>MJUT01032202.1:249755-288141 GCA_002080005.1 Gigantidas platifrons
GAAAAAGACCCCATATAGAAAAATATTTCCCTTTTCCAAGGTATAAAATTAAACCCACAAATGCACTATATTTCACTTTGACTGTCACATTGATTTGCTTGCCCCTTCAAAACAGATGTAGTGTCTGCTAAACAGTTGATGGGAAATAAAATAATAATGTAATAGAATGTAAAACTGGGTTGTTGCATGTTATAGTAGTAGCTCCTACACCAACTGTTCTTTCCAATTTTGGCACTATTCAATAATTATATTAGTAGTTCCCCCTATATGTGAATAACATATTGATGTCTCTGGAGTTTGCTCTCAATTTACTATTTCAAAGTTTGACATCTTTTTCTAGAAATATACTGATATTTTGCGATTGTGCATAGCATACAAAAAATCTACATGCAAGCATGTTCGATCGTTTAACATCACCTTTGGTGCTTTCATTTTTACCTTTCCTATCAATAAAATTTTACTGTAGGTATAACCAGGGACGTCTTAACAGCATTATAGGTCCCCAGTCAAAGCAGTGCACTGGGCCCAACTAAATCAGTGATTAAACATTAAAAACATGCTGTACACAACATACATAGGTTAGCATGGGGCCCCTATGCTTGAGGGCCCACGGGCAACTGCCCAGCATGCCCTTGCATTAAGACGGCACTGGGTATAACCACTCAGAACCATAATCGTCCACACATTCACCTTCATTTTTCACGGTCCATTGACTGTTACATGTGCATTTTATTTGATCTGTTACTCTATAAAAAGATAATTCCTATGTCCACCATATTCTGTAAAGCACATTTTCCTACGGTTTATATAATGGCTAGATACTTGTGATATGTATTATACAATGTATATTTATCCAGACACATATTTTAAGATCATTGTTTGTCATTTTGTCCTTCTTCTTTTGGCCATTGTATTGTCTTGAATATTTGATTGACGTCTGCTGATTACCCCTTTGATTTCTTCAAACTTTTCTCACACAGCCTCTGATTTTCATTGGTCTATTGATCGGATTTTCATTGGTCTATAGATAAGTTTCATGGGTCGTTGTGGTCATGATCATATGGTACCTATGCAATCAGTGCCTATTACTACTAATGTTGTGAGTTTGAATCCCAGACGAGGTGCACTCGATACAACATTTATGTGATAAAGTTTGTCAGTTACTTGTGACGGGTCAGTGGTTTTCTTCAGGTTCTCCGGTTTCCTCCATCAATAAAATTGATCGCCACGATATAACTGAAATGTTGTTGAAAGTGGCATTAAAACACCATAACCCAAGCACTGATAAGTTTCATTTGATCATATCTTTTCTAGATACACATGAATATGGGTCAGCCACGATTGTATACACATTTAAACTGCAGAAATTATCAGTTTCCATTTGTAACATACAAAACACATCTATAACAGGATTTATGCTTTTGCTTTCCAATTAAGTTTTTTACCTTGAAGATATTTTTGTAACCTCAATCTAATTAATGACCATGTTGAGTTGTACATCTATATAAAATATATTTGAGTAAAATCAACTTTGTACTTGAAAAGATTAAATCGGTTCAGAAGTTACATTTATTTCTACATGCTTTCTTTTACTAGATACTAAAGGCTTTTTGTTCATCTTGGTTTCCACGTGAACGAATATAATTAATTTCATAAGTTTTAGACGATGCATTTTGTCATAGATATTTTTCAATTGACTTTACTTTTACATGCTTGTTTAGTTTTTCTGTAAAAATCATATTAAAAAGCAAGCAACCAGTATAGACTACAATTTGAGATGTGAAATGTTTCAATTGATAATTTTATTTTTACTGAATATTTTGTGTTAGGACAGCTAAATATTGTTGTTTTTATTGCAAATTTATTGTATTTTATTGAAAAAAAAAAAAATATTTGGATGTAAAGAAATATAAAAGAAATTCCATCTGCAATCGGGAAAAAAAAAGAAAAAACTGTACCCAGTACTTATAGAGCTGCTTTGGCAAAAAAAAAAGAAAAAATAACCCAATGCAATTATCACATATTTTGAATAGCTATTACAAAGAAGAAGAATCAATATTCTTTGCTAAGAAGGATGTTTGAACAATTACCTAGGGTTGGTAATGAAATTTACAAATTTTAAGAGCGATAAATTATTCCACTTTTTGCTTTTTAGCACACCCGACCCAAAGGCTCCTGTGATCTATTGCCATCACTTTGTATACGTCATCAGTTATCCTTCGTCGTCATTGTTAGCATTTCACATTTTGATCATCTCTTAAACTACTGGGCCAATTGGAACCAAACTTTGCCAAAAGCATGGTTGCGGTCCTCTACAAAATGTCCTTATTTCGTCTTGAATCTGTTAAATGATTTTTAACTTACTACTAAGTTAAGCATCTAATATAGTAAAACCTGCTTTAGTGACCACCTCTATTAAGCAAGAACTTGTATTATGTGACCTTAATTTTTTATTTCCTTTCACAGTGCACTTCATATCAATTAAACCTGTATTAAGGGACCACATGCCTTTTGTGACCATATTTCACTGTTCCCTTGGAAAGTCACATAAGACAGTTTTGACTGTTCATGTATTTAATTATAATGTTATACTACACCATTACTTTTTGTCTAATGACTAAGAACGTCTCCTACATTATGGAAATTTTGGTTTGATATACCCCCACGATGAGATTCGATGATAATGATACGGTAATTTTAACATTATTTTTGTATCCGTGATTGGTATTTTATGTAAAATATATTGGTGTTCATTGTATTGTATCTACCATGTAAATTACCATCCATTGATTAAGACTTTTACAGATTTTATATAAAAGATAATGATTTTCTAACTTTTATTGTGAAAGTGTAATGATAATAAGTTTATTGATCAGAATTACATACTCTGCATTCAGTATGTCATTACATAAACTTATTGTACCTGTAGGAATAATTATTATATACAGAATTTTTTTAATCAAATGGGTGTCAATGACATGAATGCGAATAAGATAGAAAATCTAGATAAGATTAAAGTAAAAATCAAAAGTAACGAAGACTTGTTTTATTGTTATTCTTCATGATGCCATCAAACTTATATTCTACAATAAACTATGCTGTTATTGTGTGCTACCTTCCATTGTATAATATAGATTAAATGATGTAATATAAAAACATTATATACTTCCTTTTATTACAAAAATTGTGTAAAGCAACAACATTTTAAATCAAATTACTAAGGTATACTTGTTGCTGTTCTTGTCATTTTGGTTTTATTTGAATTTCAACCTGAATTCTAGAATCAGCTATGATTTCTGATTTCAATTATTTTGTTCTTGGAAACAACATGTGCTTGAATTGGAACTGGGTAGGAATGCTCCTTATTAGATCCACTATAGAATTTGTTGGTATTTGTCATTCAGAAATCCAAGATGGCTGCCACAGCAGGACAAACTTTAATTGAGGATTTTCACCTCAGGACATAGTTTACCAACACCATTATGGGGAAATAATCAAAAAAATTCTTCCCTAAAACTGCTGACCAAGTTGAATGCAACCATGGCTGGAATGTTGCTTGCATGATGCTGTACAGCTAATTTTTTTGTGCTTATGGGAATTCCACCACATTAGGACATATTTTGCATTATGCTTTTACTCAGAATCTGTAAACTTGATTGAACTTAGAATTGTACAAGAAAAATCATTGGATTTAGCTTTGCTTAGTGTACTTTTCTTTATGTGTATCATATATCCAAAATGGCCCCCACGATGTAGAAAATGTTTTGAAAATCTCACTCACTGAAACCAGTGAACCATTTGAAAGCAAACTTGACTGGGTTGTTTCTTTTCATGATATTCTATAGTAATGCACTCAAGACATTTTTTTTTGTATTTCAGGACAATGGTGACACCGTGTTACACATAGCATGTAGAAGGAGAGACCTTGACCTTGTTAAGATGTTACTAGATAGTGGTATATCTGTTGATGCCAAAAATGTAAGAAGTCTATATTTTACATCTGAAAATGATTCAATGATATTTTGTGTTTGTCTTGCTAATGGCTATATTTTTTCTAGTTAACTTTATGGAATGTAATCCATGTAATTCCAATTTTTCACTAAAACATATTTTTAATCGACTGCATAGATAGATGTTGCTGATATTCGTCAGACATTCAACACTATATCTGATTTAGTTACAAATGTTATCTGACACAAGTTATTGCAACATTAATAAATGCCCTCTGTCATTTTCCTGGTGTGCAGTTATCATTTCTTAGGGGTAGAAATGTTTTAGAAATGCATACATGTGATAAGGTCCTGGAGCTCATCCTGGAGATTGTCTTGAATATCGGGGAGATTAGGCATTTTTGAGATTGATGTCAGGGAGATATTTTATCGACATTTTTATCGACGTAAGAAACCAACTTTTGAATATTGTTTGTTCATTTAAGTAAGTACATGTAAGTAAGTAAGTAAATATGTATTGGCATATCATAAAATACAGTTTAAGCAATATACACAAGTAAAAAATACACATAACTCTATTTAAAAAAATGTTTTGATGAATAAAATGTGATCTTAGATCACTTTAAAACCTGATTAAAACATTATCACAGTATTATAGAATATCACAGTTTATTCTGTAGACTCACAAGAGCCATTAGTGTCATTTCTCAAACTGTCCATGTAAGACTTGTTTTCTTTCTGAACGAATTTTCGGGAGATGAAAAATGACGCTTCCAAGAAGCCATATTTCTGCTATTTTTAAAATGGCTTCAAATTAACTTGAATTTTATTGTTACACAAACAAAGTGATTAGATTTTACAACTTTTATTATTCTTGTCAAAACAAACTATCTAATTAGCTCACTCGACCGTGTCGTTGACTGACAGCACCTGAAATACACACTTCAACATAGGAAACACTTGACCATAATCTAATTATATCGCCTAGGGGATTTCCAATAATTTACGATGTTTACACATTGAATATTTTGATATTTTGCTTTTCATGGATATGCGGGAGAAAATGGCTTGTATCCTGGAATAGTTTTTTGTGGGCTCATTTGCGTGAGACTGCCGCGCAATGCGGGTGCTATCACATGTATGGAAATGACATTGACAGACGTCAATATTGAAATGCATAAACACCTGACAAACTGCAGTTCACAAACAGAAGATGCCTGACTTTTATATTTTATATATTGACTATTTATTTCAGTATGACGGACATACAGCATTACACATATCAGCTTGGGAAGGAGATGAAATGCTTGTCAAGTATCTGTACCAAATGAAAGCTAACCCCAATCTGTGTGACAAGGTACAAAAGTAAAATTTACCTACAAATGTATAATAAAGTTCAATTTTCACCAAAGTTAACACAATGGTCTGATAACTGTAAGTGTAGATGCATTTGTTATTTCCCTCACCAAACAAAGGGGCGATACACTATTTAGTTTGCCTTGATCTCTATCTGCTGCATGGTTATATTTTCAGCTTAGTCTTGTATTTGACATTGAATAACTGTAGAACTTCATATATGGATGAATCTTGAATAGAACTACTTAATCATGTAAAAATGGGTCATCTTGACTAGGTATAGCTTGTTTGTATAGTGTGTAATGGTTGGAGGATAAACATATTGTAAATATAGGCCTATCTTCAGGAAACACAGTACCATATAAAGGTCTATTGGATCTGATTTGGAGTAATATCGTCAAAATAATGCAGTTTCACATATCATTGGTATATTATGAGAAAATGACTATGTTTGTCAAAATATGAAAGATTCAGTTGTTTTGTTTACAAGATAGATTTTCTATACCCGGTACTATTAATTCTAATGTAGTTGTTTAATATTCCTGGTTTGTGATTGGACAATGCTGTAATTTTCATGGTATCAATTCCACGGTTGAAATATCATGAGATATTTTTAGCCAATTATCACTTACGTCATCTTGTCAATAATGTGGCATTACACATGATTACATTAGAATGGAGATAACTATATTGTATTTGAAAATTTCACGGCATCAATTGTGGATTTAATGCTGTAATTTTTACTGTATCAATTCCACGGTTGAAATAGCATGAGATATTTGTAGAATTTTAGCTGATTACCGCTTACATCATTTTGTCAATAATGTGGCAATACACATCTATACTCATGATTACATTAGAATGGAGATAACTGTATTGTATTTGAAAATTTCTCGGCATTAATTGTCAATTTCATGGTTGCCAGTAAACTCAATTTGCCACCATCAAATCTCCAAGTGATGCCGTGAAATTTTCAAATACAATACAGTTATCTCCAAAATATCACCTTGAGAAAAGGATACAATGAGATTTTTCTTTCACTCCATCTTTCATACATGTTTACATGTTGTGATAAGCTCTGGTTTTCGTTACAGATGGATAGGGTACCAGTTCATTTAGCTGCAGAGAGAGGACATACTACTATAGTGGACTTATTAGTGGACAAATGTAAAGCATCCATTGCTGCCAGGACTAAAGATGGCAGCACTCTCATGCATATAGCCTCTACCTATGGTCATCCTGATACAGCCTTGACCTTTCTCAGGAAGGGTGTACCTCTACAGATGCCAAATAAGGTATATTTAGGATTAATTTTTTGTAACTTGGGATTTATTTTTTGTTTCTGCTATAAGAGTTGTGTCTAGTTTAAGATGGTAAAACTTTATGATGGGTTCTGGTTAAAGTGAACTTTTTATGGCATTGTTCTTCACAGTGGTCAACTTATCAGGAGCTATTTATGTTTGGTCAATCATTGGTAAAAGCATTATCCCATAGTGACATGTCAGTCAGCCACTTGTCACAAGACCACAACATTTTATGCTTCTTTATACCTTTGCTTTCATGAGAGGGTGTCTTATAAGAAGCAGGAACTTACCCTTCGCGAGCACCTGAGTCTGTGTTGCTCATCTTTTAGTTTTCTGTGTTGTGTTTTTATATTTTGTTTGTCTTCATCTTGTGTCTTGTGTACCCAATATTGCCAGTATCTCTGGATTGTCCATTCTTGATTGCACCTTCAGTTTGTCTCTAACGTTTATTTCCATGGACATAGCTAAATGGCTTTCATGGATTATCCTGGGTTTAAGTCATTCAACATGCAATAAGTGATCAATGATTAGCAAAGTTTTGATTTTAGTTCAATTTAGAAATTTTTAATCATAAGTTGATATTAATGGATATGATGAACTGTGTAATATATTTTCTTGTTAAATTATTATTTTACAGTCAGGAGCAATATGTCTACACGCAGCTGCAATGAAAGGTCACACAAATGTTGTAAGAGCTTTGTTACAGAAAGGAGCAACACCAGATTCTAAAACTAAGGTAATTAAGTCAATATAAATGTTGAATATCATATAACCAGTTCTTCAATCATGGAATTGTATGTGTGACTTAAGACTTAAATAATAAACAACTGAATAATGTGAAAGGTTTTGTGTTTTTAAAAGGCCTAAGTATCACCACATCCAAAAAAAATGTTTTGAAGATAAAGGTGTCATTCATTTTATATCACCCTACATTAAAAGCACCAGTATTCGTGCAGATTATGTACGTAACATTGTGTCCATGAAGATTATTTTTCCTTGCGATCCAGTTGAGTTGATTCCTTTAGGATACACACTGCAATTGCTTAACAACAGACCTTATGAATCACAAATACTTGCCCTTATATTATGTCTTTATGTTGATATTTTTTCAACAATATTATGGGACACCGTTACTTACATAAAATTCAAAACATTTGAATGATATCATATTAGTATTAGAAGACTTGGAAGAAAATGAAAATGTCAAATAAAAATGTTTCAGCACCATGTTAAATCTTTTAACTTTAAATCTAAAACATTGCACATTGCAAACAGATATAATCCTACTTATTTTGTATTTTATGTAAGTAACGGAGACGTCATATTTTTCCTAGACTAGAACTTCAAAGTCGAAGAACAAACTTTATTTTGAAAATCAAGTTTAAAAGCATTTAATTCATTTTGAAAAGCTGCTACTGCTCCTCAGATTCTTGTCTGTAGTTGATTTAGAAGACTTTTTTCACTGTATTTGACATGACAATAGCAAAATGTTACCATGTCCAGTATGAGGCAATTCAAGAAATGCTTACTCTACATGTGCACCTGGTCGCAGAAATCCTGCTTTTAAAGAAGTTCATGTAGTTAAGCCATTTTTTCACCAGTATGTCTTTTCATGTGTGTCTGTAAACCATTTTTCTGTATAAACCCTTTACCACATTCATCACATTTACAAGGTTTTATCACCAGTATATATTCTCATGTGTAAGCCATTTTTCTGTATAAATCCTTTACCACTCAGTTCAAAAGAAGTCTGAGTCCAATGTGAGCACCAGACCAGTATGTATACTTGTATGTTTCTGTAAATTCCATCTCAGACTAAATTATACAATTTCACAATAAATAACACAGTTAAATTTCTGATTATAATTCAAAGGTTTGTTTAACATGTTTAACAGAGTAAAAATTTCAAATTTCAAATTATGGAATATTTGATATTCATCAACAACAGATTTAAAATTTGAATTGAAAGTAAAACCTAGATCCACCAGAAAAAATAATATCTGGTGGATCAAGCAGTCTGTCAATATCATCTTTAGAGATGATGTATTCCTCTTCATTAAGTGTGTAATCACAACTTGATTTAGGTCTTTTTTGGTAGTAATTAATGTTGAAGAAGTTTTCAGTGTGTCTTTAAATGTAGAGCAGGAATCTTCTAACAAATCAAGTTTTCTCTTGGCAGATGGGGAACTAATACATCTGCGTTTTAATGCTTTTTTTCTAGGTGTACTTTTCTGTATCAAAGAAGAAACCACATCTGCAAATTTTTCTGGACATTTAGGGACTGAGGACTTTAAAACTTCTTGATACTGCTTTTCTTTTGGCAACATCTGTACTATAACTACAGCTTGGTTTAGGAGAACCATCTGTTTGACGCATACTGAGTGTTGATGTGCTATCAGCTTTCTTCTTTGATGCCTTCTTGTCAGCATATTTTTGTCGTCTTCGCTCATTTATTTGTCTCCTCTTCTGTGTAGTCATTTCCATTCTCTGTAACGCTTTGTTTTTTCTCCATGTCTCTCTTTGCCTTTCGGTGGCTCTTCTTGTCTTTGGAACCTTCTTGTTAGCATTGTTGTCACCTCCTAAAAGTTTTTAACGTTCTCTGTATTTTTTCATTTTGAGTCTTGTTTTCTCATTGTACTTTTTGTTCTGCTCTTCTGTAAGTGTGGTTCTGTAAGCCTTAACTCTTAGGGTTTCATATTTTCTATGCTCTTCATATTGTGACTGATCTTGCTTCAATCTGTCCCTCCAAGCTTTTTGTGCATGCCTGTTTCTTTCTCTGGGTGATATCTTATTGGATTCTTCTTTATTACTGTTTTCTTGTTCTGTAGAGTCTTGCCCCTACAATAAAGATGATTTATTATACTTTCTTTCAAAATATTTCCATGCTTATTGATAGAATTCGCCGTTTCAGAATCTAATGTATTGTGGGTAATGTTTTCAAGTGTACACCAAAATGTTCAGATTGGTTAAAAACAAAAATATGTCATTTGTCAAAAATCGATTGTTCGTACACCAAAATCCAATGTCAATCACTGTACCCATAAATCCCTAGTTTCTGAAATGGCGAATTGTTTTTGGAGTACATACATGTACATGTATCAAATTTAAAGGGTAAAACTTGCTCTCTATGGGTGTACAAGTGTGTCATGCATAGATTGATTTTTATGCTATTTTATGACAGTTATTATGTTGATTTTGTCGACATTTTTCAGCACAAAGCATACAGTGATGTCTCCAGTTTCTGTGTAAAATTTGTTTTGATAATTTGATGCGATTGACATGAAACAAAACAAAACATAATAATTTTCTAAGCAAATCATAAAATGAAATGAAATCTAAAATATTATGCTCGTTATATTGACAAACAAACAAATGACTGAGCTTAATTGCCAATCCATGACAATTAATACTAATTTATGTGCACTACATGTTCAGAACTTGAGACACCATAAAATTTTGTTTCTCGTTATGAACATAATATCCTGTATTTAAATTATTAAATGTAGGCCTACATGGCAATGATCACAAATCAATAATTTCATCTAGCTTTCATTTCTGAATTGTGCAAATCATGGTATCCCTGTAGTAGTTCCTACTGAGCCTGGATAGTTTTTTTTATGTTCGTAACCAAGGATGCAATGATATTGTAGCGGTTATTAAGCAAGTGGTGTCTTGTTTTGAACATAATTGACATTGTCATTCCATTTGATACACATAGCATGAAGGAAAGTTTTATATTGGAAATTGTTTGAAACATTTCACTAGTGTGTTAAAACTTACAAATATATTTCAAATAAAAACACAGTTGTTTTTCATCATGTTCATAACTTAGGACAACAATTTTAAATGTGTATGCAAGTAAAATTTGGTAGCTCATGTGACGAACATAAGAGTTTCATGTTTCACTATTTTATCCATTTTATATAGGAAAATTACTGAGATGTACTTTTTTCTTTCGCAACCAAAAACATTAAGAAAAATAATATCATTGCAAAATAAATTTACAGACCGCGGAACAATATTTTTATTTTGTTCGTATCATGAGACACGGTAAACACTAAAAGATCAACGCAACTCGAAGTACAGTTTCTCACAATTAGTGTACTGAAATTTCGTTTTTTTTCTCTGTAATCGTTCATTAAATTGTCATATCTACTTAATAATTCTGCGAAAAGACACCCATGTTCATTAGAATTTAAGAGAAACAACCAGTAAAGCTATTACTTACCTGTACCTGACGTTCGTAACGGCGTCTGCAGGCCAGAGACACAATGGTCGTTGCCATCTTATCACACACAAAAGCGACACCTATTATGCAAATTATGCTATTTTTAAATAAACACGTAGAAGGGGAATTTCCAGAATAATGCGTTTTTATCGGAACGAATTCAGTGTGTACAGACCGCATCGTTTCACGTTCGTAAAGAACTGGACACCAAGTTTTATCCTGACCTTAAAGCATAAAAATTTAAGAATTCGTGTCAATAACCTGCATTATGTTTATTACTTCGTTTCGAAAACATAATCTGTGATGAGACAAAACAATAATAACGCGAATAGAAAATACATTTCTCTTTCTGGTAGGATAACCGTTTAACCCTTAAAAAGGACACCACGTGATACGAACATAATTCCATTTTTTGACACCATTTTGTGACTATAACTTTAATTCTGCAATCCAATCATAGATACTGATGATTTTCCACACTAATAAACTTTAGAATTATAATAAAAAAAAATATTGTAACAAGAAGCCATAAATATAGTAAATCATTCATAACTTACCTGGAAAAAATGTCACATCTTTCAATAAAAAAAATGATGATAATTACCTGTTCAGAGACTTCAAGTTTTGCTGTAGGTGTTAGAAAACCTTGAGATTGTTTTGTGAATTGCACATGTGTATAGACATCATAAAAAACACACAAAGATTTTAATATCATACATATTTATTAATAAATTTAACAAAAAATGACCCTGCTGTCATTTTTCACAGTACTGAAGAACTAGTTATATTTATGTGAATTTTATTGAAGAGATTCTATGGTGAAAGTAAAAATATATAAATATGTCTGGTCCTCTTAACAATAGATTTGTAAATTTATCTTAGTCAGTCAGGTTTTGTAGTGGATTGTTTTGACCAATCAGATTTTGTAGTGGATTGTTTTCTCCAATCGGATTTACTAGTGGATTGTTGTGACCAATCAGATTTTGTGGTGGATTGTAATCTCCAATCAGATTTAATAGAGGATTGTTGTTACCGATCAGATTTTGTGGTGGATTGTAATCTCCAATCAGATTTAATAGAGGATTGTTGTTACCAATCAGATTTTGTGGTGGATTGTAATCTCCAATCAGATTTAATAGAGGATTGTTGTGACCAATCAGATTTTGTGGTGGATTGTAATCTCCAATCAGATTTAATAGAGGATTGTTGTTACCAATCAGATTTTGTGGTGGATTGTAATCTCCAATCAGATTTAATAGAGGATTGTTGTTACCAATCATATATAATAGTGGACTTGTATTTTTAAAGGTACTAAGTCAACTCCTTAAATATCGAACAAATCAAATACTATTTTCTATTAGATAATGATACTGTAACAGGTTAGCAATAGGTTATAGGAATCGTTAGGGACATTGCACTCTTCAGAGACCAATACACCCTACTGTTACACTGGTGGCGTTAGGGACATTGCACTCTTCAGAGACCAATACACCCTACTGTTACACTGGTGGCCAACTAAATGAGAATTGTAAATCTGGTCGGATTGAATGATGGTATTTGAGATATCATATGTATGATAACTCTTGAGATGGGGGTTAAAGTGTAACAGGTTTGTTCATCTATCTAAGGTTATAGAAACCTAAGTAGGTTCATTACCATCCTCCTCTAACTGCGTTAGTGGAAAGCTACTTTAGTTCAGTTGGTAGAGCGTGGCTTACGATGCAAAAGGTCCAGTGATTGAATACCATCTGGGACATTGGACTTTTCTGAGATAAATATGCTCTATTGTATACATTGTAATTGTAATCTTATTCCTATATATTGAGAGATAATGAATCTAAATGCAGATGAAAATACAAAACAAGGAAATCTCAGACACTCCAGGTTAATATTTTTCTGATGAGTGGTGTAATATTGTTGAAGAGTTTCTGAGATTAATTTGTGCTTTTAATGATGCCAGTATCCTAAAAAAGGCAAGTACAATTATGAATTATCACTGGAATATCAATGTCATTGTCAAAGATTAGTCCTATCTTTACAACTGTCTCCTTTCTATTCTTAATGTTTGCTTCAAACTTATTTTATACTTTTTTAAAGTGAATAATTGGCTGTTGCATTTGTTGAATGCAGATCTTTCTTTTTAACACACAATGACTTGTTAAAGAGAAATATAGGTAAATATATCTGACAAATAATTATGGTGAGAATAAATCAACGAATAATAAATCACAATTTGATTCCTCTTGTAATGTTTGTTTCTCATGTTAAGGTACCAAATAAGGGTGTACTTTTCTGTTTGTAGGATGGTTCAACAGCATTACATCTGGCTGTAGAATGTTGTAAACCACAGGTTGTTCAGACATTACTGGGATTTGGTGCACAAGTGGAGCTCAAAGGGGGGAAGGTATATTATAAGAATGCATGAAAAAAATATTATAATGGCTAAAGTTTATCCTGTTTTGTTTAAATGGACAGCACATGAATGCCTAGTCTGCATCCTTGTTTTGAATTATTTTCATTCAGAGGTATAATGTCTCGTTGACATGGCAACATATTCAGTAAAATGTATACAATACTTTTTAGATACCAAATGTCAGAATATACCTTATATTAAAAAGATATCAATATGCAGGTCCTCCAAAATATTTGTAGTTGACAGACATTTGTTCGACAGTTTTTGACCCCACTATGTTCAGCATAATGAAATTTCACTACACATTTCAAATAATGCAATTAAATTATCTATCATATTATCTAGTTGATTTTTATTGTGATCTTGATAGTAGACTTTGAAAAGAAGATCTATTTTGAGAGTTTTAATGTTCTAGCATTATTGACTATGGGGTTGGATGTTGGGTAAGTTACTAACATTATTGACTATGGGGTTGGATGTTGGGTAAGTTACTAACATTATTGATTATGGGGTTGGATGTTGGGTAAGTTACTAACATTATTGACTATGGGGTTGGATGTTGGGTAAGTTACTAACATTATTGATTATGGGGTTGGATGTTGGGTAAGTTACTAACATTATTAATTATGGGGTTGGATGTTGGGTAAGTTACTAACATTATTGATTATGGGGTTGGATGTTGGGTAAGTTATGATCTTTCTTGTTATAGGCAGAAGAGACACCATTACATATAGCAGCAAGAACTAAAGAAGGAGAGAAATGTGCAGAGATGTTGTTAAAAAGTGGTGCTGATGTTAATGCTACAAGGGAGGTATGTAATTCATAATGGCAACATTGATCTTGTAATGGTTAGTGTACCTACAACTAGTGCTGTAGATCGTGGGTTTGTGTAATGGTTAGTGTACTTACAACTAGTGCTGTAGATCGTGGGTTTGTGTAATGGTTAGTGTACCGTATTTTACGGACTATAGGTCGATGGGGACGATAGGTCGAATTGCTGCTTTTCGGCTAAATTTTTTGGGGAATACTAAGATAGGTCGAAGCATTCCATAGGTCGAGGATGCTGATGACAACTTGGGTAAATATCGTCACATTGAACGGGTTTTTTATTTTATTTTTTTTACATCGGTAAACATTTGTCCTATAACGTTCTTCGGTAAGTATATGCAAGTATTAATTCAAGAATACTATTCTTATGTGTCATAAAAGAAATAATTATGAAAGTTAAATTAAATAAAATTTTGTTTTTAAACTTATGTTTGTGTGGTTTTTTTTATGACGAGTCAGGTTTATAAACCCAGACATCAACGACATTCAAATCAGGCCATCTGTGGGTGTCACAATAATAGATGGTAAACGGATGTTCATACAATAAAATAATTAAGCTGTCAAAACAATGTATCACCTTGTGCAGTTTTTTTGACACACCTTTAAACTGTGTTCAATTATTAGTACGCAATTTATGTGATTGTCTCGGTCCAGTAAATAAGTGCCGACAGAGGTTCACCTGTGTAGATTATCTGCTTTAATTAAAAAAAAATAACACCAAGAACATCGATAATTTCAGTCTTCTTATTCAGGAAAAAACCTACAGCAAAATAAAGGTATACTGTCAACAAAATCGTCATTTTTATCGAGATTTTTTTTTAGGGATTCCAGATTTTTCAACTTCATCCTTGTATAGGTCGATGTGGACGATAGGTCGAAGCCAGCGTGTTGAGGAAAAAAAATATCGACCTATAGTCCGTAAAATACGGTACTTACAACTAGTGCTGTAGATCGTGGGTTTGAGCCCTATTGGGTCAATCCAAAGACTATAGAACTGATCTTTAGGCATGCAGTATTAAGAAGTAAGAGCAAAGGAAGTGTGGAAGTTATTTGAACTAATATTTGTCACAATATTTCTTTGTCATTTTTTTCCATGATTTTATTAGGAGATTGTTTGATTTGGATTTGGAGGTCTAAAGAAGAGTATGGTTTTCTATAGATTAATATGAGAAAACAATTTTTTTTTAACAATAAAGACAAGTTCAACGTTTTTGTTCATTTACTTGTAATTATACATAGGATGGACATTACCTGTCTGTTGTTTGCATCGGGTCCCCTGTAGTGAGTTTTTTTTAAGGAGATAGTAAAATTACATATTGAGATCACTATAGAAAAGTCATGAAAACAGTTACTTTTTTGCACTGTTTACAATCAAATCAAATTACTGGTATTTGTATAATATTTAACAGTCTCAGAAAGATAAATAAAGATAGCACCTGTCCAAATGAAGATAAAGTAGAAAGAATTAAATTTTTATTGATTTTATCTGCAATTTATTGATACAAAGCTCTTCAGCTGTCATTTACAGTTGAATTCAGTAAAAATCATGTTTCTTTTTTTAAGTAAGCAATTTTTATTATTTGTAGAAATTCAATGAAAAGGCCTTTTGATTTTTTATTATAGAATGGAGAATCTGCTATGCACATAGCAGCCAGGCATGGACAACTACAGATGGTTATAGCTTTACTGGAGGAAGGAGGGGATCCTACCCAACAGTCAAAGGTTTGTAACTAGAATAACATGACAGGTGCCACAGTGGAGCAGGAACTGCTTACCCTTCCGGAACACCTGAAAATGAAATTATAATGGTTGCCATGGAGATAAGTATCTTATTATAGGATTAAACACTGTTTTTTAGGAAATTATCTATGTATAAACTCCGGCAACTCACTCACAAACTGAATAAAGTCTGAAGGACTTTATGTAAAGTTTGTGAGTGAGCTGCCGGAGTTTATACATACATAATTTCCTAAAAACACAGTGTTTAATCCTTATAATTCTTATTCTTGGACATCGTGTTGTTTTCGACGTTAAATACTAATAATTCTTGGTGGATTATTTTTTAATATTACTACGCCGTAACGCTACAAAAAAAGTAGTATAGTAAATGGAAATATTGATTTATAAATTCCTTTCGAATGACGTAGAATAAGTAACGATATCCAATTAGTTTACGGGTTATTGATAAATTCTAGTAAGAATAGAATTATACATAAATAATATTATCTGCCTCTCTGCATTATAGATATCAAATATAACTAGAGAGGTGGAATATTAATCTTTGCTGAGTAAGTAAGTGGTAGACATTATCCAATGAATTACAGACATAACATTTTGTTGCATTTCAAATCAAACTTTAGCATTTTAAAATGTTAATTTCACCAAAGAAGTAGTAAGTTCTTGCCATTCCTGTGACTTCGTGAATGGCCCAGTAGATGTGATAAAACTTTTCAAAGATGGCTAAAATGTTATATAGGCTTCAGGAAATGTGATAAGCTTCATAACAGGGGATAACTTTGAAGGCTTCAATGGTGTTTTTTTTTAATAAACTTTAGATGTCTGTGCAATGGAAGATATTTTTGAAGTCTTCCATGTTGGTTAATATAGCTTGAATTCTTCTTTAGTTTACAGCAAAACTTCAAAACCGAAGATCATTTACTGGTATAGGAGATAATTTTGAAGTATTCCATGTTGATTTAGTTTGAATTCATAGTAGTATATAATTTTCAAAACATTACTCAACTTGGTATAATCTACAATAATGGATGAATGATATATTTGTATGGTTATTAATGATAAGATTTAAAACATCTGAAGTTAGATTTTAATAATTTTATAGAAAACATTTGTTAAGATGAATTAATACATTTGTTATGAAAATATCATTCTCATGATTATTTGTTCTTTATATTTGTTTTGTGAACAAACTTGATATTGAAAAACAAACTTTTACCATATATTTCGTATTATTTTAGGTTGGAGAAACACCATTGCATGTTGCAGTCAGACACTGTCATTTATCTGTAGCTAGAGAACTTCTTAAAATTGTCAGTAATATCAAGTCAAGAATTGATGCTGTCATGCTTGTAAACCACCAGAATTGGGTAAGACACTTCTGTAAGGTCAATTATTTTTTTTTAGGATAAAATCAGAAAAAAATCTTTAGAAATCTTTAAAAATGGTTTTATTTGAAAAAGTGTAAAAATTATAGAAGTGGTATCTTGAATCACATGCAAACTTGTACAGTAGTTTCCCCTTTTACAAGGTCATCCCTTCTGTAGTGAAAAAATTGAGCTAGAAGAGGCGTGATCTCTCTTGGTGGAACGGGGAAGGGACAATTTAGTAATATTTTATTATCTGATGTTCTCGTGGCAAGTAGAATTTTGATTGGCTAACAAGGTACTTCTAAGGATTCATGGAAGATGTGCGGTGACAGAAACTTCTTTGAAGAAATGCCGTGACAGAAAATCAATAATCTCGCTCATACAGCAGACGACGTCTCTCACCTATATTTCATAAACCGCAGAAAATGATATGACATTGCTGTCTATTTATATTGCAACAGGTGACCCACATTTCACTACTTGACAGAAAATCAATAATCGTTCTCTGTGACCTTTGTCCAAAGATACACATAATTTATGTTTTTCCTATAATTAAGGACATACTTATTAATATTGGAACATTCAGATAAAACTGTTATCAGTCTCGAGATGTTATATATCCCGTTTTAGAGTGCAGTGGTTGTTAAAAGGTTCGGCTTACGCCTCACCTTTTAACAAAACTTCTGCACTCTAAAACGGGATATATAACATCTCGAGACTTATAACGTATATTATATCAGTGCATCTGAAATCTTGCCTGATAAGAGAGGTGGCCTTGCATGGGTGTGGGCTTATACGAGGAGGACTACTGTAGATATTTTTATTCTTCATGGATTATATTGCAATAACAGAAATTAATGGATCATTGTTTTACAGGAAGGGGAAACACCTGTGCATTATGCTGCTGAGTTGACAAAAAACATGGCCCACGATGACATGGAAGA
Organism: Gigantidas platifrons; assembly: GCA_002080005.1. Taxonomy (NCBI): domain Eukaryota; kingdom Metazoa; phylum Mollusca; class Bivalvia; order Mytilida; family Modiolidae; genus Gigantidas; species Gigantidas platifrons. Next base: position 267,883 of record MJUT01032202.1, read on the forward strand.
TACAGATATGACAAAGTTACTGCTGGAGTACAACGGTGACACTAATATTCATACCAAACTGGTAAATCAAAATATATTAAATCACAGTTTGTAGATTGTTGTAAACATTTTGTATTTCTTTCAGTATGATTTTGAATAGCATGTGTTATCACGAATTCTAATATGACATCTTTCTTTCACTTTGCAAGCAAAAGAGTGATTTATTAGATGGCAAAATCTCACTAGAACATGCGCGGCACACACATATAAGCTAGGTGATAAAAGCACAAAATAAAATTATTTGCACGGTTGTTAACATTTGAACATCTATATTCACTGAAAATAATCAACATATCCCAAATTAATGAATATGTGATGTGAACGTGCAAACACAATATTATTGTTACAGATGCTCCATCAATAAGACTGACTTTCCCGTCATAAAAATACATGTTGATGAGTTATCGTCTGCTCGAATTTGGCAGGATAAATTGTGTGCGACATTGTCCGCAAACGTAGATATAAATTACCGTATTTCCCATCAAAGTATACTATCGTATTTGTACTGTCCAAATAATTCATGGAACCCAGAATGTGTTTTGAGTTTTAACATGGGTTGGCAGGATATTAGTAAATTTTATCTGCCAACCCATGTTAAAACTCGAAACACATTCTGGCTTCCATGAAGTATTTCTTAAATATACAAATTCTTGCATCGAGAATCTAATTTATAAATTGTGTCACAAGGATTTGTGACTAGTGGATAAAAGGCAAAAACATATAGAAACTATGGTGAACCTTGTTTTCTCTAATGTTTTCTACTGCTCACCGTAATAAAGGCTGTAATATTGTAAAAGTTTACTCTAAACTACCATGATATTCTACTTTGATTTATATGATGTTCCTTGACAGACATGGGAAACACCATTACATTATTGTGCTAGAGCTGGTAATGAGGACATACTACTAGAAATAGTCAAACACATTGGTGCATTAGGTGTACAGAAAGCAGTTAATAAACAATCTAAGGTAAATAGTCCAACACATTGGTGCTTTAGGTGTACAGAAGGCTGTTAATAAACAATCTAAGGTAAATAGTCCAACACATTGGTGCTTTAGGTGTACAGAAAGCAGTTAATAAAAAATCCAAGGTAAATAGTCAAACACATTGGTGATTTTTGGTGTTTAACGCCACTTTCAACAATATTTCAGCTATATCATGATGACCAGTTTTAGTGGTGGAGTAAGCCGGAGTACCCGGAGAGAACCACCGACCATAGGCAAGCAACTGGTAAACTTTATCACTTATGGTTGCGAGTCGAGTGCACCCTTTTTTGTAATTTACAAAGCCGGGCGCGAACCCACGCCGTATTGGTGATAGGCTTGTATGAGTTGTTAGATCCAGCGACCTAACTCATTGAGCCACCCGGGCTGTTAATAAACAATCCAAGGTCAAATAAACTATTTACAATGATAAGTAACCAATATATTTTAAGAACTATTTTGTGTTCTAACTCACGAGGGTTGATAACTTGATGTTCACCTCGTATGAACACAATAACTGGTTTATTATACCAAAACTACTCTTAAGATGTTTAAAACTGGTATTTTTTGTTTTGTAGAAGACAACACAATAATTTGAGATTTAAAAAATTTAATTATGGAAGCATTCTGAAAAAACTTTTCAACACACTTCCAGTTGTCAGGGGCTGGCCGACAACCTATTGTCTCCCTCCACATTTTATTTGTTTGTGTTGTTGTCCTGGTTGTTTCCCTTGTCAGCAAAACATTGACATTGTCTTATTACTTTTATATAGTAAAAAATTATGTAAGTATATGAATTTTAAGAAATATTTTGTGTTGTAAAATATATTTTCTTCTGTTGTTTTTTTTTTACTTTTAAAGCAAGCTTACCATAATGACATGATTGAGTTTAATAACATGCTTTTAACAGATCCATTATACTGATATAAACTCTTAACACTAGCATTGTCCAATACATGTACAGAATAGTAGAATATTGTTTTCTCACTAATGAGACAGCACAATTCCTATTTTTAGCCGTGTGAGATGTCCTTGTCTCAACCCATGGGTGAGATAAGAATTTCACGCTACTTTTCCCGTAAAAATGTTACGTTTTGCAAAATGTCATTCAAAGCCGGGAATGTCACATTATATACCTGTCTGATAGCTGAATAACAGATATATTACGGATTTAACCATCGTTTTTGTTTAAATACAGAATCCAACCGTATTAAATATATTTGTGTCTTTTATTTTCATTTTTTTTGTATTTCTAGATGTCCTTTTCCGTACCTTTGACGTAATTCTTCAATGACGTCAAAATATGTGTCATGTCATATTTCATGTATGGGGTGTCTTATGAAGGAAAATACTGTACTTTCAGTAAAATATTAGTGAGAAAAAGAATCAAACACCGGTAAGAGGGCAAGACGGAAAAATCTCAGACACCTGCGGGAAAGATTTCTAATGGTCTCCAATTCGGCAGAGTCTCGTTGGATCTTTCCCTTGGGTGTCTGAGATTTTTCCGTCTTGCCCTCTTACCGATGTTAGATCCTTTATATCTCAAACTAGGATAAGTCATTTACTTGGACTATTCTAAAGTAAAAATTTGATATGTTCATAGTAAGTTTGAGCTTTATTTATCCCTGGTAACTGAAATGCAGCAGTCCTCCGCATATGTACCCACTCCCATCAAAAGCTGCCCTTCTTATCAAGCCAGTTTTCATATACACTGAGAGTGAAATACTACAAATTGTCCCCCCTCATATAAAGTCACTATTTCATTTCAGAAGGGAGGCCTTAGAAGAGGAGGTCTTCTGCACTAAGATATTTTGTATTACAATTATTAGTTCCTTTGGCTGCGACACCACTAGTTTTGACTGTGTTTGTTTTATAATATAAGATGTTATTATTACAGAATGGTTGGTCTCCACTTTTAGTAGCCAGTGAACAAGGTCACATTAACATTGTGAAGATACTCCTTCAACACCATGCTAGAGTTGATGTATTTGATGAGGTTAGTTAACACAATTCATAATATTTTTGAACTAATAGTTTATAAATTTGGACCAGTAATGTAAGTTGATGGCAAACAATTAAATTGGGACTCAATATATTTAGATTATCTGCTGTTGTCAACTAGAAATTTAAAACAAGTACAATGTGAATACCATTTAATGGTTTATCAAGCTCTCCAGTTTTTCCATGTTTTAAAATTGCAAGAATTAAAAATCATATATCATTATGAAAACAAAGTTCAAACAGTGATGGTCATCAATTCCACCAATATCAACAAAACAAACAATCACCTCTCATCTTAACTGAAGTCACTGAACACACACAAAAAAAAGAAAGACATATGATGTTGAAATCCAGGTCCTGGCTTAGAACAAGTACCAAAATGTGGCAGGATTAAACCAGTTAATGGGATCTCAGTTTATTTGCACAAATTTCTGTACTTTTTATTGCCATTAAGGAAATAATTGATACAATAAACATGACATATTTTTTATGAAAGGTTAATACATGTATTACCGGTATATTTGATTCGTCAGTGTTGGTCTCTTTCAGCACCATGGTAAAGCAGCTTTACATTTAGCAGCAGAGAGCGGACATCACCAAGTAGCAGACGTCTTATTGTGGCACAAAGCTTTTGTCAATGCCAAATCAAAACAAGGTGTGACACCCCTCCATCTGTCTGCACAGAACGGCTATAATAAATTAGTAAAATTGCTGATAGAGACACATGGAGCCACTATTGATGCATTATCATTGGTGAGTATTTTTATGTTGTTTATCTACAAATTTTTAAATGTTTACCGTTAATCTTATTGTAAGATGTTCATGTCATCTATACACTGTTGTATCACCTTTTTAATAGTCAGCCAAAATGGTCGGAAAATAAAATTGTGATGCGTCAAACTAGTGTGCATCTGAAAGATTAAATCTGGTTCAAAAGATATTCAGCAATGACCAGTCCTTAATTTTAATCGTTTTTCATTGGGGTGTTATTTGTTTTTCGTAGGAGATATAACATTTACTTTTTTACCTTTGTTTTTACCGGAAGTGTACCGTGGGAATAGTCGGTCGGATGTTATCGAAATTCTTCTTAATGTCAATTGGTAGGTAAAAGGAAGATGAAACAATGGCAGACAACGTAAGATCACTGTATATATGAGTCACAAACAAACCTTGGATATGCCGAAACATAAACAGAAAGTTGTAATTGAAAACGTAGCGGCAAACAACTTGGAATCCCATTAGAAATAGATATAGCAACGACCATATAATGTTAAATCTCCGTAGAGAAAGTCAAAGATGTATTCATTCAAATTGTCAAGGAAGAATATAAAACATAGAGTGTAGCATTGGATTTTCAATGCAAAAGTGCAAGGAATTGGCATATAAAAATAGGAAAATGGGTTCATGTGACACAGAGTATAATTTCTACAGTCAAACACATATTTATGGTTGTTGATTGGGTCTATAAATCTTTTGGTATTTTCTCATAAATTATTACTAAAACAATGTGGCAGCAAATTCCACTTTTATCTATAATTGTGTAACAATTCTTGTCAGTAGTGTATATTAGATGTACAAGTTAAGACTCATTACAGGACTTTCAGTAAGGGGCTGTATCAGGCACTTTTACCCATTTAAAAGGGTAATTGCCACCTCCTATTTTCAAAGATTGTTGCATAAGATATACATGAAAAGTGTTCCAAATTTAAGAAAAAGTAAATAGTGAAGTACTGGTCCTATTTTGAACTATTTGTCATTTACAGGCCAAAAGAACTCCACTACACATGGCTGCACAGAGTGGACAGATAGAAGTGTGTAGTACACTACTGAATATGAAGGCTGATGCTAATGCTACTGATGTGGTATGTTTTCTGTATTGTCCTCCTCTTTAGGAGAACTGTAAAGAGATAACATTTATATTATAAAGATTCATACATAGTACTAATTGGTAACCAAATCTACTTGCTCAAGATTGCTTTCAATCTCTACATGTAGACATAAACATACATGGCTTCCATTTTCAAACAGTAGTTTCCCTTGAAAGATTTTTCTTATATCAAATGATATTTAATAAAGAGCAAAAGACAACAGATTCAAGTATTTTTTAGATCAACTAGAATTTTGATAACTGTATTGAGGACCATACAAAACTTGACAATATTCATATACAGAGGTTTGCTGAGACAGTAAAATTAAAACAAAACTTGATGAATGACATTGTTTTATATATATTTGACAGCATGGGCAGACGCCATTACATCTAGCAGCTGAGAATGATCATTCTGATGTCGTTAAGCTGTTTCTGAAATACAGACCGGAACTTGTTACAATGGCCAACACTGTATGTCATTTATATCATTTTTTATTCAAATAAAATTTGTTAAATTTAAGTTCGGGATCAAAGTAGAAAAGATTTTCTTTGAACAGTGAAGGGAATTTTATTTCAAAATAATCAAAAGAGTCTGTATCTTCTGATTCTTATGTAAGATATGATATGGAATTTGATATTTTGTTCAATCCATAAATTAGCTGTGTGAAGCATACTATAATTATCCATTTTGTCTGTTTGCACAAATAAAATATGTTTAAACTAAACTACTATAAAATGAAAAGATAATGTAATAAAGCATTAAATTTGAAAATGAAATAATGTATTAATTAGGGCTGATGATGGTGATATTCTTGTATTATTCATGATATATTTTCTACATGATTTTGTTTTATTCAGAAATTCAGATCTACCCATTTGGGGGTATCTTTTTTAAGCATTTTCTTTTATTGAGAATAAATTCATATTTGTTGTATTGAAATAAAATTTATCATGTTTTTTTTTCCATTATATTTTAGGATGAAGTGAGTATTTCCACTATTTCACCAAAATTTTTGTTTTTATAAATTCCTTGATGCATCAATGTTTATTTTTTAAATTTAGAGAATTATTTGTTTCATGCTGATGTTCACCTTTAACCCTACCTGTTGATAACAGTGAGAATGAATATGTACAATATAGAGATAGTCTTAAACATTCCTTAATGTTTTAATGATTTCATTGTCAAATGCATGGTATTTGTTGTCATATTTACCTGTTTTATGGTGTTGTGCTACTTTATAATGAAGGTTTCAGTTTCTAAATTCTTGAAACTGTATTACTAATTAAAGACATTTGAATAACAGCTACAAATGAAAAGATATCCAGTATGAATTAATTAGGGTATGACTGAAATTTACCAAAAGTTCAACAATATTTAGAATTAAAGAAAATATAGGCTGGAATAATAATTACTAACAATAAAAATAGCTTATTATGATGATATTTTCATAGTAAATTGGCAATCCAACATTCTCTAGTGATCCATTGTCAACATACCTTGACGAATTTGACAGGAATTTCATAACCTTGTGATTTGATCGTTCCTATAAATTGGAACTACTCTTTGGAAACATATTTTTTCTTCCAAATTTCTGAATTATACAGGCAAGTATATACAGTAATACAAAATTCATAATACAAAATTGTGGCACACATCATTTTAATGTCACATGTTTATATTGAAAAAAATTGGTAGCAAATCTTTTCGTATATGAAGAAACAAAATCATTGAAAACAAAATAAAAAGATACCAAAAGTTGTTATTCATCTTTGTAAATTATATATGATAATTAGAAATATATATATGGGAGATAACTCTGATTATAATTTTTTACAGAATGGTATGACATGTGCTCATATTGCTGCTGCAAAAGGAAGTGTCGCTGTTGTTAAAGAATTAATGAGGTTCAATAAAGGAGTTGTAACAACGGCAAGGAACAGGGTAAATCACAGAATTGTAAAACATAATTTAACAGCTGTCATCAGATATATATTTCAAAAGGAAATAAGGTTCATATTCACTGGAAAAAAAACCCCAAATATTTTAAATGTCCTTTAATATAAAGTATAAAGATATCTAAATCTACACAAGAATTAATTTACATTGTTCTTTTTATGTCCTGCATATTTTGAGAGAGAAATCTGACAAAAGCATAAACAGACCTAGTCATTTTATAAATAGATACTTGAATTTGTAACAGTGAAAATGATGTTTTGAAATCAATGGGAGAATAAGAATGCCATTCATCCTTAGCTTGTTCATTGCTGTTATGTTTATGGCATAATGTAAAGCTGTTTCAGTGCAGATTTATCAAGTATATTAAAACTTGACTGTTTACAAAAAGCAATATCAAATACACTTCAGATGTTTGTCTTTGTAAAGAAAAATATTAGCAAAATTAACCCAGTGAGAAGTACAAGGTCTCTCTCCAAAAAGAGTAAGGCATTTTCTTGTGTGTGAAAAAAACAATTAAACTTGAATGAATTTTATTTGTATGAAGAGATCATCATAATTCTGGTTTTCGTAAAACCCCATTTGTGCCACTCGACGGGATATTTGCGCCAAACAAATTGGACATTTGCACCACAAATTGATGCCCTTTTGCGCCACTGAATTTAAATGACCCTATAGGTTATTTGAGCCACTTCTTTATTAAAATAATACCTCTTCCGTTTGCCAGAATATAAATTCCACGGGGAAGTAGGATTTCGAGCAGGATCTATTAAAAACCTTTAATTTATTACATTATAAGAGATAATAATCATTTAAAATGTACTTGTACATGTCACAGTTTGAAACATCGACAAGTAGTCAACAATCCTGTTCAAATATCAGTTTTTGCTTGGTACTTATAGCCAACACTTTTAAGGTACTTATCCACATGTATGTTTCCACTTTGAAGCTTTGTCCATAAGTCTGTGATATATTCAATATTTTCCCTTACGGTTCTCGATTGCACCGAAGTTTCAGAGATATGCCTGATCTTGATATAATTAACAGTTTGGATTTGCATAATAACATCCAAGTAGGCATATAATATGGAAGGATGACAAAAATAAAACTGTGAGTTAAAATGGGAATGAAACGATTCAGCCCCATTTGTTGTTCGTATAACATCAGATGGAGGCTTTGCCCAAAGATTTGTTTAAGAGCTGACAGAAATCTATAAAAAAAAATATCCTTCACATACAATACTTTTATTTCCTCTATTTGAACTTAAAATCTTAAAATCCATGTTTGTATGTCAAAATTTTACTTCCAACTGACTCACAAGGTATTAAAGTGAAACTTTACAGAAATGTGTTCACATTTTCAATTCAACGTCCAAGTTTTTAAAAGTGTTATTTTTTAGATAAGACCCTGTGGCGCAAATGTCCTATAGAAAAAAATATATTAGTTATGAAAACGTGGCGCAAAAGGGTTATACTTTTGTGGCATAAATGTCCTGTCACATCTCAGGTAAAATGGCGCAAATGTCAATCGCTTCTGGTTTTAGCTTATACAGTTATGAAGTATCATTTCATTTGGTTCATCATAATTCTGGTTTTAACTTATACAGTTATGAAGTATCATTTCATTTGGTTCCTATTGATGATTTTCTTGTATGTTTATTATTTTTAGACCAATGATTCTACTGCATTACATCTGGCTGCTGCTGGAGGTCACAGAGAGGTCATACTGGTATTAATAGAAGCTGGGGCTTCAGCAGTAGATGAAAATGCTGTAAGTAAAAAGGATATTGATGATATTATAATTCCAATGTTTTTGTGAAAATATAGATGACATGTGTAAAGAATGAGCAAGATAATTTTTAGCTCGACTTTTCGAAGAAAAAAAGTCAAGCTATTGTCGTCACTCCGGCGTCATCGTCAGCGTCTGCGTCAGTTAAGTTTTAGGTTAAGTTTTTTTGTCAGAGTCCATTTCTCAAAAACTATCAAAGGTATCCATTTGAAACTTGGAATACTTGTTCACTATCAAAAGAGGAACCAATTACAACAAGGCAGATGACCCTGTGATTTGTATCTCCAGAGTTATCTGCCCTTGTTTCGACATAGTACATCGAAATTAGGGATATTTTTTTAGTATAATTAAAATTTCTCAATAACTATCAAAGCTATTAACTTGAAACTCAATACACTTGTAGAAAGTGTTGACCCCGTTCTGTTGATAAGAGAAGACAACTCTATCCAGCATTTTATTTGAGTTATTTCCCTTTTTTGCTTGCATTTTTTTTTCTAAAAATACAATTTTCTCAATATAAACTATGATAGGCATTAAAATGAAACCCAACATACCTGTTCACTATCAAAAAGGGGAACACATTACAGAAGGGTAACCCCCCACTCCCAACATGCAACCCCCTCCCCCCAAAATTTTTATTTTTTAATTTTTAATTTTTATTTCATATGCACTAAAATAGTGTTACAAGAAAGATTATACCCCCACACCACACCCAAAAAAAATTTTGTGAGAAAAACTTCCGATTATATTTACCAATCTTGCAAACATATTTGCTTATATGACCATCATAGTTAGAAGTATGTATAACTTTGTAAATTGCTTGCAGTTTAATATCAGATATGAAAAAAGTCGAGCGTCCAGCACCCATGGGCAGTGCTCTTGTTAAAGGATGTGTGTATGAAATTTCCAAGTTGGGATAAAATATGACTGAAGAAAGATAACTCTTATTATTTTTTGCTGGAGATGAAATTAAAAGTCATATACCAAACTTGTAGCAATGTTTCACATAAGAAAAGAATGCAAAGTAATTCTCTCATTTGGATATGAAAGTTCAATTGTCAAATGTGATTTTACTACAATAAATTTTAAACATTTATTTAGTGACATGAGATCCTTTGCAATTACAAAACTGTATCTCAGATTAACCAATGTTTGATCACGATTTTGGTTTGAAATTCAACATCAAATATCAAAGTCAAATTCAGTTCTAAAAAAATTCATTGTACCAGTAGTGTTATGTTTAAAAGACATATAGCGTTTATTGGTCAAAATGTCTACCATAATTGTTCAAGTTTTATGCTTTATTAACAGGATGGAATGACCGCAATCCATTTGTCAGCTAAACACGGCCACACGAACATCCTGGAGGCTCTAAAAGGACATGTATCGTGGAGGATAACTAGTAAAAAGGTAATTAAACTTGCCCCCCCTCCCAAAATCCATGGAATTCTTAAATGGCATATACATTGTATTATGGACGATAGTTAGTAAACATATTATTAAAAATGCTCCTTTCAAAATATACATTGTATCATTAGAAAAGAGAACATTTTATATATTTAAATATTCTTTTATTTTAGACTGGATTGTCTGCCCTTCATGTAGCTGCCCACTTTGGACAGGTGGACTTTGTGAGGGAGATGCTGACCAAAGTTCCTGCTACAGTGAAGAGTGAGCCACCAAACGGAGGAGATACTGGATTTAAGGACTTTGGTTCAGAGGTAAGAGCAAATTTGTAAAGTGAGGAGAATGAAAAAATGACATGCAAAAGTGTGGAAATCCCATCCTTGACTTGTCCAGTCACTTGTCTACCTCAAACAAGTTATGTACTAAGCTCTTTCAAGTCATGTTATTTCCCTTTATGTGATATTCAATTATCTACCTCTCTACTTTCTGTACTTTATGTTTTCTCTCTTCTGTCGTTAAATTAAGAACTTAAATTGTATTTGTAGCTATTTACCAAAAATGTTGTTTTCCCTTAACTATTGTGTACAGTTTGTGTAATTGTGTAATTATTTATAGAATATACAGAAAATGAATGAAATTTTTGACTTACTTATAAAATCTTTTATTTATGTATCTGGCTGCAGTAGTGGCTTTATCAGGATTAATAATGAGTGGACTATGGGGTAGAAGTGGTCTATGTTGTATGATGCCTGTTTTGCAGGATATTTAAAATACACAACTCAGATGGGACATGAATGGTTGCTTTGTGTTAGGTAAATGGTATGTTCAATGAACCTAAATGGATGATTTGTGTTTAATAAATGGCATGTTCTATGCACATAAATAACGGCTTTGTTTTAAGTAAATAGGGTGCTAAATGAACATAAATGGTTGTATTGTTCTAGGTAAATGGCATAAGTTAACATAAGTGGCTGCTTTGTGTTTGGTTAATGGTTTTATCCACGAACATAAATGACTGCTTTTTGTCTGGTAAATGGCATGCCCCATAAACATAAATGGCTGCTTTGTGTAAGGTAACTGGGATGCTCCTTGAACATAAAAGAACCTTGTAGCATCTCCTTGGAAAATTTAAAGAGGGAAAATATGATGGTAATTTTTTTTATACCAGCTGATATATTGGTCCTGATGAAGTCCACTATTTCTGTCTTGTGTGTGAATAAAGGATTTTGTAATATTTCAAGTGAGCCCTATAGAAACTGAATAACAACACTATTGTTGAAAGTAAATGCATAAGAAGAATATTAAAACAAAACTTAATTTCTAAGATCAATGTTACTTTGAAACAATCAAAATATTACTATGAAAGTAATTTGTTTTCAGAAAAAGTTTGCTTTAAGATGGTTAAATAGTGTGCAGGTAAGAAGTCCGTTACCTTTTGGTAAAATTATCATATATAATTACCTCCCCTTGATTTATTTTTTGTGTAAATGTATATATAAAAGAAATGGCAAGCACATTTTGTTTGGAGATTTAGATGCATACAATAGTTAGAATATTATTAATGTTTTAGTCTCATCATGTTTCGTTTAATATCTTTATGGGTAGTTTTCTATATGCTCTGCGGACTTGTTTTATGCTTTACATAGATAATTTATAGGGATATTTAACTAATATTAAAACTAACTATATCATTATGTCTTATCTAGTAAACCTAAGATATATGGATCACTACCTCCCATCTTGTATCGATGTTGTTATCACATTACTATTAGTACACAATTCATTTTACATCTCTAGATTGAATTCAACCAAATGTTTCTGCCTTCCTTCTCATAACCTACTCATGTTCACCTATATATGTGTTTCTTTTATAAAAATAATATTTTAGCTTTCTACATGTCTGTAGGGGATGAGACCCCTTTTAAACTTTGTTGTTTTATTCATTAATAGGGAACAGCAACAGGTGATACACATCTTTTACAAAAGACTCCCCCCCCCCTTTTTAGCTCACCTGACCCGAAGGGTCATGTGAGCTATTGCCATCACTTAGCGTCCGTCGTACGTCGTAAACTTTTTCAAAAATCTTCTCCCCTGAAACTACCAGACCAATTGGAACCAAACTTTGTCTGAATCATCACTAGGGTATCTAGTTTCAAATTGTGTCCGGTGAAACCGTGCACCAATCAACATGGCCGCTGTTACTAAAAAAAGAACATATGGTAAAATTGCGCGTTTTTGGTAATAAATCAAAAACCGTTAATAATATCAGAAATCTGACACGAGGTAAAAATGATCAGCACGACAAGATCTACCTACCCTGCAATTGTGAAGAAAATCTGATTATCCATCTTGGAGTTATTGGCCTTTTTTCATCAAATTTGCAAAATTTTAATACTTTTTGTTCTTTATTTCAAAGACTATAAGAGATAGATGATAAGTTTAAACTGCAAAAATGTGCAGCATGTCAAGGTCTACCTACACTGCTATTGTGAAGAAAATCTGATTACCCGTCTTGGAGTTATTGCCCTTTTTTCATCAAATTTTCAAAATTGTAATACTTTTCGTTCTTTATTTCAAAAACTATAAGAGATAGATGATAAGTTGAAAGTGCAAACATGTTCAGCATGTCAAGATCTACCTACCCTGCAATTGTGAAGAAAATCTGATTACCCATCTTGGAGTTATTGCCCTTTTTTCATCAAATTTTCAAAAATTTAATACTTTTTGTTTTTAATTTAAAAAACTATAAGAGATAGATGATAAGTTTAAATTGCAAACATGTTCAGCATGATAAGATCTACCAACCCTGCAATTATGAAGAAAATCTGATTACCCATCTTGGAGTTATTGCCCTTTTTTCATCAAATTTTCAAAATTGTAATACTTTTCATTTTTTATTTCAAAGACTATAAGAGATAGATGATAAGTTTAAACTGCAAAAATGTGCAGTATGTCAAGGTCTACCTACCCTGTCATTTTGCAGTAAATCTGATTACCCATCTTGGAGTTATTGCCCTTTTTTCATCAAATTTGTATAATTTTAATACTTTTCGTCTTATATTTCAAAAACTATAAGAGATAAAGGTTATGTTTAAATTGCAAAAATTTGCAGCATGTCAAGATCTACCTACCCCGCAGGGATATACACTTACTTTTGAACCATGGTCGCCACCTGGTCTCCTAACTTTCATTTTCAAGGAGCCCAACAAATAATTTAGGCACCCAGCTTTTTTTCAGGTAGATTACAGATATGGTAAATCAGATATTTTAACAATATCTCCATTTTGACAAGTCAATTTTGACTTGTTTTTGGATTCTGTTGTGTTTTTTTTTTAATAATTCCTTTAACTTGTTCCTTCGGTATTCTGTTTCGGATATATGTTATATGTGTTTTAAAGTTAATCACCAATTTTAATCTTATACTGTATACTGTATTTATGAATATGATTAAAACAAAATCTGAAAGAATTAGAAATATGACTTTCATTCTTTTAATTTTCAATTGTGGTTTGCTTAGCCATAGGCTCTGAAATAGTTGAAATATATTGCCAACAAACATTATGCATTGTCATTTGGCCATGTAAAATTGATTGTTGGTTTCCCCTACCATAGAAAAATTTTAAGGACAGGCTTGCATGCAGGGTTTTTTTTCCAAGAGATGTTAAACCACAAATTCAAAATGAACAAACATGTGTCTTATGGGATGTAGAATATGCTTACCACCGATGGTACACCTGGTCTCACTTTTGGTCCTATAAAGGAGTGTGGTGTTAATTTATTTTTTTTTGTTCCTTAAATGTTGTTTCTGTCAAATCAGTGTTTTGCTATCCTTCCTGCGAAGGTCACAAAATAAATCATAAAGGCTTTTGCTAAGCCAAAAATAAAAATAAAAAATGCATCACTCATATTTCGTTGATAAATAGTCAAAATGGTTCCACTGGGCACATCGCCGGTGGCCATTTTATCCATACTGTACGTCACGTACAGGTTTTAAATCATGATCATTTTACCGATATCCTCAGTGATTTAGCTATCTTAGAGTTAGAATAGAGGGCCGGTGTGTTCATTTTATTCTATTTTATTTATTAGTAATAAAAGATAACGACCCGTCAGTAAAAAATTGACTAGAGGAAACCGACAATCATTTCTCAGGGATAATTCTACTGACACCGCTGACTTCGATATATCATTACCAAAATATGTAAAATGAAAATCGGAAACCAGTCGCAATTTTGGTACGTCTAAAAACCGGTGCGGGAATTATTGATTCTTGACATCGCTCCTAAAACTTTCAGTCGTCACCTGGGCGAGAAGTAACTGAGTTTTCACTCGCCCAATATAATTTTAGGTCGCCTGGGGCGACTGGGCGACTGTTAGTGTAAATCCCTGCCCCGCAATTTTGAAGTAAATCCCAATACCCATTTTGGAGTTATTGCCCTTTTTTCATCAAAATGTTCTAAATTTTAATACTTTCATCTTATATCTCAAAAACTATTAGAGATATAGGGAAAGTTTAAACTGCAAAAATGTTTAGCATGTCAAGATCTACAAAACATTTCTCCACAGTTGAAAATGTGTGACAACTGTGTGAAGAGTTATTCCTGTTGAAATACATTATTTTGTTGACTCACTGCTTTTGGTTACTCAAATAATCAAAGGGAAGCAACTCTATTACATGATGTGAAGTAGCAAAAGATAAATTTTGAGAATCATTGACATATATGGTTTTTTACAGTAATTTTGATAACTTACATTAAAGGGGGAACCCTTGCCCAAATTTTTTTGGAGAAGGGGTCTGCCATGACGAGGGCTACATTTGTTATTTTTTTACCAAAGTTATCAAGTTTTATTGGCTGATGTTGTTATATCCAGGTGAGCTATACAGGCTCCTGGGAGCCTCTAGTTTTATTTGCTCATCTGGGCCAAGGTCATGTGAGCTTTTGCCATCACTTGACGTCTGTCATCTGTCATACGTCGTAAACATTTCACATTTAAATCTACTCCTCTGAAACTTCTATAAAGTTAAACCATACTTTGCTGGGATCATTCTTGAGTGTTCTTCCTCTTTAACAATTGTGTGCTATGACCATACCCTGCATTCATAAGTCATTACTAATAAATAGAAATTTCTTTTATTGTTTATTACTGTTTTATTTTAAGTCAAAATGAGTTAAAATTTTAACAACAGCTGCATGACAGTGAGTAGTTCAACATATCCTCCAGGTTTTTCAATGAAATATAGTTCAACCAATTTATATAGACTGCAAATTTTGATACTAAAACACATTGATTAGTCTTCTCGGAAACCTGAGCTGAGATGATCTTTGGTTGGTCCACTTTCAACATTATGTGTGGCCTCATTCAGAGATTGCTATCATTACTGAGAGTAGACATTTTATTAAATGACAAACAAAAAAAACTCAGGTGAAATTTGAAGTTTAGCATGTTCTTACTTTTTAGCTCACCTGGCCAAAGGCCATGTGAGCTTTTGCCATCAGGTTTCGTCCGTTGTCGTCGTCGTCCGTCGTAAACTTTTCACATTTTAATCTTCTCCTCAGAAACCACTGGGCCAATTTAGACCAAACTTTGGTGGAATGGTCCTTGGATGGGCCCCTTCCAAAAATATGTCCGGTGATCCCGACTTCCAACCAAGATGGCCACCAGGCTAAAAATAGAAAAAAAGGGGGGATGAAATTTTAATTGTCCATTGCTGCTTTAGTATAAGTCAAAATGAGTTCAAATTTTAACTGCAGCTACATGGCAAGGAGTAATTTAACATATATTCCGGGTTTTTCTGTGAAATTTTTCTTTCAGCCGATTTATACCGATTATGCAATTTAGGCATATTTTGATAAAAGATCACATTTAAATCTTCTCCTCTGAAACCGCTGCACCAAATTAAACCAAACCTGTCAGGAATGGTCCCTGGGTGGGTCCCTTTCAAATTTGTGTCCGACAGTCCCGTCCTCCATTCAAGATGGCTGCTGTTACTAAAAATAGAAATTTCTTCAATTGTCCATTGCTGCTTTAGTACAAGTCAAAATAAGCTCAAATTTTAACTGCAGCTAAATGGCAAGGAGTAGTTTAACATATATTCCGTTTTTAGCTCACCTGGCCTTTAGACCATGTGAGCTATTGCCATCACTTTTCGTCCGTCGTCCGTCCGTCAACATTTCACATTTTAATTTTCTCCTCAGAAACCACTGGGCCAATTGCAACCAAACTTTGGTGGAATGGTCCCCTTCCAAAATTGTGTCCGGCATTTCAGACCTCCGACCAAGATGGCCGCCACAGCCGAACTTAATTTAACATAGAACCCTATGGGAAATTCCCATCAAAATCTTCTTGTCTGAAACCATTTGCTCAATAAGAACTAAATTTTGATGAAATAGTCATTGGCTGGTTCTCTTCCAAAAATGTGTACGGCGGTTCGACCCTTCGACCAAGATGGCCCCCACAGCCGAACTTAGCTTAACATAGGACCCTATCGGAAATTCACATAAAATTCTTCTCCTCAGAAACCACTGGGTCAATTGCAACCAAACTTTGGTGGAATTGTCCTTGGATGGCCCCCTTCCAAAATTGTGTCCGGTGATTCCGACTTCCGACCAAGATGACTGCCAAGCTAAAAATAGAAAAAAGGGGGGATGAAATTGAAAAAAAATCTTCTCCTCTGAAACTACTGAGTCAATCTCAACCAAACTTTGCTGAAATGATCCTTGGGTGGTCCCCTTCCAAAATTGTGTCTGGCATTTCAGACCTCCGGCCAAGATGGCCACCACAACCGAACTTAATTTAACATAGGACCCTATGGGAAATTCCCATACAAATCTTCTTGTCTGAAACCATTATCTCAATTGGAACCATACTTTGATAAAATAGTCATTGGATGGTTCTCTTCCAAAAATGTGTCCGGCAGTTTGGCCCTTCGACCAAGATGGCCCCCACAGCCGAACTTAGCTTAACATAGGACTCTATGGGAAATTCACATAAAAACCATCTTGTCTGGAACCAGTAGCTCAATTAGAACCAAACTTTGATGGATTAGTCATTCGATGGTCCTTTTCCAAAATTATGTCTGGCAGTCACGCTCTCCCACCAAGATGGCCACCACAGTGCAGTTGCGTTGTTATTGAAAGCAGCTTTGATCCATGTGAGCGATTACAGGCTCCTGGGAGCCTCTGGTTAAATAATATTTAAAAGTCAGATTCAAAACCAGGTGAGCCATTACATGTCCCTGGGTGTTTATGTACACCATGCTATAGGCACAACTACACAATCCACATTTTGAATCAATTTATATATTCACATGCTTGATACCAATAATTATACTATAGCTAATTGACGAGTCATTATCAAAAATATGTCACGAATGACCAAATAATGCAGTAACTCATGAATGCGTGCAGTGCATGAGTGAGTTACAACGTTATTTGGTCATGTATGACCAATTTTTGATAATGAAACTCATCAATTAGTTATAGTATTTATTATATTGATAAAAAAATGTTTCGAATCGAATTTAATATAAAATAAGTTTAATTGCACTATATTACATGTGTAGCGTAGGGATATACTATAATGTGTATCGCTTCAAAAAACATGGCGCCACCCACAACAATAAAATAATTAAAATGCTTACCTTGAAATATTGATTTTAGTTAAATTTGATCAAAATTGAAGTGTACAGGAAGCCAAATAACGTCTAATCTTTACGTTTCAAACTGGAAGTCTTCATATGACGTCAACAACGAAATGGTGCAAAATATAGTGAGAGTGTAATTAAAATCTTTTTTTTTTTAATTGGAAAATTCTGTAATTCACAGCTATCTATGTAATAAATAGTATTACATTGTTGGGAGATCCAGGAAAATGTTCTGTTTTTATTGTTATCCTGTTTTAGCCATATTTACAGGATATCCATACTTTAACTACTTATAGAGTTTCAAACGGCCAAACTAAATGTAATGGTTCCTCTAATTACTGAGTTTAAAAATCTTGATTGATAGAATTGTTAAATGGTAAATAGTCAAGTTTCTAAATGACTAAAGTGACTATTGAAGTGGGGGCCCTTTTTCAATTTTTGTGTTTTACATGTATTATTATGCCCAAGGCATCCTTGTAATATACATTGTATTTATAATCTTAGACAAATTCACATGTAGTTTGAAGTTTAACTCAATTCATTTATCAGATTGTGAGCAATTTTTTTTGATTTTTCAGTCTGGATTGACCCCATTACATTTGGCTGCTCAGTCTGGACATGAAGGACTTGTTAGATTGTTGTTGAATTCTCCTGGGGTACAAGCAGACGTCTCTACGAATGCACAGGTATGTAAATATGTTGTACATCTTCACTAGCCAAGGGTTACGATCCGCTCTACTCATCTTCCCCCTTGGCATCGTTAGACGGATTTTCGAGGTCACATGGTGATGGTTTATATGTAATGCAGCTAGTGGTAGCTGCAACCAATCAGAATACACTTTACAAAAAGCACATGTTCTGTAGGAAAAATGTCAACAAAATAAAAATGGATGAGATTTGCAGGATTTGCCACAAATTGTTCCCAAATCTTCGATTGAAAATCAGTCGTATTATAATCTCGAGTCAATTTTCAGGGCATTCAAATGAAAGGAAATGAAAGCTTCGCGTCGATTGGCTGAGAATGACATCATTATAAGGGGCGTAACTGTCAAAATCCAGCAGGTGGCAGTGCGCAGGAATTACGAAAATCTGTCGAATGATGCCAAGTGTGAAGATGAGTAGAGCGGATCATAACCCTTGGCTAGCGAAGATGATATGTTGTAATGATTTCTCATTTTTCTTCAACAGTTAGAATAATTTAAGAGATACTTGAATTTTATTTTAATTTAGTGAAATTAGCATAGATTTTATGTACACAAACTTTGTGATGTTGTTATGTCATTGGAATATCATTGTAAGTTCTGCTATTATTGGTGTAATGTTGTATACATGCAAATATTGACAGATTTTTGTCATTGGGGTTCTGAGCAAGGATCAGGATAAATTCTACATTCAAAATATGATCTTATTGTTAGGCTCAATTTAATAATGTAAGATTTGAACCAATTCTAGGCATAATATAGTCTTGGTAACTGACGACAGACTGATCTTACATTTTCAACTAAATGCTTTTTGAGTTTGATAAGAGACTGTTACAGTTTAGTGTGGACATGACAGAGGATATCATAGAAAACAAATGGAATGACATTTGTTTCTGCTCCTTTCAAGAGAAGTTGGCAGTTGTTTTAGACTTTTTTACATTGTAAGTACAATATATGTATATTGTTGCTAAATATAAAATGCATTTGCACTTTTTGCTAAACATGTCAAAAAAATCTTGCCAATGGCCTGTTATTCTACATGTTTCTAAAGCTTGTACAAATAAATTTTATGTTTTCCAACAATATATATACAGTATTTTATGTATATAGGTATTGATATAGAATTGATGTAAGCTATGGTAGCTATTTGCTGTATTCTACTACAAAGTCATTAATGGATTTTTAGCACATGTAGGTCAAATCATTGCTATAAAATACATGTACTGATAAATTAAAAATTCTCTGTTTTAGGGAGCCATACCATTGCATTTGGCAGCTCAAGGGGGTCACACCTCTGTTGTTAGTCTGCTATTGAGTAAATCAACTAGTCAGTTACAACTCAAGGACAAACGTGGAAGAACTGCCCTACATTTAGCTGCAGCCAATGGTCATTTAGACATGGTTGCCTTGCTTCTTGGTCAAGGGGCCGATATCAATGCCTGTGATAAGAATGGATGGACTTCACTTCATTTTTCTGCTAAAGCTGGATATTTGAATGTTGTTAAACTCCTTGTTGAGAGTGGAGCTTCACCTAAATTTGAGACAAAAGATGGGAAAGTTCCCATATGTTATGCTGCAGCCATGAATCATTCTGAAGTGTTGAGTTATCTTCTGAGGAAGGATCACAACACACAACATCTGATGGATGATAAAAAGGTATGTTATTTACTTTACATATACTGGTGTCCAACATAACTTCCATATCAGATGATGTTTGTGTCATTTCACAGTGACATGACGGGTGTCACATTTGGAGCAGGAACTGCTAACCATAGAGTGTTTTTTAGTGTTTTGTTATCATTGTTTGTCCTTTTTCTTTTGGCCATTGTGTTTTCTGTCCTTCAGTTTATGTCTTCTGAATACCCCTTAG
>MJUT01032202.1:295285-313901 GCA_002080005.1 Gigantidas platifrons
TGCAAAAATGTGCAGCATGTCAAGATCTACCTACACTGCAATTTTTAAGTAAATGCCATTACCCATTTTGGAGTTCTCGCCCTTTTTTCATCAATTTTTTTATTTTTATTTTAATACTTTTCGCCTTATATTTCAAAAACTATAAGAGATAGATGTTAAGTTTAAATTGCAAAAATGTGCAGCATGTCAAGATCTACCTACACTGCAATTTTTATGTAAATGCCATTACCCATGTTGGAGTTATTGCCCTTTTTTCATCAAATTTTTAAAATTTTAATACTGTTCGTCTTATATTTCAAAAACTATCAGATATAGATGTTAAGTTTAATCTGCAAACAAGTTCAGCATGTCAAGATCTACCTACCCTGCAATTTTGAAGTAAATCCCATTACCCATTTTGGAGTTATTGCCCTTTTTTCATCAAATTTTCAAAATTTTAATACTTTTCGTCCTTTATTTCAAAAACTATAAGAGATAGATGTTAAGTCTAAACAGAAAACATGTTCAGCTTCTCAAGATCTACATACTCTGCAATTTTGAAGTAAATTTTTTACCCGTCTAGGAGTTATTGCCCTTTTTTCATAATTTTTTAGCTCACCTGGCCCAAAGACATTATCTTTTATTCATAAATATAGAAAACAGTTAAGGTAATGATTATCTCCGTTTGAAATTTGCTTCAGTATCATTCTATTGTCAAGTGAGTGATACAGGCTCAGTGGGCTGAGCCTCTAGTTTTTTTATGAAATATTTTGACAGAATCACTTTAAATCTTACTTGGCTAGGATGGTCTATATATATATTATATCTAACAGTTTAATTCTCCATGCAAGATGGCAGCTAATATTAAAAATGGAAATTTCTGCAAAATGTCTAAATTTAAAACAGAATGGACTAAAATTAAGCTGTAGCTACATGGTGGGTTGTTTAACATATATTCTGGATTTTCTATCAAGTTTAAAATTGTAATTATACAAAATAAATTTATTTTAACAATATGTTAGGTTTCTATGGTTATATTTAGTTATTAAATGATGTTACATATTTCCTGTTTATAGATGGATTCTTACGAGTAACTGGTCATCACGGACCCCAGAGAATAGAGGATGTTGTTGATTGGCCCATGGTAGTACAGAGATATCATTCAATGCAGGGAATAGAATCAGAAAATTCAGAAATGGGGGATAATGACAATGGTTCTTTACAGATGGAGTGATGTCAAATTGTAAAGAGTCGGACAAAAATCAAATTCAGTGATAGATACTAAAAATAACTGTGATCTCTCTTATTTGTGATAAAAATGTATATTAAAGAAAGATATCTTGTATAATTTCTTAGAACTATTCCATTTAAACATACTTCTTGCCCTAGGAAGGGAGGGTGATTTAGAAATTGAGAAGTCAGAAATGAATTAGATTTATCCTTATGAATTTTTTCATCACACAGATTTATAGAAACTCGCACATACAAGTGTTATAAAAGTGCATTTCTAGGATTGTAACTGGTAAGTATGTTTAAATGAAGAAGTTCTAACTGTAATTTAATGTTTTGTCAAAATTTATACATTTATTGAAATAATATCATTATTCAGAGATCATTAAGTTTTATTTATAACATGCATTTGATTTTATAACTTTTATAAATATTTTTGCTTCTATTACCCGGTACTTTTATGGATGACTTAGGTTGAATTGTCTCTCTTAGTTTG
The DNA here is from genome assembly GCA_002080005.1 of Gigantidas platifrons. Taxonomy (NCBI): domain Eukaryota; kingdom Metazoa; phylum Mollusca; class Bivalvia; order Mytilida; family Modiolidae; genus Gigantidas; species Gigantidas platifrons. Next base: position 296,991 of record MJUT01032202.1, read on the forward strand.
CCATCTTATCTAATAATTACAGAACATACCCATTCTAGGTTGTACTCGATATAATTTTGTCAGTGACTTGCGATAGGTCGGTGCTTTTCTCCGGTTTCTTCTACCAATAAAACTGACTGCCACAATATAACTGAAATGTTATTGAAAGTGGTGTTAAACACCATAAACCCAAACCTAAGACCATCACCTTAATAATTCATACCACACTTCACCATTTGACTGCGAATTTTCTTAGTTAAAATTGTTGATTCATTATTGCTTCGCGTCCAATAAGCATTTCAGCTATATTCAGCATGAACAGTTAAAAGCAGATAGTATTTGAAATTGTCCTGCTTTAGATGTTAAATATGATGATAGTCCAGTGACAAATTACAGCAACCATTGACAACAAGTCACTAAAACTCTTGAAATAGAAAAACCTGATAAATATCTGTGTTCTAGTGTGGAACAGACACAAAAATGTGGGTATAATCCTGTTTTAGTCCCACCTGGGGTGTACCTGTAAGGACGGGACAGACACAAAAATGTGGGCATAATCATGTTTTAGTTTCACCTGAGATTTACCTGCAAGGATGGAATAAAATGCATTAATATTTTGTGATTTATTCCTTTCAGATTAACTCATTAATGGTTCAAAACAAATTATTTTCTCAAGAAGTAAAATGTTCTCTTCATGATATAGCTGACAAATTATACCCCCACTCGTAGAGAGGGGTCTATATTGCAACCACCTTGTCCGTCCGTCCGTCCGTTTGTTCACACTTTCGTAACGGATATCTCGGCTTCTACTGGAAGAAATGATTTTATATTTGATATATGGCTTTGGCATGGTGACTTGTACCATGTTTCCCCTTTCCAGGTCTACTTCTCATCTACTTCCTGTTTACAGTGCGACTTAGAATTTTTCATGTTTGCCGTAATGAAAACTTTCGTAACAGTTATCTCAGCTTCTACTGCAACAAATGATTTTATATTTGATATATGGCTTTAGCATGGTGACTTGTACCATGTCTCCCCTTTCCAGGTTTACTGCACATCTACTTCCTGTTTACCGTGCGACTTACAAATGAACGAGTGGGGGTATTCTTAGCACGACGTAGCGTGCAACATCTTGTTTCTCTTTACATTAAGCAACAATAAATTGCTACAAACTATGCAAACAAGGCCAGACAAAATATTTCTTCCACAGGAATTTTAGATTCAGTTGCCTTTTTAGCTCACCTGGCCAAAGGCCATGTTAGCTTTTGCCATCACTTGGCGTCCGTCGTATGTCGTAAACTTTAATCTTTTCCTGAGAAACCACTGGGCCAATTGCAACCAAACTTTGGTGGAATGGCCCCCTTCCAAAAATGTGTCCGGTGATCTTGACTTTCAACCAAGATGGCCACCAAGCTAAAAATAGAAAAAAGGGGGGGATGAAATTTTTAATTGTCCATTGCTGCTATAGTACAATTCAAAATGAGCTCAAATTTTAACTGCAGCTACATGGCAAGGAGTAGTTTAACATATATTCCAGGTTTTTCTGTTTTTTTTTTCTTTCAGCCGATTTATACCGATTATGCAAATTAGTAAGATTTTGATAAAAGATGACATTTAAATCGTCTCCTCTGAACCAAATTAAACCAAACCTGGCAGGGATGGTCCCTGAGTGGGTCCCTTTCAAAATTGTGTCTGACAGCCCCGCCCCCCATTCAAGATGGCTGCTGTTACTAAAAATAGAAATTTCTTCGATTGTCCATTGCTGCTTTAGTATAAATCAAAATGAGCTCATATTTTAACTGCAGCTACATGGCAATGTAGTTAAACATATATTCTGGGTTTTTCTGTGAGATTTTTTCAGCCAGTTGATTCCATTTAGGAATATTGTGAGAAAAAAATCACATCTAAATCTTTTGTTCAGAAATTTGAGTTGATATGATCTTTGGGTGGCCCACTTTCAAAATTATGTGTAACACCCCCATTTTTTATTAACTTTAGATGTAAAATTGAAAACCAAGTGAGCAATTACAGGCTCCTGGGAGCCTCTAGTTTTAGTTCCGCGATAATAAACTTTTTTTTTCTAATTTGTACTGTTTTGTTTGTTAAGATGCTAGTTTTTTTCATTTTTATTTATTTATTTTGTGATAATACCTGTAGAAATTAATTTGTTTATAAATATCATGTGCAATAAATCTTTTGTTTTGATTCCAAAGAAAGCAACACTGTATTGACTGCTACAATTGTACTGAACTTCAGATGTAGGAATTATTTTATCTATCAATGGCTATATCAACAATGTAATGTTTTTGTGTGTCTGTAGACATCATATGTCCACAGATTCATCCTTTGTACGTATTAGACCAGTATATACTGCTCAGTCGTGACCTTGTTGTCATTGTAATCACCACTAACGTTTTTGAGTTCAGCTCCTGCATGTGATAAAGTTTGTCAGTGACTTGCTAGAGGTCGGTGGTTTTCTCCGTCTCCGGGTCCTTCGGTTTCCTCCCACAAATAAAAACTGACTGCCACGATATAACTGAAATATTATTGAAAGTGGCGTTAAACACAAACAAACAAACAAACAAACAAAAGGATCTGTGGTTTTGTCCAGATACTTCTTTTTCTTCCATTGATAAAATGTGGCACTTCCACGTCAAAATAACCGAAATATCTTTGAAACCTCTATTATCATAAACTATAAAAGTTTCTGCAGTAATGTTGAATGTGGTGCTGATGATCCCTACATCAGTGTGTCGAACATGTTAGAAATGTTTCATAAAAATGTTAGTATGTCCAGCAAGTTTTATTGATAAATAACTGACTAAATACCACCAGACCATCTAATGAACAAGGATGAAACAATTGCAGTCTGTCTAAATATAATGCCATTAATATTAAGAAGAATGTGTATTCCATGAAAATAGCTCTTTATTTAGGCAATATTTTTACCTCAATAATTTAACAATAATATAATGAGAACATTAAAATGTTATTCATATAAATATGAAGTTTAGTTCTAACAAAGTACAAAACAAACAATACATGGAGATATTGATACATAACGTGTTTACATGATCAATAACATATGCAACAGATACCAAAAGTATTTCTTACAAAATGGGGAAAGTTTTAAAATTATTTTAATTCTAAAATTTAATACAAATAGTACAAATTGTGCAAAAACAAAAATACTATTCATTCAGTTTTGAAATTGGGTATTTTTTGAAAATATATTGATTCCAATATTTTAAGATGGTAGCTTACGTGATGGGGTCAAGTTAAGATGGAAGATTGCCTGAACATGAAGAATCAGATTTGTCAATCAGTGAATGGGGAAATCTCCTAGATTGTTTAAAAGCAGTCTAATAATAAAGTTATTTTATCAAACAACTAAATGCCACAAGGGTCAGATTTACCCCCATTGCAATTTTTTAAGAATGGCTGCCAGGGCCAAATTTGTGTTCAAAATTTAAAATAAAACTTTCTTTGGAACTGCAGTTTTGTTACTTGGATGGAATGTAGGTGTTTTTCTTTTTTTACTCAGAAATCTGGGATGGGTCTCCACAACTGAACATAGTTTAAAAGTACATGTTTGTGGAAAGGTTTAAAAAAAAACAATCTTCTTAGATACGACTGAACTAATTGAACTGAAACAGTACACGAATAATAGTTGGATGGTCGTTGACACAGCTTGTTTTTTTATGTTGACAATATTTAAAGGATGTCCAAAGACACAGGAATGATCTTCTGCTGATCCTTATCACTAAATGATCATTGGATAATCCTTTATAAAGTATGTCTTTTGTTTAGATTGGAAATCTAAAATGTATATTGCTATATGCTAACGATACTCTTTTGAGAGAATTAGTTTTACTATATACAGACTGCATTCAACAAGTTGAAGATTATGTTAGAGGTTGCACATGACAATTGATTTGATTTATTGTGTTTAATGCCACTTTCAGCTATATCATGGCGATCAGTTTTAGAGGTGGAAGAAGCCGGAGATAACCATCGACCATGGGCAAGCAAACTGATAAACTTTATCACTTGCGTCTGCGAGTCGAGTGCATCCTTTTTTGTTATTTACAAAGCCGGGTGCGAACCCACGCCGTATTGGTGATAGGCTTGTATGAGTTGTTATGTAATCCAACTACTTAACTCATTGAGTCATCCGGGCCCCATGACAAATGAAAAAGGTTAAAACTATTAATATGTATTATAAATTAGTATAAAAAGATAAGAGAAAATGGCAGCCTTGAATGTGTCAACCGAGAAACTCGTAACTATGGGCAGTGGCAGACGGTTCCAGTCGAATAACATACGAGAGAAAAACGATTCTTATCTTGTTGAGTTTTGTAAGGAGTGATAATGAAAGAAGAAAAATGCCTGTGTCATGATTGCTTCAAGTCGTTTTTTTAGAAATAGCTACTTTTTCGTTTGCTATTTTATATATCATGACAAGTCAAGCATCTTTACATGTATCTTCAAAACTGGGACAGTTAAATTAATATCGTGTACACCAGAGATGATTGAACCAAAATTATGTAAATGATCACTGGATGGTTCTTCATAAAGTTGATGATGTTTTTATTTCAATATGAAATCTAACAAGTGTCCCACTAAAGGATATAATGTAATATGGGACCACCATCAGGAACCTCTCAGAAACTACAGAACTTGTTAAAAATAGAAATTCAACATGAATGATTTGATGATTATGTTTTCAAATTGAAGACTAGAAAATTGAAAAGACCATAATGGAACTACATCAATGATCAGTCAATTTATAACCAGTAATGAAAACATACAGTAGTCACCCTCTTGTAAGACCCCTACCACCAAACACCACCCTCTTGAACCCCTCTTGTCAGGTTAGATTTCAGATGCATCAAGAGAGTAAAATACCATGTACCACTAAATTATCCTCCTCAAAAGAGACCACCCCTCTTGTAAAGCCACATTTTTATTGCAGAAGGCCTTATAAGTGGGGGACTACTGTACAGATTAATGTGAGCCTCTCTTTCAACTTCCAATGAAACATTACCATGAAATGAATGAAACATATTTGGTATTAATCAATAATATAATGTATGAAAGAGATCAATAAATATTGGGACAATGAAAGTTTCTAACAAACATTTTCTACTCATTTTGATCTTAAAACTACATGTATTTTGAATATTGGCTAATAATAAAATGTGTAACATTATATTCAATGGCATATGTATAGTTCACATGGGTATGACTTCAAGAAAACAAAACTTGAGAAAATCTTTTTATAATGTCATATTTTATAGAGACAGGACAACCATATTATCACTTAGATAATAAATCATACAGTACTTTAAGAAATACTTAAAAAATATGAGCTTTTTTTGGCAAGTAACTTAGGAAATGACAGGGGACAAAACCCTTAAATTCAAGTGATACAGATATTAGAAGTACAATTTAACTCTCCAATCATTGTTTCCATAAGTCCATTGATTATACTCCTGTAATATATAACATGAAACCTGTGTAAACTCTTACTACAGGTATAACTAAACCAGTATTAAATACCCAGTCTCATCTGGGCAAATTTGTAATCCAACAATACCTGTCTATTGGGGACAAAAAAGGGGAGTCTGTTTTAGACAGGTTTTACTGTGCTATAAATGACTCCCCACATTACTTAATGGGCTTAAAAGATGGGAATGTTGTTAAAATGCTTTAAATAAACCTGAGCTTTAACTAAGGCTACTAATACACCTGTCATGGGACTAGATATAGTGAAATAATCTGACATCATATTACATGGCTACATGTCTTTTTCAGCCTGGATGACATCTTTTAGTCGAGTATTTTCTATTATTTTTACCCATACAAGTTTAATAGTACAGTGAAACCTCTCTAAACTGAACCGCCATGGGAAAAAATTGTGTGTTCATAATAGACAGGTGTTTGTCTTCTACAGGTTAAATTAATAAAGATTTCCTGCATTGGGACTTTATTTAAAGTTTGGTTTATACAGGATTATATTTATTAAAGGTTCGGTCCAGACAGGTTTCTCTGTATATATATTAAAATAGACTATTTACATAATTAAATTTCTTCTCAGATAAAATTTAATTACAGCAATTAAACACATTTTTATACCAACAAATATATCTATTCTCAGATTAGACATTTGCCATTTCATTGTAAAACATTTGTTGACAATATTAAAATTAAAAAAATTATTAAGGATAGCTTCTATCAGAGATGAAAGTGCTCACTGCTGAATGCAAAAAGAGGAAACCCCCTATTCAGTATCTGCCTTAAAGGGCACCTCTATATAACAAATCACTGTTTATAAAGGGCAACCTCATTTTCCCCATTAATGAATAGTGCATATTATTTTAACCTGTATATAAAGGGCACATTTTCAGGTTCCTTGAGTGCCCTTTATATACAGGTTTGACTCTTCTTTCATTTTCTGGGTGTTTGGACCAAGATTAACACATTTCATTTCCAAATATTTTGTTATAAAAGAGTAGGAAATATGCTGATCAGAGGAAAACTTTCATCTCTGTCCTATAGAAGTTTTATCACACAAGCAAGACAAAAATAATGGCAGGGTTCTTTGTTTACAAAGTGTCATTAGAAAGAAACAAAAGCAGAATGATCATGTTTCAAGAGAAATGCTGAGAATGTACATTTCACCAAGTTCATATAATAAAAACAATAAATAAAATACTACTATACAAATAAAAATCTACTAACGTCATGGTTATTTTTATCTACCATAATAAATAATTTCATTGAATTCATGTCCATTCATTCCAGGAATTTATAGTTGTAAAAACTTATGTCCATTCATTCCAGGAATTTATAGTTGTAAAAACTTGTATGGAACACTTTAATGTTCATAAATTAACAATCCTCTTGAAGGTAAAAAAAAGTTTCTCCTAAAAAATCATGTTATTTATATCCAGAATGTAGAATTAGAGTTACTGGTGTTTCAAACCACTTTAAGTTATATCGTGGCAATTACTGTTATTGGCAGAGGAGGCAAGAGTAACTTGTGAAAAACCACTGACTTACAACTTCATTGTTTAAAGTAGAATTAGTAGTTCACGTCACAACTATCGGGTAGATGTAAATCTAATTACATGTACCATACAATTGTAGGCACAAGCAGGTTCTATTTCATATAATGTAGTACACAAAATTAATATAATAATAAGTAATATTTATACCAAGTTAAACGGTTAAACAATCAAACAGAAGCACAAAATTGCTTAACCGTTAACTCGGGGAAAACCATGGTATAAATCATTTGCAACATGAAGCCATGCAATATCACATCTAGTTCGTTGATTATTGCACGACTCTCTGAGAGTAATAAAACTACAGCCCAGTTTTAAAGTAGGCAATATATTATTTCATAGTTCTTAACTTAAATTCTGGTATATAAACCATAAAAAGATCAAAGGAAAAAAATGCATTCATGTTACAAGAATCTATAAAGCAGTAAGTTTCAGTCATGTGACATCTAAACGTTTAATACAAAGATAAATATTGGTAGACTCCAGTTGTAAAATTTAATTACCCTTTATGTGAAGGATTAAAATCAACACTTATGTTTTACCTAAATAAAACAACAGTACTTATATGATTGTGTGTACAATGAGTATTTAATAATGCACTATTTTATAAAAGAGATCAATAAAGTGTAGGAACATGAAAGAAATGGAAAGAACTTTCATCAACAGTGAAAGAGATACTACCATAATTAGAACAACATAGCAGTAGTTCTGTTTAAAGGTGGGAACAAGAAGTCTTAATATTGACAACTGAATTATTTTCATAATGAGCTTGAAAATTAAATAAAATTTTGACACACAATAGGAAATATCATTTTCTCCATTTTTTCACAGAATTTGAAAGAGGTTTTATTATATTTGAATCATTAAATGTATGAGAAACATAAATTATCCTTGTAGCTGTTTCCAAAATGTAGTACATTTTAATAAAGGTCTCCTGTTTCTCCAAACAATTGTCTAACAGCTCAAAGAAAAGAATTTCATCTTATTTATCTCCCTTTAGAAAATGAATATCTGAATACATGCATTATAGTAAATGCTACAATATCTGATGATTCCCCACCAAGTGGAATGTTTCTTTTTATATTCTGAATATTTTTGGGGGACAATGTGTTATCTTGAATGAATATTACAATTTCTTGAATATGGCTTTGTAAGGCTGGATTAAAGTTTAATATAAAATTTAAACCTTAATTCTTAAAACCTTAATACACAAGGGACTTTTAATGTAAATAAAACCACTCAGAGATGAAAGAGATGATACATTATTAGAAAAGAGATATTAAGATAATTTGAGCTGAAAAGATGTGACCATTTACATGTATTAGAATAGAAAATATTAAGCCGATCACAGATTAAAAGAAATATCAAATTATTAGAAGAGAAATAATAAACCAATCGGAGCTGAACAGATGGGGTAAATTATTAGAAGAGAAATTACGTGCCCAAAGAATCTACCTACATATACAGTATATATAACAGAATTATTTGTACAACATAAAAAAAATATACAGTTTACATAACATTACATCATTTCCCTGATTTAACAAAAAATTAAGAGTACAAAATTATATTATTTAAGTTAATAAAAAAAACAATACCAAAAAAAACCCAACAAATTTGACAGTCTCTAACCTCAGCAGAGATTAATGTCTACCACATTCTATACATTCATTATGATATTTATAATAAATGGCATATTATTTTCAATAGCTCCTGTAAAACAGAAATGGAACAGCTTGTGACATGATTGGCACCAATGTCTATAAATTATTTTAAAATGGCACAAGTATTTGTGAGTTACATATGGCATGTACAAATAACTATTGTGCAATATCGTAAATAGAGCAAAACCAATATTTGTGTAATGGAAACATAAAAAAGTAAAAAATTTATATCTTAGAACCCAAACTAAAATATAATCTGTGTCACTACATTGATCAGCATTAACCTTCAGAACAATAATATTATTTATATTCTTCATAACAGAAAGTCTAATTTGTATATTGATTAATGAGAGATGTTGTTTGTCCAATGTTTATTGAATATACATTTACAGTCAAACCTGCATTAAGAGGTCACCTTTGAGACAAAGAAGACAAGTGACCTTTTAAAATAGGTTCAATTCATATTTAAAAAAACAACAATAATCCCTTAACACACATAGGGCAATGGGGGTGGGGGTATTCAAAGCAATAACATTGTACTTAACATTTATTTTGTCATCAGCTATATAAATTCTAAAACATGAATTGCACTGACAGACTTGATATATATATATATAACAACGACGGCCTGCCAGTCATATAAAGTTTCACAGACAACATATAAAATTTTACAGAATAGAACAAAAGAAACAAAAGACATTCAACCAAACATAAATTTTATAATTTGTTTATTACATATACATATATAAGTTAATGTTTTATGTCCTGGCATAAAATCAAATATAAATACAATTTTTCCTCATCATAATAAGGAACAGGATATAACAGACTGTTTAAGAGATAACAGGTCACAAACAAGATAACAAGAACCAATGAAAACACAATATCAATAATATCATAGGGTGCATGATCTCAATTCAATCTAAGTGCTAGTATGCTGTAAAAAATATTTTACTTGATTTTATATTTTCCCTAAATTAATTGGTTTTTTTTTCTAAAGGTTGAATTTTGATCATTTTACACTGTAGAAGGAATGGTGGTATAATAGTTAAGACAATCAAATGTTTATAACAACAACTAACTTTTAACTAACAATGTCAGATTGACTGGTATTTTAAGTGAGATTGTATACCAATGAAAATGCAAAGGACAATAGTGCTTTTTATTAAGTTTTATCCAACATTAAGAAGCAATTATCAATTTCGTACTTTTTACAACTTTTTATTTAACCTGACACAAAAGGCTATATGTGAGATCCTGTCATCACTTTGCATCAGCAATCGTCTCCATCCAGTAGCTTTTTCATATTTCAATCTTTCCCCCCCCCCCCCAGAAAAATCTGGACCTATTATAACTAAACTTGGTAGATATGTTACTTAGAAGATATTCCACAATGTATGAGATTTAATTTCATTTGGAGATTCATCATTGCTGACAAGACCAATAATATATCTGATCAACCCTGTAAAAAGTTTGAGGATTTTTTTTTGTCGATAGGAAATCGAGGATAGCTATGACAACAGCACAAAGTTTATTATAGGGCCCCTTTTAGAAAATGTATAAAAAGCTTTTTCTAAGAAATTAAAAATTTGATTGGACCTAAACTGTACATTAACAATCATTGGATGATCCTTACATTATTTTTTTAATTTTATATGGATTGGAAATCCAAGATGGCTGCCACTGTAGAACAAGTTTAACAAAGAAACATGTTAAAAACAAATTTTTCTCCAGGAGATTTTTATTTTCATTTAATAATCAGCCACTTTACAACAATGATAATTAGATGATCAATTAAAGCTCAGATGAGCTCTTAGTTTTAATAATAAATTGTTTTCCTTTTTTATGTGATGTCGGAAAATGACATTTTTTCTATCATTAGTAAACTAATAAAAATTAATGATTGCAGTGAGACATATCACCAATACAAAGAAAATGTATTTGTTGTATCAGATCTTTGATAGGAGTCTGGTCAGAAGTATATAGGATATACATAAAGCAATACAGATCTTTTTTTTTATGTTCGTGTAAATATTATATTGCAATACTGGAAAGATGGAGAGATCATTACACCAACATTTCATTCAAATTCTCATCAAAATTCTTGTTTGTAAAATTAAAAAATCCTTGGGAGAAAAAACAGAATTTATGTACAAAAATAAATTAGCAGTAGTTCAAACTTCAGTCTAGATATGACCATTGAGAAAAAAACAACTTTATTGCAATATTGTAAAAGGATGCCATCTTGGATTCAGAGTGATGCTGATGAAGACAATTTTGAAACAGTATCATCCAAAGACCATCACCAAATTTTAGTTTTAAAAAAGTGCAGTGATTTCACATAAGAAGATGAAGTTTTGAAAATCTAATGACAGATTGATGAGAGATGGCACATAATGGCTTAAGCTCACTTTGACCTTGGCCAGGTCAGGTGAAAGGTCAATCTAATAAAAACCAGATGTTTGTTGGAGTTTCTATATTGTAATACACTAACATCATTCCAAATTGGGTCATGTCAGGTATCATTTCATTCATCTTTAACCATCCAATCATATGAATGATACTTAACTACTGGTATATTGACCAATCAGACACCACCTCTCACATGATCTTATATGGGATGTAATTAGATGTTAGTGTATAGCTATCAAAAGATCCAAAAAACATCTAATTTTAATTGGATTGGCTGAAAGGTATGCAAAGTTTTTGGTGAACAAATTCAGATATAATGTGATATGGTTAAAATGTTCAATCCTTGGTTAATGTAATATTATATTTCTAAAACAGTGAGAACATATCAATAAAATTATGTCTTTTCCCGAGATAATTGTATGAAAAAGTGGCAAGTATATTCATTTTTGCATAAACAATATTTATATTGTAAAAGAGCCCTTCAATCAATATTACATGCACTTTCCATACAAGTATTCTAAGAAAAAAGGTTAAACAGTATGAATTATGGGTAATATTCCTATCCAACTTGTTTAATTTCAGTAAACAAGTCTATAAGATGGCGAAGACCAAACAAATATCCTGTATCAGGACCATTGTGTACTGTCTTATCATCTTGTATACCTAAATATGTGCTGTGTGCAAAGTCAATCATTCTGATATCTATATTAAAATTGTCAGATGTATTAACTGGTTTGTCTTCTTTTTGATTATCACATTTGCAGTTATCTCCCTTTGTAGGTCCATTTGAAGATGAACTTTGATCTTTGTCATTGTCATTTTGAGACTGATATCCCTCGTACATTAAAAGTAGAGAACTTGAGTAAAAACGGAATGTATCCTGTTCAGTAAGAACATGAGATAATTTCTGAAGTTGATGGATAATGGCATCTATCACATCAGTACGAAGTTCACAACCATTATGTAGAAACTGATACAGAGTTTGTTTAAAACCATCTAACGTTAAACTTCTTCCATGATATTTGTTTTGACAGATATATTTCCCTGTGTGGACTTGAAATACCTGGAAATGTAAAAATCACAAAGGTATAATTAAAAACTAATTAACAGAACATAACCAATAAAAGCTTTGCTAAATTACGTTTTTCATTATTTCAAATTTTTCATTTGATATATTTGATTAACATGTTGTTAACCAACTTAGCAGCTACTTCTATTCAGCAATAATTTGTCTTATGTGATCATAATTCTTTTATTTCTCTTTGTTGTGAATTACATATTAATATTTGAGGCCATCATGGTCGTGATCATATGGTAGTTGGATTTACAACTACGGTACCTATGCAATCAGTGCCTATCACCACTAACATTGTGATTTCTAATCCAACTCAAGGCGAGATGTACTTGATAAAACATTATGTGATAAAGTTTGTCAGTGACTTACAGCAGATCCGAGGTTTTCCCTGTGTACTCCGGTTTCCTCCACTAATAAAACTGACCGCCACGATATAACTGAAATATTGTTGAAAGTGGCATTAAACACCATAAAACCAAACCAAACAAGTGGTTCCGTACATTTTGTATAGTTGACCATTACTGCTGAACTTTTTATTTCTTTTTACCTCTTACCTGTCCATGCAAAGATAAATAGAGTACAACATTAAAAGTAGCTATGAGAAACTCAGCTGATCACAAAAGATAACATATTTTATATCATATTTTGTCTTTCCAAAGTCAGTGGTTCATCCAAATTTGGTCAAAGTCACATGACATATATTTATATCAGATGTGCATATTCAGACACAACTCCACCAATTACATTCAACTAAGGATAAATAGTTGATGTAAGCCTAAATTTATCACACACACTTAATATTTTGTATACTTATTTATAGTATATGTGAGGACTGTGAAAAATCTGTAAACAGACATGAAGTATCATATGTGTTAGTTCAAGCTATTTAACATTAGGACAAATATTTCTTTAAAATGTGTTGAACTTATTACAAAAACAAAACAATCGGCTTCCCCTTTGCCCCCTGCAGTCTGAAAAAAACAATACCCATATCTTCCATATAAGACAAGATAAAATTTGTGAAAAAATTATTTTAACTTTTTTTTTAAAAACAATGAAGACTTCATTTAACTGCCCTTTTATTAGTTTAACAATTAGCAGATAAGAATAGTTTCCTGTATAAATGAATTTTCAGATTCATAATTCTAATTAATACAGCCTTTCATCAACGAGAATTATGTATTACCTGCATGCCACATATCCTGGTTCCTATAAGACTTGAGGTAGAAGACTGACATTTTTTCATGAACCTTTCTTTTTTCTCTTCTGTAGCATCATCACCATGCTGTCTTGTCCCCATCTTCATATCCAACACACATGGATTTTCAAATTTAGCTGCCACATTCTCCAGTAAAATAAATTCTTATTTATAGTTAAAGAACAAAAAAATACAATTAAGAAGATTCAAACATCTAAGTAATAAGTTAGTTAGGATCTACCACAATCAGATTCCAATGCTTATAATCCATCATATGTATTAGACCTAGATAGATTTATAAGATGGAACTTGATCAATTATTCTTAACCCATTATCTACGAAATTATAAAGTTCAATAAAGCCAGAAAACCATGCTATATATATAACTAGGTCACTGCAACCTTCTCTGATGAAAATGTAACAGAACATGTACACATCTTCTCCTACAAATTTATTTTTGTAACATCTTAATATAGTTTATTAAAAAAATGCCTGTTTACAATAACCTTAATGACACAGGGTTGCATCATTAAGGGTGCCTGTTTTACATCAATCTCACTTGTCCAAAGTTTAATGATGGCTAATTCTATGAAAACATTATTGACTTGAAATTTTGACTGGGAGTGAATAGAATAAAAGAGTGATTATTGCTTAGCACCAAGTGAACAATTTTTCAGCTATATCAAAGTGAGAACATGTTGCATTTCAGTGAGATGATAATGATGTCTGCTTTGTAATAGATCACCATGGTTAATTGGATTTTATGGTCCCATGTGTAGGTCAATAAAACAACAGTCCGCTGGTACTAAGGCATGCCAAGCCACTCAGATACATTATCCTGATTCTGAGCCAACCAGTCTTTGCTCTTCCTCCTTAATGCTGCATACTAAGTGGAAAATCAACAAATACCATCTTTATAGTCTTGACAGGGTGGTGTAAGTACAAATAGATCAAAACACTATGTTATCTGAGTTAGGGCTATGGGGTTTAAAGCAACTTTCAACAATATTTCAGTTATATCCTGGCGGTCAGATTTATTTGTTGAGGAAACCGGAGTACACCTCGCCTATGTGAGATTCAAACTTACAACTTTAGTGGTGATAGGCACTGATTGCACAGGTAGTTGTAAACCCAACTACCATACGATCACGACCACGACGGTCCCCTATATTATTTGATTATACAGAACATATTTAAGAACATTTATAAAATAATCAATTCTTACACCAAAATATAAGTCACACTATACAATTATTCACATGAGAAATCACAAGTACACATGAAATCTCTACAGCATTGTCCTGATGGTGAGAGAAATTAATAAAATCACAAGTAGACATGAAATCTCTACGGCATTGTCCTGATGGTGAGAGAAATTAATATTCATAAGACGTGTCGTGTCGATCAGTAGCAATATTGAGATTGTAATTAATTATTGTATAACAATTTTTTAAAAACAATTTCCCAAAGATCTCATTTAAACCTTCCATGGATACATAAAGTTAATTATTAGTCAATATATCTTCTTGTAAAATGGTTTTGTTTTACAGATATAAGAATTTATAGATTTTAGTCAAATCCCTCAGGACATCATTTTCAATACAATTGTCATGTGTAAAAAGTCAAAAGATAGATGTTACTTCAGCATGCAATATCTGAATTCCAATTAATCAACATTAGTCAAAGATCTGATAGTTTGCACTGTGAAAATAGCATGTGGAAATACCAATATGTCATGGTCTTTCTTTTTATGTTCAATGATTTACGTGAGAGCTCAAGGTTTTATGTTCAATGATTTACGTGAGAGCTCAAGGTTTTATGTTTAATGATTTACGTGAGAGCTCAAGGTTTTATGTTCAATGATTTACGTGAGAGCTCAAGGTTTTATGTTCAATGATTTACGTGAGAGCTCAAGGTTTTATGTTCAATGATTTACGTGAGAGCTCAAGGTTTTATGTTCAATGATTTACGTGAGAGCTCAAGGTTTTATGTTCAATGATTTACGTGAGAGGTCAAGGTGGTTGTAAGTTTTACTTATATTGGTGGAATTGTTGATCATCACTGTTTAAAATTTCTTTTCATAGTGATATATACTTGCAAAAAACAAAAGTTATAATTGTATGATCAGGATCATGTCGTGATCGCATGGTAGTTGGATTTACAACTACCTGTGCAATCAGTGCCTATCACTACAAAAGTAGTGAGTTTGAATCCCGCTCATGGCGAGTTGTATTCGATGCAACATTATATGCAGTTTGTTAGTGACTTGCGACAGGTTGGTGGTTTTCTATGGGTACTCCGGTTTCCTCCATCAATAAAACTAACCGCCACGATACAGCTGAAATATTGTTGAATGTGGCATTAAACACCATAACTCCCCTGTAATTGTGTGTCAGTTTAATTGGTATCAATGTGGTACCACTACTTCTCAAATACAGCTGAATGAATTTACTGGTACTTTTTAAATTCTAAATTGTTGATGATATAGTGTACATAAACATCTTATATCTCTCCCCCTTTTTATTAATTTGATATTTTTCATTACAAATCTAAACCTATTAGGACCCATGGTTAATACATTGCATCTTGGTTCATTTTCTAATTGGGGTAGATAAAAAAAAAAGACAAATTTCCTAATTTAAAAAAGAATATACATGGCAATCCCTCTTCAAACCCTGTCAGATTAATCTAATGATATGCCCATCCATTATATTGATCATTATATTGGCTGAGAGAGCAGTGCTTAAAGTTTAGTGATAATGTCCACCTATTATTGAATAGTATATAATCAATGAGAGTTAATACAAGGTCCCTAATCACTTCTCTGCCTGATATACAAGGTTAAATCAATATAATTACTTTTGATTGGCCATTCAAATACAAGATTATTACAACTTAATTACTTTGATGTCAATATAAGCTAGCCTCTTTTGAATTTACTATTGCAGTGCTATATACAGAAGTGTAGAAGTGTTCAATAAAAGGTGACTTTCAGTTCATCATCTTTATAAAGAGTAGCTGCTTGTAGTTAACTGTATTAACAAGAGGTTACAAAATGTACAGTAGTTCCCTTCTAATAAGACAACCCATTCTGTGATGAGAATGGTGGCATACATAAGAATGGTGGCATACCTTGAGAATGGTCTTATACATAAGAGTGGTGGCATACCTTGAGTGTGGTCTTATACATAAGAGTGGTGGCATACCTTGAGAGTGGTCTTATACATAAGAGTGGTGGCATACCTTGAGTGGTCTTATACATAAGAGTGGTGGCATACCTTGAGTGGTCTTATACATAAGAATGGTGGCATACCTTGAGTGGTCTTATACATAAGAATGGTGGCATACCTTGAGTGGTCTTATACATAAGAATGGTGGCATACATTAAGAGTGGTCTTATACATAAGAGTGGTGGCATACCTTGAGAGTGGTCTTATACATAAGAATGGTGGCATACCTTGAGTGTGGTCTTATACATAAGAGTGGTGGCATACCTTGAGAGTGGTCTTATAC
>MJUT01032202.1:314609-326105 GCA_002080005.1 Gigantidas platifrons
CATACCTTGAGAGTGGTCTTATACATAAGAATGGTGGCATACCTTGAGAGTGGTCTTATACATAAGAGTGGTGGCATACATTGAGAGTGGTCTTATACATAAGAGTGGTGGCATACATTGAGAGTGGTCTTATACATAAAGAGTGGTGGCATACCTTGAGAATGGTCTTATACATAAGAGTGGTTGCATACACTGAGAGTGGTCTTATACATAAGAGTGGTGGCATACCTTGAGAATGGTCTTATACATAAGAATGGTGGTATACCTTGAGAGTGGTCTTATACATAAGTGTGGTGGCATACCTTGAGAGTGATCTTATACATAAGAGTGGTGGCATAATCTGAGAGTGGTCTTATACATAAGAGTGGTGGCATACATTGAGAGTGGTCTTATACATAAGAGTGGTGGCATAAGCTGAGAGTGGTCTTATACATAAGAGTGGTGGCATACCTTGAAAATGGTCTTATACATAAGAGTGGTGGCATACCTTGAGAATGGTCTTATACATAAGAGTGGTGGCATACCTTGAAAATGGTCTTATACATAAGAGTGGTGGCATACATTGAGAGTGGTCTTATACATAAGAGTGGTGGCATAAGCTGAGAGTGGATTTATACACAAGAGTGGTGGCATACCTTGAGAGTGGCCTTATACATAAGAGTGGTGGCATAAGCTGAGAGTGATCTTATACATAAGAGTGGTCTTATACATAAGAGTGGTGGCATACATTGAGAGTGGTCTTATACATAAGAGTGGTGGCATAAGCTGAGAGTGGTCTTATACATAAGAGTGGTGGCATAAGCTGAGAGTGGTCTTATACATAAGAGTGGTGGCATACCTTGAGAGTGGTCTTATACATAAGAGTGGTGGCATAAGCTGAGAGTGACCTTATACATAAGAGTGGTGGCATAAGCTGAGAGTGGTCTTATACATAAGAGTGGTGGCATAAGCTGAGAGTGGTCTTATACATAAAAGTGGTGGCATACATTGAGAGTGGCCTTATACATAAGAGTGGTGGCATAATCTGAGAGTGGTCTTATACATAAGAGTGGTGGCATACCTTGAGAATGGTCTTATACATAAGAGTGGTGGCATACCTTGAGAGTGGTCTTATACATAAGAGTGGTGGCATACCTTGAGAATGGTCTTACACATAAGAGTGGTGGCATACATTGAGCGTAGTCTTATACATAAGAGTGGTGGCATACCTTGAGAATGGTCTTATACATAAGAGTGGCCTTATACATAAGTGGTGGCATACCTTGAGAATGGTCTTACACATAAGAGTGGTGGCATACCTTAAGAATGGTCTTATACATCAGAGTGGTGGCATACATTGAGAGTGGTCTTATACATAAGAGTGGTGGCATACCTTGAGAGTGGTCTTATACATAAGAGTGGTGGCATAATCTGAGAGTGGTCTTATACATAAGAGTGGTGGCATACCTTGAGAATGGTCTTATACAGAAGAGTGGTGGCATACCTTGAGAGTGGTCTTATACATAAGAGTGGTGGCATACCTTGAGAGTGGTCTTATACATAAGAATGGTGGCATACCTTGAGAGTGGATTTATACACAAGAGTGGTGGCATACCTTGAGAATGGTCTTATACATAAGAGTGGTGGCATACCTTGAGAGTGGTCTTATACATAAGAGTGGTGGCATACCTTGAGAGTGGTCTCATACATAAGAGTGGTTGCATACATTGAGAGTGGTCTTATACATAAGAGTGGTGGCATACCTTGAGAATGGTCTTATACATAAGAGTGGTCTCATACATAAGAGTGGTGGCATACCTTGAGAGTGGTCTCATACATAAGAGTGGTAGCATACCTTGAGAATGGTCTTATACATAAGAGTGGTGGCATACCTTGAGAGTGGTCTCATACATAAGAGTGGTGGCATACCTTGAGAGTGGTCTCATACATAATAGTGGTGGCATACCTTGAGAGTGGTCTCATACATAAGAGTGGTGGCATACCTTGAGAGTGGTCTCATACATAAGAGTGGTGGCATACCTTGAGAGTGGTCTCATACATAAGAGTGGTGGCATACCTGAAGGGGGCAATTTCTTAGTATATTACTATCTCAGTGCATTTGAAATCTGGACTTGTAAGAGGGATGTCCTTTGGTGGGATGGGTCTTATAAGAGGGGTGCCCTTTGGTATGATGGGCCATATAAGAAGGATGCCCTTTGGTACGATGGGTCAGATAAGAGAGATTCCCTTTGGTAGTATGGGTCGTATAAGAGGGGTGCCCTTTGGTACGATGGGTCAGATAAGAGAGTTTTCCTTTGGTAGTGTGGGTTGTATAAGAGGGGTGCCCTTTGGTATGATGAGTCAGATAAGAGAGGTTCCCTTTGGTAGTGTGGGTCGTATAAGAGGGATGTCCTTTGGTACGATGAGTCAGATAATAGAGTTTCCCTTTGGTAGTGTGGGTCGTATAAGAGGGGTGCCCTTTGGTATGATGGGCCGTATAAGAGGGATGCCCTTTGGTACAATGGGTCAGATAAGAGAGATTCCCTT
This sequence comes from Gigantidas platifrons, assembly GCA_002080005.1. Taxonomy (NCBI): domain Eukaryota; kingdom Metazoa; phylum Mollusca; class Bivalvia; order Mytilida; family Modiolidae; genus Gigantidas; species Gigantidas platifrons. The sequence continues at coordinate 317,136 of MJUT01032202.1, forward strand.
TGGTGGTATGGGTCGTATAAGAAGGGTGCCCTTTGGTACGATGGGTCAGATAAGAGAGGTTCCCATTGGTAGTGTGGGTCGTATAAGAGGGGTGCCCTTTGGTATGATGGGTCAGATAAGAGAGATTCCCTTTGGTAGTATGGGTCGTATAAGAGGGGTGCTCTTTGGTACGATGGGTCAGATAAGAGAGGTTCCCTTTGGTAGTGTGGGTCGTATAAGAGGGGTGCCCTTTGGTATGATGGGTCAGATAAGAGAGATTCCCTTTGGTATGATGGGCCGTATAAGTGGGGTGCCCTTTGGTATGATGGGTCAGATAAGAGAGGTGCCCTTTGGTAGTGTGGGTCGTATAAGAGAGGTGCCCTTTGGTATGATGGGTCGTATAAGAGGGGTGTCCTTTGGTATGATGGGTCAGATAAGAGAGATTCCCTTTGGTAGTGTGGGTCGTATAAGAGGGATGCCCTTTGGTACGATGAGTCAGATAAGAGGGGTGCCCTTTGGTATGATGGGTCAGATAATAGAGATTCCCTTTGGTATGATGGGCCGTATAACAGGGATGCCCTTTGGTACGATGGGTCAGATAAGAGGGGTGCCCTTTGGTATGATGGGTCAGATAAGAGAGATTCCCTTTGGTATGATGGGCCGTATAAGAGGGATGCCCTTTGGTACGATGGGTCAGATAAGAGAGGTGCCCTTTGGTATGATGGGTCGTATAAGAGGGATGCCCTTTGGTATGATGGGTCAGATAAGAGAGGTTCCCTTTGGTATGATGGGTCGTATAAGAGGGGTGCCCTTTGGTACGATTGGTCAGATAAGAGAGTTTCCCTTTGGTGGTATGGGCCGTATAAGAGATTTTGTCCAAATAGGACCAGTATAAAACAAAAACTGTAACATACAAATTTCAATAAAAACTAAATTTGTGTTTCACAAACAAGATATTTGTCAGGTAAGTTTGGCTTAAATTGTCATCTTATTTCATTACAATATAGAAACATGACCATTTGGTCAAATTAGGTCAATTCCCAAAATATAAATAATAATATGCGAAAATATTTTCACAGAATTATTAACTAGTGACAACATTATTATATGACATTCATGTAGCTACAGTTTCAATGATTCTTACTCTTTCTAGCAGTTGGTTGTGAATGTATCAAATGATTCAATGATGGGTACTCTTTCTAATAGTCAAACTGTTAAAGTTGGCATTAAACACCAATCAATCAATCTAATAGTCGGATGTCATCATGTGATAGTGTCAAATGCTTCAATGAATGGTACCTCTTCTAGCATTTTGAGGAGATTATATCAAATTCTTCACTACATGGTACAGTTTCTAACATTAGTATAACCTAAATCTGTATAATATAACATACTGAACAACAGATAAAAATTTACAATATTCATGGTACAAGTACAAATTTACAAACAATTATACATAAAAGGATACTGCACGCTTTACTATTCTTCATCCTGGAAATGAGTCTTTTCTGACATTTAACAGTCCATGGATTCACACCTGTAGTGTTACCTGACTTGCCGGGATCTAAAGTATGAAAGACTGTACCTGTCTGTGTACTAACCTCTACACTACCACTGCGTAACAGTCGTATGCTTGTATTACTACAACAAATGAATGGTACTGTAATTATACATGCTTCACCAAGAAATGATACACTGATGTGTAACTTCTTTAATAAAAGTACCTGAACCTGGGAGTTAATCTTATAACAATATCAAAGTTCATATCACAGAGAACTGGAATTGTCTAATTAAGAGAAGAATCTTTTTTTTGTATAATAAACTGTCTAAAACACCTCTTTTAACAGGAACTACAAAGTGTATTAAGTGTTTGACCTAGGGGCATATTTTACCCTCATACTAATATATTTGGATGCAGAGACACATATATCCCTGTTGGGTGTAAAGAGGCATTGACTTCAATTCCAAACTTTGCAAAATTTTATCGATTTTGTTCACTTACTAATAATTGAATGCTTTTATTTATTTAACAAGAATATCATACAGCCAGGGGCTACTAGTAGCTTTCCTTCACTAATATTTGTTCAACCCATTACCAATATTCAAATCTAATTTAACAAGTTGTAAACTATAAATTATTCTTTTTTCTCTAAAAATCACGGAATATTTTGAAGAAGATAAAACGACCAACATTATAATGATCCTATGACTTATTGTAAACATTGGGATATCTTACCCACTGTTACTTCCATCAAGTTTCTTCTTGTCTCTTAGTATAACTGGACTTTCTTGGTCACTACTGCTTGACTCTGGAGATGACCGCTGACTTGATGTCGGGGATGATCTCTGGCTTGATATTGGAGATGACATTTTACAAGACAATGGAGATTTATGCTGGCTAGATATTGAAGATTTCTGTTGATCAGAGGAATCAGGATATCCTATATATGTAATATACCCATCACTGTCTTCTTGTAGTTTTACTTCAATCAAACCTAAAGTTAAAAACACTCTTGTAGAATTACATATATACATTGCAATATATATCATGACTTCATCTTATTTGTGGCAGAAACTGGATTCTCTTTTTTCAACCACTGACTCTGCAAGTTACTGACAACCTTGATGACAAAAGGTTGTAAAGAGTATATACATGCCTTGTGGGACTTGAATTCACAAATGATAGGTACCGATTGGATAGGCAATTTAAATTCACTAATCACTTTAAAAATCACAAGATAACTCTAGACAAGATCATATTAATGTGCAAATAGCACAAGTGATTATGTAACTGAGTTAGAAAAAACAATTGAATTTCTTAGTAACTTACTTAGGCTGATGCCCCAAAGATTGGGATGAACTAATGTGATATCTTCATGCTAGAATATATCAGGTGAATCGTGTGGAATTCCCCACTTGAAATTCCACAACCAATTACTAAATGATGTAGCTTACTTGCTGTTGGACCAACTAGATTGTGATAAAAAAAAAAACCCAACAAGACATTTATTATCAATCTTTTTTTACAGCATGTATCATAAAATGATTATTATTGATAACATTAAAGTGTCAAATATTATCTTAGTTTGAAAAAAGAGGCTGATAAAGTTAGTCCCACGTTATGACCAGCTTTTTTTTGCATCCAATGCAGTTCATGACCTGATTTTTTTACTTTCAGAAGTTAGTAGGTACATGTATGGGTAAATTTAGATCCAACTACCATTTGAACATGATCATGGAGGCCCCCTAACAACTCTTATAGGCAGAGTATACATTTGAACCAACAACCTTATCAATAACATATAAGTGATGAATACTGAAAATACAACTTGTAACTCAAACAAAGTGAAGCCAAAAAAAACCAACATCTAGTTTGTAGCCCACTAGGCTGCTGATTTCATTTTCAAATATAATCTTCTTAATCCACTACCCTATCTGTACTTTTTCACACACACAAAACCTATGTTTGAACCAAACTTTGATGTTATACACAGTATACCCGGTAGATACAACATTTTTTAACAAATGTTGACCTTGAATGGTGTCTTAAATCTCACTCTGAACCATAGCATGATAGACAGTGAGATAATATCTAACAGGAAAATGATCTAATAATGGGACAAGGATGTGAAAATTTTCATTTTTTATTCAAGGTTTTAAATTTAATTGCATATTAAATGTTTTTTTGGAATGAGTCATTATTATGGGAGAATCATGATATAAACACAAACTGATACTACATAAACAACAGTATAATGTCTTGTTAATGTTCAACAGACACAACAGTTTCTATATTTTATGATCTGATATAACATCAACTTGTGATGCAACCAGGACTTAATATAGAAAGTCACTGAACTGTGACTTAACAACAAATATACAACCTGTGGAATGCTGAAATACTTCAGACTCCCTTACAAAACAAATTTGAGCAGATCTGCATTCTGTCCCACTGAATGAAAAAACAACGTATTTGACCTTGTCATTTAAGGCAAAGTTCACAGTGACCTTATTTTTATATGCAACACACCATCATGTCCTAATATATACTTACAAAATGTGAAGGCATTGTGCCCTAACATAAAAAAAAGTTTGGTATGCAATACTCCACCACATCCTGAAGAATATACCCCTCTAATAAAATGAGATGAGTACAAAAAAGTTAGACACCGGACAACATACCACTGATAAAAATTAACTTATTTGACCTTGATCTTTAATGGCAAGATCATAGCGACCTCATTTTAATATGCGACACTTTGCCATGTCTTAATATCTATATGTACCGTAAAAACAAAATATGAAGGCAATGCACCTTAAGACAAAAAAGTTCTTCCCAGGAGAAGGTTATATAGAAGAAGAATTTGGGATAAAACAATATGTATGAAACATATGCATAGACAGTAACATGATATCTAACAAAATAATTATCTAAACTTTGGACAAGGATGTGGAAATTTTGATATGTTGTTCACGGTTTTAAATTTTAAATCTGTTTAAATTATTCAGTATTTTCAGAGAAGACTTTTACATTTTCCCATCAGGTCATTTGATAAAGTATATTTTGTATTTCAAACCCTCAAGGCACACATTCTAACCCTTACACCACAGAGGAGGTTGGCACAACAAACGACTGACACAAAGGGATAGCAATAGCTCAAATGATCCTTTGGCTTAGGTAAGCTGATAAGTTCTGCTTCTAACAAAGTTTTATGATACAAAAATGTATCTGTTTTTGGCTATTTTAAGAAATTTTATTTTTGGCAATGGCACCAATATGATGGCGAGAATAGCTGCTGGACAGTCTTGAAAGATGACCATCCAAGGACCATTTCGGCAAAATTTGGTTTAATTTGGTGAAATGGTTTTAAGAATATTTTCAAATCAATTTTGGTCAAATTATAGGCTTAATTTGCATATCTGCCAAAAAATTGCCAGGTTACAAATTTGAGAAAAGAACCCAGAAGATATATATTAAACAACTCATTTTATTATACCTCACTAACTTCTCATTGGCTTAAATTAAATCACATGACCTGAAACAATTTTAATGTTTTGTGAAAATTAACCTAAATGGGAAACAACTAGTTGTTTACCGGGTAACAACCCTATTGTTCCCCGGTAAACAACCCATTGCGTGCCTCAAAAGGGAAACAACTCTTTCCGGAAGTGACATTGTCATCTGTTTGTTTACAATTTGGTCGGACCAGCAGGATGGTAGTCGCTAACTCTTCTACTTCTACATGTATTATTTAAATGCCCAATCCTTGGTCTGTTATTCGGTATAATAAAACAGTTATTGCCTTCAATGGATTGTAAACATCAGAATTGTTAACCCTCAAGGGGTTGTTTCCCTCGGGCTAAAACCCTCGAGAAAACAACCCCCTTCAGGTTAACAATTCTGGATGTTTACATCCATTGAAGGCAATAATTGTTTAATGTTATATACCTAGTGACCGCTTCCATGGAGTAACGGTGAGTGTGTTCGTCTAAAGTGTAGATTCATGCCACTGTCATGTCAAATCAAAGACAATACATTTGGTATTTGCTGCTTCTCCGCTAAGCACACAGTATTAAGGAGGTTAGCACGGAGCCAGGATAATGTTTCAGAGTAGAGACATGTCAACCCGTGCACTGTTGTTTCAGTGAAATAGCACTATAAAAATCCTACTAAGCATGTTGGTCTAGTACAAAGCAGACATCATCATCATCTCAACAAATGTAACTTGTTCTTGCCATGATATAACTGAAAATTTGCTCATTTGGCATTAAACAACAATCACTCACTCATTCTAAGCCTACTATTTAAATTTAAGCTCATTCCATTACAAAATGCAGAATTTATGGTTATTTTAAGAAATACATATATCTACATTTTTTTGTATTTATAGTATTTTACAGTGGCCATGCTTAAACGTGGGAAATGTTGTCGTATATACTTTTTAAAGAGGAACACCCTATAATCCAGTTCCCTTCTTACCAAGCTTGGTTAAAACTGGCTCAGTGGTTTCAGATGAGAAGTCAAATACATTTTTATATGAAGTTTATGGACAGCCAACAGATGATGAATTCCAAGTGATGGCAATTGATGACAAGGACCTTCAGTTCAGGTGAGGTAATTTAAAGGGGATCATGAATCACCACTCCTAACAAGCAATTCTCCATACAGGAGGCACCTGTTTAGGTCATGTCCTGAGGTAAGGTTTGTATTTGACTTGTCCTACACAAACGATACCTCCTGTGGATTGGAGAAACTAGGTCCTCTAATTATACAAAATATAATATCAACTATTATCTGTCATCAATGAGAAAACTTAATGAAGTGTAACATTAAGTACAAAATAGTAACTTTATTCAAATTTCCTTTTCATATTGATTGAAGGAAGTTTTTTTTTTACATTTTAATGTTTTCATAAAATTTAAATGTCTACATATTTTTTTAATTCTACATTGGAAGCCCACATGCAAATAGCTTCCCAAATCAAGCTTACATCTTCATATTAAATATAAGATTTTTATAATTAATAAAGTTGTGTAGGAGGCATCTTTATTACTATAACTACCAGTAATTGTAGAATGATCCATTAACACAAATTACATACAAGTGCAGCTTAATTTTTAATATACCATCCTACTTACAAAATCTTTAAAGTTTTTTTTTTTAACTTCAAAAGGAACATCAACTGGTGAAACTGTATTTGAAAGGATGGGTGGTTTTGTAAAGTGTCAAATGAAAAAAAAATAATGACTCACATGAGCCTGTATCACTAAGATTGTTTACTTTTCCTCCACCAAATTTTACTTTTTTACATTAAAGACCATCAGGAATTCCATCCTATATATAGATCTTTATGTTTTCATTTTATTTTATCAGTAATTTGTTACAGTTTCCTTTGATCTTTACTACCCAATAAATTTAGTAACAACGTTCAGTTGACCACCGACTCGTGATACAAGAAATTATCAGCTGTTGGTCATTTGTCATGCGCGGTCTAACGTGACGTCACTAAACCTTTCATTCAAAAACTAGAGGCTCCCAGGAGCCTGTATAGCTCACCTGGGTATAATAACATCAGCCAATAAAACTTGATAATTTTGGTAAAAGAAATAACAAATGTAGCCCTCGTCATGGCAGACCCCTTCTCCAAACAAATTTGTGCAGGGCTTCCCCCTTTAATGTAAGTTATCAAAATTACTGTAAAAAACATGATATGTCAATAATTCTCAAAATTTAGCTTTTGCTACTCCACATTATGTAATAGAGTTGCTTCCCTTTGATTATTTGAGTAACCAAAAGCAGTGAGTCAACAACAAAAATGCATTTCAAGAGAAATAACTCTTCACACAGTTGTCACACATTTTCAACTGTGGGGAAATGTTTTGTAGATCTTGACATGCTGAACATTTTTGCAGTTTAAACTTTCCCTCTACCTCTAATAGTTTTTGAGATATAAGATGAAAGTATTAAAATTTAGAACATTTTGATGAAAAAATGGCAATAACTCCAAAATGGGTAATGGGATTTACTTCAAAATTGCGGGGTAGGTAGATCTTGACATGCTACAATTTTTTGCAATTTAAACATAACCTTTATCTCTTATAGTTTTTGAAATATGACGAAAAGTATTAAAATTTTACAAATTTAATAAAAAAAACAGGGCAATAACTCCAAGATGGGTAATCAGATTTACTGCAAAATTACACGGTAGGTAGATCTTGACATACTGAACATGTTTGCTGTTTACACTTAACATCTATCTCTTATAGTTTTTTAAATAAAGGACGAAAAACATTAAAATTTTGAAAATTTGATGAAAAAAGGGCAACAACTCCAAAATGGGTATTCATATTTACTTCACAATTGCAGAGTAGGTAGACCTTGACATGCTGAACACGTTTGCAGTTTAAACTTAACATCTATCTCTTATAATTTTTGAAATAAAGGACGAAAACTATTAAAATTTAGAAAATTTGATGACAAAAGGGCAATAACTCCAAAATGGGTATTGGGATTTACTTAAATATTGCAGGGTAGGTAGATCTTGACATGCTGGACATTTTGCAATTAAAACTTAACATCTATCTCTTATAGTTTTTGAAATATAAGACGAAAAGTATTAAAATTTTAAAAATTTGATGAAAAAAGGGCAATAACTCCAAGATGGGTAATCAAATTTACTTCAAAATTGCAGGGTAGGTAGATCTTGCTGTGCTCATCATTTTTACCCCATGTCAGATTTTTGATATTATTAACGGTTTTTGAGTTATTACCAAAAACTTGCAATTTTACCATATGTTCTATTTTTAGTAACAGCGGCCATGTTGGTTGGTGCAAGGCATCACTGGACACAATTTTTAAACTAGACACCCTAGTGATGATTCAGACCAAGTTTGGTTTCAATTGGTCAAGTACTTTCAGAGGAGAAGATTTTTGAAAAAGTTTATGACGGACGACGACGACTGACGACAAGTGATGGCGATAGCTCACATGACCCTTCAGGTCAGGTGAGCTAAAAAGGTCAAAACACAACAAAATAATCACAAAGCTGTGTTAAAATTGTGAAATTACCGATAAAAAAATTATTAGTATTAAAAAACTAGAGGCTCCTAGGAGCCTGTAATCGCTCACCTGGCTCAAAGTTGGCCCAGCAGTTTCATAGGGGATAATTTTTAAGTGAATTTTGGCGAATCTTCTATTTTTATCAATGGCTGCCATCTTCTTTGGCAGGGGGGGGTTGTCGGATATAATTCTGAAGGTAGACCATCTAAAGACCATTTCACCATAGTTTGGGCCCATTTGACCCAGTGCTTTCAGAGGAGATCATTTTTAGTGATTTTTTGCCAATTTTTCTATTTTAAGTAATGGCGGACATCTTGGCTGGCAGCCGGACAGATTTCTGAAAGGGGATCACCTAAAAACCATTCCACCATAGTTTTGGCCCAATTGGCCCAGCAGTTTCAGAGGAGATAATTTTTAAGTGATTTTTTGCT
>MJUT01032202.1:339678-364074 GCA_002080005.1 Gigantidas platifrons
ATATCACAACGATGGTTATTGTCTCATACACCTACATTGTAGTTTGTATAACATTCATCTTCATATCACAACAATGGTTATTGTCTCATACACCTACATTCAATGTAGGTGTACGAAACAATAACTATGGTTATGATATGAAGATGAATGTTATACAGGGCTCACCACACATAGTAAAAACAGGGCGACTTGACTTCTCTCTCAGTTGACTTAAGGGTGAAGTGAGGGAAAATCTGGGAGACTTCCGAAAATCAATCCCGATTTTAACGTTTCTTTCCCCACTACCGCATGTTCCCCTACCTTTCACAAAACGAACGTGTGCTGCACAACGATCTTAAAAAGGATGCAATTAACGAGTTTGGAATAAAATATTGAACATCAAGCCCTGTATGGGTCATATTTCAGGAACATAGGAGCTTCTTTTACGTGAATATTGAAAAAAAAGTCTGATTATTGAAAATTTATAGGCGACGTCTCAAAATAACAGGGCGACTGAAATTTCGCTTTTGGGCCGAGTTGGAGCGACTTCAGAGCCATGAAGGCGACTTTGTCGCCCAAGTCGCCTGGTTTGGTGTGCCCTGCATGTAGTTTGTACATTCCAGTTCATCCTATGTTAATCTGTGGACCACCAACAGGTGTTAAACCCTATAGACATTGGTGGTTTCTTGAATCTTCATATCACAATAATTCTTATATAACTAATGCCTTACACAATAACATACACACTTCCATTGTTGGTTCAGAAGAATTTATTTATTTTCCATATTCAATGTGGAAATGTGGAATGTGGCTTCAAGCCTACAGTATAGTCTGATACACCACTGTTGTAACTATAAAGTCAAACCTGCCTGATGTGACCTTTCAAGGGAAAAGGGAAATATTGTCATATAAGACAGGTGGTTGCTTAATACAGGTTTAAATAATATGAAAAGCACTGTGAAGGGAAATGCAATTTAAGTTAATATAATGCAAGTTACTGCTTAATAGAGGTGGTCACTAAAGCAGGTTTAACCATTACTTTTCTTGGTCTGAGATGTGGATATATCAATTGTTCTGTTTAATATATTTTTTAATTTCTTTTGTATTTATGGAGTATTACTTCACTAACAACAGGATTTTTTTTTAAAAAGATTGCTTCCATTTTCTGCCTCTTATTAGTCCCTCTCTATTAAGTGTGCTTTGTTGGATGAGTTTATATAATAATAAAGGGCTATACTGAGTACAGCATGATACAACAGCAGCAAGTCAACAAGGGCTTCCTCCTGTACCAATTTTACTGCCATCAAATTTACGGGCAACTCGAAATCTGCTGGAATATTACCTGAAGCCCTTCTCACAATAAATTCAAAGTAAAACTGCATCAAAATTGGATGTAAAATATAAATTGTGAATACTTACAAATTATATGAATTTGAGCCCCTTTTTCATACAAAATAATAGACATTTCTCTATTGACTAATAGTTAACTCAATAAGATGAACATTTGGCTGCATAAAAATCAAATTTTGGAAATGAGCACTTTTCTACCCTTTCGGTCAAGTTTATATTAGAAACTGTAAGAGAAAGAAGACATTTGTCTACATGTTAGTGCAAGAAAAACTAGAGGCTCACAGGAGCCTGTATAGCTCACCTGGGTATAATAAGTCAATAAAACTTGATAAAAAATAACAAATGTAGCCCTGGTCATTGCAGACCCCTCTCTCCAAAAAAATATGGGCAGGGGTTCCCCCTTTAATGTATGTTATCAACATTGCTGTAAAATACATAAATGTCAATGATTCTCAAAATTTAGCTTATGCTACTTCACATTTTGTAATAGAGTGTCTTCCCTTTGATTATTTGAGTAACCAAAAGCAGTGAAAGTCTACAACAAAAATGCATTTCAAGAGGAATAACTCTTCACACAGTTGTCGGACATTTTCAACTGTGGAACTTTTTTGTAGATCTTGACATGCTGAACATATTTGCAGTTTAAACTTGACATCTATCTCTTATACTTTTTGAAATAAAGGATGAAAAGTATGAATATTTTGAAAATTTTATGAAAAAAGGGCAATACATGTAACTCCAAAGTGGGTAATGGGATTTACTTCAAAATTGCAAAGTAGGTAGATCTTGACATGCTGCACATTTTTGCAATTAAACTTAACCTTTATCTCTTATAGTTTTTTAAATAAAGGACGAAAAGTATTAAAATTTTGAAAATTTGATGAAAAAGGGCAATAACTCGAAAATGGGTAATGGGATTTACTTCAAAATTGCAGGATAGGTAGATCTTGACATGCTGCACATTTTCAAAATTAATACTTAACCTTTATCTCTTATAGTTTTTTAAATATTAAGATGAAAAGTATTAAAATTTTAAAAATTTGATGAAAAAAGGGCAATAACTCCAAGATGGGTAATCAAATTTACATGTACTTCAAAATTGCAGGGTAAGTAGATTTCGACATGCTGAACATGTTTGCAGTTTAAACTTAACATCTATGCCTAATAGTTTTTGAAATAAAGGACGAAAAGTATTAAAATTTTGAAAATTTGATAAAAAAAAAAAGGGCAATAACTCCAAAATGGGTAGTGGGATTTACTTCAAAATTGCAGGGTAGGTAGATCTTGACAAGATGCACATGTTTGCAGTTAAACTTAACATATATGCCTAATAGTTTTTGAAATAAAGGACGAAAAGTATTAAAATTTTGAAAATTTGATGAAAAAAGGGCAATAACTCCAAAATGGGTAATGGAATTTACTTCAAAATTGCAGAGTACACAAATGTAGGTAGATCTTGACATGCCGCACATTTTTGCAATTTAAACTTAACCTTTATCTCTTATAGTTTTTGAAATATAAGATAAAAAGTATTAAAATATTTAAAATTTGATGAAAAAAGGGCAATAACTCCAAGACGGGTAATCAGATTTACTTCAATATTGCAGGGTATGTAGATCTTGACATGCTGAACATGTTTGCAGTTTAAACTTAACATCTATCTCTTATAGTTTTTGAAATAAAAGACGAAAAGAATAAAAAATTTGAAAATTTGATGAAAAGAGGGCAATAAATCAATGGGTAATGGGATTTACTGCAAAATTGCAGGGTATGTAGATCTTGACATGCTGCATATTTTTGCAAGTTTAACTTAACCTTTATCTCTTATAGTTTTTGAAATATAAGACAAAAAGTATTAAAATTAAAAAATTTGATGAAAAAAGGGTAATAACTCCAAGATGGGTAATCAGATTTCTTCAAAATTGCAGGGTAGGTAGATTTTGACATGCTGAACATATGTGCACTTTAAACTCAACATCTATCTCTTATAGTTTTTGAAATAAAGGACGAAAAGTACTAAAATTTTGAAAATTTGATGAAAAAAGGACAATAACTCCAAGATGGGTAATCAGATTTACTTCAAAAGTACAGGGTAGGTAGATCTTGACATGCTGAAATTTTCAACATGTTTGCAGCTTAAACTTAACATCTATCTCTTATAGTTTTTGAAATAAAGGACGAAAAGTACAAAATATGTCTAATTTGCATAATCGGTATAAATTGCTAGAAAGAAAAATTTCACAGAAAAACCCGTAATATATGTTAAACTACTCATTGCCATGTAGCTGCAGTTAAAATTTGAGCTCATTTTGACTTACACTAAATCAGCAATGGACAATTGAAATTTCATCCCCCCTTTTTTCTATTTTTAGCTTGGTGGCCATCTTGGTTTGAAGTCGGGATCACCGGACACAGTTTTGGAAGGGGGCCATCCAAGGACCATTCCACCAAAGTTTAATTGCAATTGGCCCAGTAGTTTCTGAGGAGAAGATTAAAATGTGAAATGTTGACAGACAGACGAAAAGTGATGGCAATAGCTCACATGACCCTTTGGGTCAGGTGAGCTAAAAACATCAAAATTGGATGTACAGTACAGTCAAAGACATAACATGATATATCACTCTGATAGAAGTATTCTTCTTCTTACTAATACTGATAAATCTTTTGGTCTGTTTAATCTTGTTTACTTATTTTGATATGACTTTTGGGTGATTGTAACTAACACTAAATGTAAAAGAAATATTGAAAATATATTTAATACATGTAGAACTAAAGATATTTCGAAATCACCAAGATGAGTGATATCTCTAGCACAGTGATTTATCATAGTATGTCTCTGTCAGACTGTACTGTACCTTGTGATATGTCTGAATGTGTGAAATTTTTGAATTATGGCCCTTTAGAACCCTTTTCGAAACAAAATTGCTAAATTTATTAATGGTCCATCAGAAACCATTACAGCTGAACATTTTGCAAAAAATCCACATTATAATTGGATGAAAAATTCAAAAATTCAAATTTTGAAATTTCCTAGTCCCATAACGGTAATAGTTACTTTACAACCATTATATACATAACCATATGTATTTTTCTGAAAGAGATTTTCCAAAAGAATCCATTTAGCAAAACTCATCAAAAACATAAATAATAAACTTTCCACATGTATACAAAAAACTAAGAACACATTCTTTGACACACTTGTTTCAAAATGGCTAAAAAGCTACAATCAACCAAATCGTTGTGTTAAAATTTCAGATTAATCTGTCAACTAGAACAAAAGTTATTGCTTAAACCATTGTATCTACAGACAGATGCCAATGACAATTCCTATAGACTCTTGACTTAAAACGACAGCAAATTTTTGCAGTCATATAAAAGATAAACTTGGTAAAAAAAATCTCCAATATGATCTTTCATGAACAGATTGGCCTCAATCAAGTTGGTAATTTCAGACAAGGAAACTTCATAAATTTTCCCAGAGGGTCCTGCATTAATTATGTCTTGTAGAAGTATTCATAATGGAATAACCAATTGAGACAAAATTTTGACACAAAAGGGTTAAGTTTGTCAAGTTTCAACCAGAAAAATTCCAGCAGTTTCCTTTCAAATGTCTCCATGGTTTCTGACATGAGGTTAGGCTAGATATATGGTATTTAATGTTACTTGCTTCTGACATGATTACTCATTCATATTGCTAAAAGGTTAAAAGATACATTCTGTCCTGCTGTAGTAAGCAGTCTGTATTTCAGTTCAACACAAGCATAATGAGTTCAAGGACCATCTAAATCCACACATGAATTACAGGGAGTTCAAGGACCATTCAATGAATGTGATTTATGTACAGTTTATATAGGTTCAATCAGTTTGACAGTTTCTTAAAAAGAATTCTTAACACTTTACCTTAAGATAATGGTTTATGACATGTAGATATTCAAATATATATACAATTCTAAAGGATCACCATGATTAATCATTATCAATGTACTGATTTTTATACAGTGAAACTTGTCTAAGCTGAACCTCTTTGAGACCAACTTTTTTTGTTCAGCATAGACAGGTGTTCAGTTTATACAGGTTAAATTAACAAAAGATTTCATTCATTAGAACTTTCTTTAAAGTATGGTTTATACAGGATTCTGTTTTATTCACGGTTCGGATTAAATAGATTTCATTGTACTATGTCCAAATACCAGGTGATGACAGTAAATCAGTTAAATATATAGGACGAGAACTTAGTGTAAACATATTTCATTGATGTTAACACATGTAGTATACACAAACTGATCAAATTAAATCATTAAACAAATACATGTATTAAATATATCATTTTAGCCCTACCATATAAGACTCTGTATGTTTCCAGTTGCTTGCTTTGAGTATTAAAAAAAAATTAAATTATCATGGGAAACACAGAGTTTTATGCAATGTTTTTCTAACAGCATTTTCTGTAGTGCCAGATGGGTATTCAAATCGCTTGACTATTTTCTTGAATTGCTTTATGTGTACTTACATTAAAAATAAAGTAGTTACTTGCATGAGAATGGAACATACATTATTGTAGTTTCATTTCAGCCCAAATAATCCCAAGCGAGAAACATCTTTCTAAGATACCATTATGGTCGTACAAATGTTTATGGCTATACATTTTGTGGAATAATATTTTCATGGAAAAAAAAAAGAAAATGAAGAGTTACAAATGTACATGGAGGCTGAAACTGAAAAATTACTTGAAAATAACGGTACCTGAAATTTTTAATAACAGTCGCAAGTAACCAAGTGAATTTGATTATTATCTGAATATGTTGCTTTGTTAAGTTGCAAAAAGTATACAACAAACCCAGTAATTTTTATGCAACAATCTATGAATTCCTACTCAAATATAGTGGGAACTTGTTAATGTGTGTGTAATGTGGAATTACATTTGATTTTTTTACATCACCAATTAAGAGCTTACTGAAGAATTTAAGGATAATACGTCATATTCTTAATTCTATTATAAAGTAAACATATGTCAAAATGTGTAGAAAATCAAATGTAATGATATAAATACTTTTTATTTTGGAATATTACGTCAACTACACAAAAATTACGATATCATATATGCATCATCCAACCCTAAATTATGGGGAAACCCATCTTGGACAGGTATTAAACAAACAAAAATGTCAATATTGTTTGCTTGTCTATGATATGCCGGTAAAAAACTCTAGATAACAGAGCTAAGTTGATGTTTTTGTATATATGTGCTGGCTCTAAATAAAACTTTTATGGTTTAATTAAATATATGGGGAAAATAAAATAAAATTGTATTTATAATAGTATTATAAAAACAAGATAACCATTATTTGATTAAATGCATTGTGACTTCAGTATGCTTGGCTGCAATTTTCATACACATGTAACAAACTTGAAATAACAAACCATGATGATTTTCTATTGTTTTTGCCCCCCTCCCAGATGGTGTGCCGGGGGTCGAATAGGCACCAGGTTTCTCCGTCCTAGAGGCACTAGTCCTCTAAAAGGGGCCAACTCCTCGGGAACCCCGGAGTATAGAAATGGGACCGAGAGCTTTTTCGGCTTGAAGGGGCACCCGTCGGTTGTGCAGGATGTATAAATTCACAACCAACCCGTCCTTCGGATGAGACGTAAATAAAACTGAGGTCCCTTGTTGAGAGATTGCCACCCTCTTTGCACTGTAACAGTAGAGCATGTTTTACCACTCCCCCCACCTCAAGAGTCATCATACCATGATGACGATATCTCAAATATCAACCCGACCAGTTTTCCTTTTCTGACCATCGTGGGTTATTTAGTTGGGCGCCAATGTAACAGTAGAGCATGTTTTACCACTGAAAAATGCAATGTCCCCGATGGAATTCGATCCCGGAACCTCTTGCATTGCAAGCCACCGCTCTACCAACTGAGCTAAAGGAGATCTCCACTAACGCAGTTAGCAGAGGTGGTTATGAACCAACTACGGTTCCTATAACCTTAGGTCGGGGAGCGTTCCCGTTACAGCACGTTAAAGAACCCAGTGTAACAGCTCATGATTTAACAATAATATTGGACGAATAGCCACTAGACTAGGTAACAAAATCTATAAAGTGAATTCGTTCTTGTAGAATAGTGAAAACATTCTTAAGATTTTTAAAATCAACACATATATTTGTGGTATCGACCAAAATTGAACAGTGGAACTGCCACTGTTGATAATGTGCTATTATTAACTTATAGTATATATTTTTCATATGCTATATTTTTAACTGATTACAAGAAAATTTTAAAAATAGCCAGCAGAGTGAATTAATTGACTGTTTCCCTACTTCCGGATCCGAACTGTTCCACGCCCGAGAACGATGCGCAGTGTGTCATTCCTGTCAAATGCTGTATTTCTTTCAAAACAATGATGTGTCCCAATTTTCTAATGGTATGGTATGCTGACATTCTCATCTTCAGTAGGTTTGTGGTTATGTGCATGTATCCCCGTGTGACAATAAGTCGGTCAGTCATTGGATAATATTTAGTTATTTTTTTCATGTTTGAAAAGTAAACATTTTTTTCTTTGCAATTATGTTCCTCATCTATTCTTGCTCACATGTGTAAAGTTCCATGGAAAAAAGATCGACAATAATAACACACTGACCCATATTTGTTTACTATCCCTTTTCCAAATGGCATCCTATTACGTCACATAAGGCCAGTCAAAGGTCAATAAAGCACAGGTTTTTGTCATAGGCCAACTAAACTTAAAAAGTAAACCAGATTAATAAAGTACAATATTTTAGCTTTTTCGGTGTAATTGTTTTGACTGAAGAATTTTAAAAGATGTTTTTTTAAAGTTTGAAATTGAAGCATTAAAATTTAATTCATGATGCAAGTATTAAACTTGCTTACCCATATAATAAAGTATTTAATCCAGTGAATTTGGTGTTTTTGCTTTTGTCAATACAATCTATTAGACTGACTACATTCTGTCATACTTTTGTAAAACAATTAATGACTGATTTCATTATTTTAATCACATTTAATATCACAGAATACATCACTCACTCACAAAAAACATTCAGCCATTTTGGTAGAATGTGAATGATCCATCATCATATTTTCAAAGTATTTTAAAATACAATTTGCATGGCCTACATTCCAGAAACGGTCATGAACTGTGATGACAATTATGTCAACAAGCCAGAAATATAAAAATGTTTGGGGAATACCATCGCTTAAAATAGATTTCACAGGCAGAATGACCAGGTAAAAAGGACATTAGTAAAAAGGTGCTTTTTTACTTGCATGGAATTTGTTCAATTCAATCTTACTTGTTTTAATCGCATTTTATAATCTTCCAAGTTTTAAAAAACTGCTTCGGCGTCTATATACGTTATAAATATACAGAATGACGTCATTGGCCTCGTGCTGCGCGAGAATAGTAAATCAAAACAAATGACCGACTTTATTGCATGACCGAGCAGATGTCACAACACGATATATAAGTAGATACGATAACGTAACCCTCATTCCGCTTGTGCTCCATTTAGGGTTACGAATCGATCCCATTCAACGTATGGGAGCAGCGCCCGAAGTGATTCACACCGGGCGGTTTTTTGTCCTAATTCCGTTGTAAGTGGTTGGAAAAATTAACGGGGGTGAAAGATAAATATATTTAGGTAAACCTTGAGGTGTTAAATAATCGCTGCAGCAATCCATCTGAAAATTTGAATGCATGAAATCTTCTTTCTGTCCGACATTTTGTTTACAAGTTGCTAGTTCACGTGCACTTGCCTCGTTTTTGAGATATCCTTATTTGGATCCATTTTATAGTAAAATCGACTTTTTCGTAGTAACAGTTTTCCATATTTGGCATATATGGATAGGCTCAGCCCATCGCGAGAGTCTACGTAGGGTGTTATGGCAGACAAGTAATAATTTTCAAATACGAAACCGGTCTTGAAGATAGAAACAGGGATTGTAACACTTATTTCGTATCACCATTACTTAAAAATTGTTGGGAATAATAAGATATGACCAGATATGCAAAAAGAAAGTTGAAATATTCACGGAACGAAAATTTTAATTTGCTCCCAAACGTTGAATGAAATCGATTCGTAACCCTCTATGGAGCACAAGCGGAATGAGGGTTACGTTATCGTATCTAGATATATAAGGTAATAAAACAGTTGTTTCATGCCTGTTCAGGGAACAGTCAAAACTATTGTCTCTCTGTGCTGGAGATGACTTTGGAACTGTTGCATTCGGCCTCAGGCAACAGTTCTCAAGTCATCTCCAGCATCTCGGGTCAATAGTTTTGAATGTTCCCTGAACAGGTATGAAATAACTGTATATTATATGTGGCAGTGCTTATGCGTTGTCAAAGGGCCTTCTCAAACATAATAAACACTGAAACATACATTTCTATTAAATATATATGGTTGTATTGGGTCAATAGGTTATTAAATATGTTACCTCTGTTGATTTTTAGTCTTCTTTTCATTCAAAAATTCATGTTTTTTGTTCCTACTTCGTTCACCGTTTGCCTTTCTTCAACCGGAACCAAATTAAAATACTAAGGGGAGGCTACTCTTTCCACACAAAAAAATCTATTACTAAAACAGCTGTTTTTTTTGTTAGTTCTTATCGTTATTCTTCTTCCTCCATAATTTGGCATAAACAATGCCAATACAATTTTCACCAAAAAATGCTTTCGTCATTGTCAACGTACTGGCGCATATAGAATCTAATAAGTTCAAGAAGGTAAAAAAGTTATAAAAAAAAATATAGGCCTGGCCCTGTGTATATCAGTATCATTTATATGTGAATATCAATTACATTGACGGAGAGGATAAAAGCATTCATATTTTATCCCTCTACCGAGTTAGTAAAGTAAAATAAAGTAAAGTAATTGATTGTGCTATAATAGCTATATGTGTGTTTTAACATACAATGTATTTGCTTTTTTGCTATTATGAATGCTATTTTTAAACGATTAATTGGATGCATGCTTTTGTTGTTTTCAACTGTCATTTATTTTTAGATCACTAGAGCTTGTGTTGTATTTGTTGTTTTCACATGGCGACTTAAAATAAAATTTATCTTTTCTTATCTTTATCAAGGATTTATATAGTAGGATATACATCCTTGTCTTTATCAAATGTCAGAAGACAATAATACAAAATTAGCACCTAAGCTCTTCAAGTGGAAGCTCTTTAACCGACTTCATATTTACAGAGACATATTTTTTATTTCTCTGATATTATAACAAAAAGTCTCTGATATTTACAACAAGACGAAGAACCAAGCCAACAAGATAGCACATATGTTGTGCATAGACATGTAGCATAGCATAAATACAAACGTAGCACACTTCAGCATTAGCAAGCAGATTTGAATAACATTTATTTATATACACACACAGAGGCAGCTTAAAATTGACATCGGTCCGAGGGCTTTAGCCCGAGGGACGATATATCAGTCAAGGGCTGATAACAAGGGCAATATAAAAAGGCCATGCATTAATCTATTTATCGCATATTTTGCCACGGCAGATAACATGTTATTGCCCTTCACAAGAGGACAGATAATATGTCATTGCCCTAGGGGCAAATAACACACCGCAAATTATGCTATTATTACACTTGCAAATTCGGCGTTATTTCAATAAAATATGTGATAACATTTTTTTTTTAATTAAATAAAAGGAGGGGTACCTGTAAAATGCGAAACGAAATCGAAACGAAACGAAACGAAACGAAATAAATCGAAACGAAATTGACCGAAACGAAATAATACAAAATGAAATAAACCATATTTTAACGAAACAATTAAATGAAAAAAAAATAGACAAAGTATCATTTAAGCGTAGAAAAAGATAGTTCATTGTTTTCCAGGTTATATTAAAAAAATCGTTTAGTCTTCATCTAGCAATGACGAGATGATTGATTCATCGATTGTTGACTCGGCTAAGCGCCACATCAGTGATATTCCACCTATGCTGGGGTCCCTCTAAAACAAAAAACGAAACAGAAGCGAAACGCAACGAAACGCAACGAAACCTGGCGAAACGAAACGAAACCGGGCGAAACGAAACGGAACCGAGCGAAACGAAACGAAAAAGTGAATCGAAACGAAACGAAATGGAAATCGAAACGAAACGAAACAAAACTGAGAAACAAAACCGAAACGTCAAAAAGGATAATGTTTCGAAACATATCTAATACATTCCCATAGTTTAAAATTTCGCAAAGCTTCGTTGATGCCTGTCACTAGTATTAACGGTTCGGTGAACTGTGGACAGGGGAGTTCTTTATATCAAAGCAACAGGCCAAAGGGATAATCCAGAAAATCCTAGGTCCAAAACAAATTGGTGACACAGAGATTACACAAATAGAGACGATAGCATAACATAACTTTATTTTTCCAATCAAGGGCCCACAAAAGGCAAAGACATATTACATCTTTTGGTTTTTGTTCTTCCAAATGTTTTGGTTTTATCTGCACTGATGAGACATAGATTGTCGAAATGGCCATTTGTCGAAATCAAATTTACTGCAGTTTCGGTATTTTGTTATTTTCGGATGAAATGAAACTAGAAATAAAACCAGTCAGATTGTGTGTTTTCTTACAGTTTCTGGCCAATTAGGTACCAAAACAAAACCACGACTGGAATTTTACCAAGTACTTATTTTTATACACCCGTCTTAAGGCGGATGTATTATGGTAAACTATATCCGTCTTTCCGTCCGTCCATCCGTTCGTTTGACGTGTCGCTCTCTAACTTCAGAACCCCTTGGCCAATTCACTTCAAACTTTGCGGGTTCTTGACCAATTCGCTTTAAACTTTGCAGAGCTATTGTATAAATGGGCGTATTATTCACTTGATGCAGCCAATTTTTTTCTTCATTTTTGTCTGATTTCAGCGAGTTTTATTTCGTTAAATTCCGTTTGACAAGAACTTTTGAGAACATGCCAATGGAATTTGTGTAACACTCCCTAAAATCACACTTTACGGAGTACTTTGAATTTGTTTTTTTTTATTCGATTTCATTTTTTTCTGGATTTGTCTTGACACAAGTTTTTAGAAGTGTAGCAACGGTGTTTATTACATATTTTGAACCTTTTAATCTCTCATAACATAATTTAGCACGATCTGTTCGTGATAAGTAACGTACTTCTAGTTCTGCTCGTTTCACTGGGTTTATTTTCAAACGTGTTTAATATATGCACATGAAGTATATATGAATGAATTTGGTTGATTTTTTTCCTCTCGTGTTGTTTCGTTTCAATTTTATTTCGATTCGATTTCCATTTCGTTTCGTTTCGTTTCGTTTCGTTTCAATTTCGTGTCGTTTCGTTTCGTTTCGCCAGGTTCTGTTTCGTTTCGCCAGGTTCCGTTTCGTTTCGCTGCGTTTCGTTTTTGTTTCGTTTCTTGTTTTAGAGGGACCCCCTATGCTGTGCCGAATGACGAAATGAAAATGACTGTTACGTGGGGGATAACATCCTATATACATTGTGATGTTCTGACAATCGGGGTCCTATTTTTGATTATCTGTCTGGCATGGGGTATACATTTTGTCACAACTGTCTGAAAAGGGGTATAGGTTTTTGCTTGGGTTATTCTTCAAAAATTGGGGCTTTTAGTCAGACAACAGTGTTAGATGGAGTCTAAGATTGTCATCATAATCAGTCTGTAAAGGGATCGGGGTTCAGCGGCCCCGGAAGAACACTACACCATTGTGTAAGGTAGGACGGAGACTGTTACTTGAGAATGCTTAATAGTGCCGCTTCGAAATAATTGCAACAATTCCCGTTGTTTATTTATTCAATTATTTATTATATGTATTTTTCAGTTTTTAGCCATTTAACTTGAAGAGGGGAGGGGACATGCACATAGGAAGGGGTTGTGAGTAGTGCGCGCGACCCCTCCCTCTTAATCTTTGCAAGAAATAAACAAGAATCAGACACAATACTTGGGATTTTTCATCTATATGAACTGAAAACCTAACCTAACAGCGTGAAATGGCAAGTTATATTTGTTTCTAACATATACCCAGCCAAATTAATAAAAATTAATTACTTTTAATTACATGTAATTACTTTTTTCTTCCAAGCTTCAGAATCGGACAATTTTATAGAAAAAAATGGTCGGTCCCTAAGTCTTAAAAAAGAAATTTAACACGTAGTTTTACAAGATGAGTGTACCGTGTTGTGCAGTATACTGTTTACTTTTTGCCAGATTGGTCACTGTGATTTAAAAAGTCTTTTTATGTCGACAGTCTTTCTTAAAATAATAGAAGCCATAATTTGTTGCATATTTGAATATGAATATATCGATGGGTTAATGCCACAACCAAGTAACTGGAAAATTGACATTTTTCACGAGATGGGTTTTTTATTCCATAGAATTTATGGAAGCAATTATTTGGTCGTAAATACATCTATATTATAAAATAAAGATTTGTCAGCATCACGCTGAAACCTTAAAAACAGAAATAGTCAGATAAATAATTTATTGCATCATACACATTACAATTGGTTTTGACATTTCAAAATCAAATTTATTAATTGAAAATAATTTTGCCAAAACAACGTAACTGACAATACTTTGTTGTTGCATTCACATAATAGATTGAAAAAATTATCTTAAATGTGCATCAGGAATGTTACTAACAATAAGTCTTTGTGGCTTTCGTAAAAAAATGTTTAAAAAAATATCTTTATTGTGCAAAAACCAATTAGCAGAAGATAATTGATTTTTGCATTTAGCAAATCAAATTTATTTTTAGATAACATTTTAGACACAACATCGTATCTCGAAATATCATCTTTTGGCATTTCAAAATAATTCATGATTTATACCAATAATAATGCCATGAAATGTTAAGAAGAGATCATTCATTTTGGCACCTGAAATAAACATTAGTTTTTAATGTTTCTTTTACACCAAAATGTTGTAGCCGATGGATAACTGATTTTTCTACAAAAAATAATAACTTGTTGGCATTAACTTTTTACTTATGTAGAATATGTTTTTCATTTTAAATATGGCAATTATCTTAAAAGTCCAAAACATCCTTTTAATTCTATTTAATCTAATTTTAATTTACAAAAGTATCTGAACTATTGAAATGTCTAAAATGTCTATCAGATATTTGAGGGAATTTACTATACTTGTCAGAATCTTGTTCATTCTCCTCTGCATTGGGACTTGGGAGAGTGTCTTTGACCTTTGCAGTTACTGATAGTTCCATACAGAAATCGTGATATTCCACAGGAATGACACGGGATTTGCAAAGACACAGCAGATCTTTGCCAAAGATATTGCTTGTTTTGCTTTATATTTTCTTTGTAATTTGATGGTCTCTCTACTCCAATTAGAAAGGGTCAGAGTTAAAATATCAGCTGCACAGTTTGTCTATTTTTCATTACATTTCAATTCTTCCACTTCGGTACGAAAATGTATCCAGATAATATCTTCTTCAAATGATTCGTTTGTATCAGTATTTGAAAAGAAGGTAATAAATTCATGGGCATGATCTATATGTTCACATAAAGTCTGTCTCAGGTCATTCTCATTTCGAACGTTTGGAACATGCAACAGAGCAGCCTTAAAAAACAGTTTCCGTCTGCTGCTACCTCTTTCCGAACAAGACCCTTTGTAGCAAGTAAGCGGTCTAGTTTTTCTTCACTACTGTTGCGCTCACGTTCATTGCATAAAATGATGTTCATTTACTGCATTCATACGAAAAAAGGAGTTGTGTCAATTGTCTCTTTAAACAGTTTGATATTTGTTGTAAAGGTTGCATCATCCTAGCAGCATGTTCCAGAAGGACAGAGTCCTTTTTGCTGATCTTTTATGGTAGTTTTGTTCCTTTTAAGTTTATTGTCGTTTTTCCTCTTCTTAATTGTTTCATTATTTACACACTTTTCCTTCAATCTCTGTCCCACTTTAACTTTTCATTTTAATTGACTGCTTTTGAAGTCTGTTTGACAGGTTCCATTTTTCATCTTCAGTGTCTGTATCGATTTTTCCTGCTTCGGGTAAGCCAGCGGAAAGATTTGAGTCAGACGAATTATTGGTTAGTTTGTACGTCTCCTCACTGTCAATAACGGACTCCACATCATCGTCACAATCGGCACTGGAACTTGATTTCTTATATATATGAATGGAAAGTGGAATATTTTCACCACTACTATCATTTGCTAGCTGAGCTTCTTTATTAATTACACCAGCTTCTTAATTTTCAGTTACAAGTCTGGGTTTCTTCGGTGTATTGTCCTCATGGTCTAGATCTTGTTGGTCACCAGTGTCTTGTCGTGTCGGTGTATTGTGCTCATGTTCTAGATCTTGTTGGTCACCAGTGTCTTGTCGTGTCGGTGTATTGTGCTCATGTTCTAGATCTTGTTGATCACCAGTGTCTTGTCGTGTCGGTGTATTGTGCTCATGTTCTAGATCTTGTTGGTCACCAGTGTCTTGTCGTGTCGGTGTATTGTGCTCATGTTCTAGATCTTGTTGGTCACCAGTGTCTTGTCGTGTCGGTGTATTGTGCTCATGTTCTAGATCTTGTTGATCATCAGTGTCTTGTTGATTTGGTGTATTGTCCTCATGTTCTAGATCTTGTTGGTCACCAGTGTCTTGTTGTGTCGGTGTATTGTTCTCATGTTCTAGATCTTGTTGGTCATCAGTGTCTTGTCGTGTCGGTGTATTGTGCTCATGTTCTAGGTCTTGTTGATCACCAGTGTCTTGTCGTGTCGGTGTATTGTCCTCATGTTCTAGATCTTGTTGGTCACCAGTGTCTTGTTGATTTGGTGTATTGTCCTCATGTTCTAGATCTTGTTGATCACCAGTGTCTTGTCGTGTCGGTGTATTGTGCTCATGTTCTAGATCTTGTTGATCACCAGTGTCTTTTCTGTTTTGTGTATTTTCACTTTGTGCTAGATTCTGTTAATTCTCTGTATGTTGTGCAGAAGAGGATTGATTCTCATTTGGTATAATAATATTTGCATTGTTTCCGCTTACATTAGTCAATTGTTGATTTGGATCACTTATGGGGGTAGTTATCTGGTCACCTATAGTGTTGACCCACTTATCATCAGATGACCACTCTGGACATTCCATTCTGAAATACAATATTTCAGATTATAAATTGTTAAATATATATAAGTTTGATATTGAAAGGCAACTTTTAGCAACTCTGAATTTTGAAATCTATCAACCCTTTATATAAAAACTTAACATGCATTCAAGCAAAGTTAGCATCCATAATAAATTAGTACTGAACCCTTTTACACCTTGATAATCATTCATATGTAATCATTAATTAAAAAAGAAATTGATTTTTAGACATCAGGCTTAATCATTATTCCTTTTGCTTTACAGACACAAAAAAAAATCAATATCAAAATGATTTAAATGTAATAAAACAGCTGAAATATTGAACTTATTTGATTTTATTTAATGGTCACCAAAAAAAAATAAAAGAAGAAAAAAAAAGAAGCCCGTGCCCATGCACTATTTTTTTCCTAGAAATTTAACATAATCAGGTTAATTATCATTCCAAGAAAACAATTTTGATATTTCATGTGGTAAGTAGCATAACAAGTAAATAATTTTGGAAACACAAATAGTTTTAACTGTAGTATTAAATGGAAGCATCCCATACTTACAGATTATGCATAAATTAATAGGAATAATTAAGGTATCATTAAACAATTACCTTTCAATAAATCAAATTCAGCCACGTATATTCTTCTTTTTGGAAGTCAATAGCTGTAAACTTCCAATTCTGAAAAAATAAAAATTGAAATAAGTTTCAAAGAAAAAAAGAACCTTAATGATATTATTTTCAACAATAATTACAGCATATATAAACTTCATAGTCAGTTATCTATGGTGCAATAAGTTTCTGTCTTGTAACAAAAATACACTAATTGAAATAATTAGCAATTCATCTAATTTTCTCTACATATACAATAAGCCAGTTAAATAGAAATAAATATTAACACAGCAATAATCTCATATATACTTAAATGATACAATAAAATTAGTACAAAAAATAATACATACCTAATTTGAAGTTAATTCATTCTTTAACAATATTCACAATGCAAAGCTTAACTTTTATTCTGTCCAACACTGTTCATCATGAAAAGGAAAACAAAACACACAGTTCTGGTATGCATTTTTATTTACACAAGTCTTTATGACTCAACAGCTTATCAAGATTTACTGGCTTTTTGACACTACATGTTCTGATAATATTTAACAGTTGTAATCACTTATCTGCAGATACACTGGTTGTGGCATTTTAATAATGAGTTATACGATTATTTACGTTAATGCAACAAACAGTTATCCTCACTTACCATGTTTTGGCATAACAATATTACAATTATAATTTGGATTTTGTTTTGCAGATAAAGTGATCTCAAGAGGCATTGTTACGGCATACCTTATTTTAATAAAGAATTTGTTTTCATTATGAATCAATAAATTATCTATTGATAAGTTATTGATGCATGTAAAAACTATATATGAAGTAGATACTTGATTTATGTTTTAGTAAATAAAAATACTTCTATTGTTCCTATTGCTCTATAAATTAGAGGGATTAAAGGCTATGGTATTACAAACACTACGGACACATATCTGAATTTTCAAAAAAATCCAGTTACTTGGTTGTGGCATTAACCCATCGATATGTTCTTTATCTCATCGTTAGCAAAGGATAAACTTTAAGAAAACAACGAAAACAAAATTCACAGGTAAAAACTGAAAAATACATATAATAAAGTTAAACAACAACGGCAATTTTGCAATTATTTCGAAGCGGCACTATTTAGCATTCTCATGTAACAGTCCCCGACCTACCTTGCAAAATGATGGGGGTGTACTTCCTGGGCCGCTGAACCCCGAGCACTTTGCATACTGATTCTGATGCCAATTTTAGACCCCATCTCAGACTGTTGTCTAAATAAAGTCTCTTTAAGCCCCAATTTGTGAAGAATAAACCAAGCAAAAACCTATACCCCTTTTCAGACAGTTGTGACAAAAAGTATACCAAAAGCCAGACAGATTATCAAATATAGGACCCCGATTGTTAAGTCTCTTTAAGCCCCAATTTGTGAAGAATAAACCAAGCAAAAACCTATACCCCTTTTCAGACAGTTGTGACAAAAAGTATACTAAAAGCCAGACAGATTATAAAATATAGGACCCCGATTGTCATAACATCACCATGTATATAGGAAGTTATCCCCCATGTAACAATCATTTTCATTTCGTCATTTGGCACAGTATAGCTGGAATATCACTGATGTGGCGCTTAGCCGAGTCAACAATCGATGAATCAATCATTTCGTCATTGCTAGATGAAGAGCGATTTTTTTTTAATATAACATAGAAAACAATGAACTATCTTTTTCTTCGCTTAAATGATACTTTCTCTATTTTTTTCATTTAATTTTTGTCTTGTCTTTCCCCAAGAAATTGTTTCGTTAAAATAGGGTTTATTTCATTTTGTATTATTCCGTTTCGTTTCGGTCAATTTCGTTTCGATTTATTTCGTTTAGTTTCGTTTCGATTTCGTTTCGCATTTTACAGGTACACTAAAAGGAGTACCATCATTTAAAAAAAAAATTTAAATTCAAGTGAATGAGTCTACATATTACACTCAGAGCTGTTTTATTACATGGTCACGCTGGGAAGTTGCCCGGGGTCCGTCCCATGCTAATCTATTATATGTTGTGTACGGCATGGTTTTTAATATTTAAACACTGATTTTGTTGGAAATACCAATACAAAATATATGTTAAATTTTATAGACATTTACAGTTTTTATTCCTGTGAGTGGTTGTGTAGGTATGGGCCCAACTCCACTGATTTGCCCGGGGTCTATAATGCTTTAAGACGTCCCTGATACACTCAACTATTGCCCATTATCTCATATCAGTTCTCAATTCCACTTTTTCATTGGTGTAGACATGGTCATGTGTCATGCATTAATCTGCGTTAAAGAAATCTACCAGTCATTAACATGATAATGCCCGCGGGCATTATCATGTNAATATTAGCAGAGGTCCGTGGTCTCATGTGAACACTGATGGATGCTTCTTTGTAAGAAAGCTCCTGTGACATTTGCTTTCTTACTTTTCAGATCTATGTGACAGTTCCAACTCATATTTTTATTTAGATCCAAGTATTTCGCTATGTTACCCGGTAATTACATCCAGAATATTCCTATGTAATTACCGGGTTGTGTTAGTTGGGTTTTTTCAGGTTGATTAATGTGTGAATCTGGAAATTTCTTGGGATCATCCGATGGAACTCCACCTACCAATCCCCTTCCCAGTCTTGTAGTCTATCCAGTTCTTGCTGCAAATCGTCTGCATATTACGTGGTTCTGATGTTTCTGCATAGGACGCAGCTATCTGGATAACGTTTTGTTGAAGACCTTCAGATAGTCTGGTAGGTCGGTCATTAATGAGCTGTAAGAATAGTAACGAACCAAGTACGCTACCCTATGTTTCTCCAGATTGTACAGATGTTATAAATTTTTATACGTGGTAATTCGGTATTTAGTTAGCTGCGGAACCGTAGCCCTTTATGGTCCTTTTTTTTTGGCGGACCTATGGTCCTATGTCCGCCAAAAAAAAAAGGGATCATAAAGGTCTACGGTTCCGCAGCTAGTATTTAGTATGACTTTTTTGCGTGCTCTCACTCAGTAAGGAATCGCTAATTCAGCCCGGGTGGCTCAACGAGCTAGGTCGTTGGATCTAACAACTCATACAAGTCTATCACCAATACGACGTAGGTGCGCGCCCAGCTTTGTAAATTACAAAAAGGGTGCACTCGACTCGCAGCCGCAAGTGATAAAGTTTACCAGTTGCTTGCCCAGGGTCGGTGGTTCTCTCCGGGTACTCCGGCTTCCTCCACCACTAAAACTGGTCGCCATGATATAGCTGAAATATTGCTGAAAGTGACGTTAAACACCAAAAGTCATTCTAATTCAGTTGTGGATGTTCTCTCGCATGGCATCGTATTCGAGCTGGTGCATGATCATTGTTCACGGGTGTGACACTTTGTCGAATGTTATCCGAGAAGTCAAGAAGTATAACATCCAATTGTCCTCGACTGTCTATCCATTTTGCGAGATCTCATGAGGTGATAATAAACTGGGACTTGCATAAATCTTTCTTCGTCAAGTCATTTTGATCGTCTGTAAAGATATTGTATTTATCCAGATGCTTCACGATAGAACTTGATATGATATGTTGTAAAATCCTTATGTTACGCTCAGGGCCTCCAAGAAGAATTTTGCAAGGCGGAACAAGATTGCTTTCGGGCCTCGGGGACAGGCTGAGACTTCTCTCAATATTGAGGATTTTAAGTCCAATAAAAGCACTGGTAAACTTTCATAAATACTCTATTTCCTGTACAGCAGAATGTCCAGATAACATATACTTTATACAAAGAAGTGAAAAAACTTAATTCAAAAGACTAAGTGAATTTTACATAATTATTTTACTAAATAAACTAAAAATAGTTGAAAATTCCCCCCAAATCACAATAAAACGTCTAGGGCTAATGCTCACGGGGTCCTTCAATGATTCACGAGCCCTTCTTGACATATGTGAATTTTAAAATGTCTGTATATGGGGCGCTATTTACTGCTCTGAGTGACACAGCTCCCCTGCTATCACATTTTTATTTTGTTGTTTTAAAACCCATAGAATCGCTCAGGGTTAGCCGTGGAATATGGATTGACACGATGTTGTGGCCGTAGTCGCTCTAAAATTGCTCTCCTGGTTAGGTGCTGTTTTTGTTTTGTTTTTGTTGTTGTTAAGATCATATTTTAAGTCTCCTTGTTTTTGTCCAGATAGTTTTTTTACTTGAACCGTATTTATTTATCAATGGTTAGTTGAATCTTGTGTTTGACATGTTTGATTGTACGAATTTGCTTAGTATGTAATAAACTCGAAGCTAAGAATACCGAACTCGAACTAATGGTAAAAACATTACAGAGGAGTATAGAACAACATGAACAGTCAAGTGATAATCCATCAATGGCAACTGTAAATGCAACTACAAACTTGGATATCAACTCTAGAATTAAAGAACAATTTAACAACAAGATATTGGCAGTACATGATAGAATAACAAACATGGTTTTCGACCAAATCGAGAAACAACTTGAGTTAGTCAACACTTCAATGAATGGTACTAGTCAAACAACAAATCAAAATAGCTCTGATTGCTTTAAAACAACGATTAAAATGAGCGCAGATAGAGACAATATGCCGAAATGGAACATTCAATCAACAACGACTAATCTTGACAACAGTCTGATCAACAATTCTCAAGATACATGTAACTCACAGACAATCCAAGAAGTCAAAACCCTGCATATAATTACACCTGAGTTAGCAACAGGTATTCCAATATACTACAAACAGAGAAGCTTAAGTAATGTAGCAAAATCATCTCACTTACCTCAGCAGCAAACTAGAGTATACAGAACACCGATTGTGCAAGACCGAGGAAACTATGGACCTGCTACCAAAGTTAACACTGACAGGATGAATGCCAACTCTCCTTTTTTAGGCAAGACATGCCTCCAGCAGCAACTGAAATAGCACATACAACTAATTTTAAGGGAGAAGAAGAGATACATATAGCGTCCCTGGACTGCAAAACTATAAAAACCAGTGCCTACATTATAGACGAGCTATTGAGACAAAATCAAATTATCTTAATACAAGAACATTGGCTATTTGAAGCTCAAATCAACGCAATTAGCGAATTGAATAAAAACATCAATTTTGTCGGGAAGGGAGTAGACAAGTACGATCCAGTCTTACCAAAAAGCATGTCCAGGGGATATGGGGGAGTCGCAATTATTTGGAGGGAAAACATTGATCATCTAATAAAAATACTACCAGATGGCGCTGAAAGGATACAGTGTGTTGAAATCAATAGTAATAATGATACAAAATTCTTAGTAGCTTCAGTCTATCTACCATCAAAAGGAAGTCATGACTATATGTCGATGAATTCTATGACTGCATAGACCAACTATATGAAATATACCAAAGGTATCAAGGAACACATACAATTATAATCGATGGCGATCTAAACGAAGACCTCAACAATGAAAAGACAAACAAGAGGAACAAATACTTATTTGATTTTATCAAAGAGTGTGGCCTATCATATGATAACAGCGGAAAAACATTCATAAAACCAAATGGGGAAGAATGTTCTGAATTAGACTATTTCCTACATACCATCAACTACAAGTTCTGCACAAAGAAAGAAGTGCTTAACAATACTATCACAAACGTATCAGACCATCATCCTGTAAAAATGACTATAAAGCTGAACCACGACGCCAAAAACTTAAAAGAAGACATAAATAGCAACATTCGCCTGAAGGTAAAATGGGAAAAGGTTGATATAGATCTGTATAAAGCTTTAACAGACCAATCGATTGATGCCTTAAACAAGACCACAAGAACATCAAACGACAAAGAACACTTGACAGAAAAGATATGTACAATCATGAATGAAGCTGCTACAAAAAGCACAACAGTAAAAGCTAAATATTCGGCAAAACCTAAACTTAAAGTGTGGACTCCAAAAATCAAGGATTTATTAGAAAATATGAGAAGTAACTACAAACAATGGGTAACTTACGGAAAACCAACGAATCCAACAAATATAATATACTCTCATAGAATATTGAGCAGAAAATTGTTTAGAAAGGCTATACGCATCGAAGAGGCGAAACAAAGAGAATCTGATCGCGACATGATACTACACACAAGAACTAGAGACATGAGATTGTTCCACAAACTAGTAAGAAACAACAGGAAAAAGGGGCATAATTTTATTGACGACCTCCATGTAAATGGTGAGACGTATTCAGGAAAGGAAAATGTACTACAAGGATCTACAGAACACTTTCAACAACTAGCAACAAATAACCAAAATAATGAGAGTGAATATCATAGGAAAGTAGAACATGAAATCCAACTGATAGATCAACTTGTCAAAAATAAAGCAATTCCGACGGTAACATTATCCGAAATGGAAAAAAGTTTAAAATCCATCAATACAGGGAAGTCGGCAGATATATACAACATCACCATTGAACATATCATCAATGCTGGAGAGATATATACAACATCACCATTGAACATATCATCAATGCTGGAGAGATATATACAACATCACCATTGAACATATCATCAATGCTGGAGAGATATATACAACATCACCATTGAACATATCATCAATGCTGGAGAACAAATGATAACCATACTACTACAGATAATAAACACTATATTTGATCAAGGCAGTGTACCTGACATTCTGAAAGTAGGTCTACTTACACCGGTCTTTAAGAACAAAGGGAATATAGCAGAAGTGATAAACTACAGAGGCATAACCGTCCTGCCAGTCATCAATAAAATAATTGAAACTATAATAAAAAACCGGACAAGCCATAAAATACTGGCAATCCAGAATCCAGTACAACGTGGATTCACTGAAGGATCATCGCCTTTAAATTCAGCTTTGCCAGTAGAAGAGACATACAGAGAAAATGCAGAGAACAAAAATGAATGTCAGTTAGTATTACTCGATGCAAAATCGGCATTTGACGTTGTTATACATAGTTATCTGATGAGACGAGTATATCATGCTGGAATACAGGACAAACACTGGTCACTAATCAACAGTATGCACCAGATGGCTAGTAGTTCGGTAAAATGGGAAAACAAGATATCACAACAATTCCCAGTAACTCAAGGAGTTCGCCAAGGAGGCATCCTAAGCAGTGACCTATACAAAGTCTACATAAATCCTCTATTGAACAATCTTAATGACTCATATCTAGGAATGAAA
Organism: Gigantidas platifrons; assembly: GCA_002080005.1. NCBI lineage: Eukaryota > Metazoa > Mollusca > Bivalvia > Mytilida > Modiolidae > Gigantidas > Gigantidas platifrons. The sequence goes on from MJUT01032202.1 coordinate 363,905, forward strand.
ATCGGAGATATAAACTGTAACGCTAGTGCATGTGCAGATGATGTAGCATTAATGAGTAGACGAGAACATGAAGCACAAGTCATGATTAATATTGCACATGAATTTGCCACAATGGAAGGATACAAACTTCAGCCATCTAAAAGTGTAATCATAAACATACAACCAAACAA
>MJUT01032202.1:387786-398917 GCA_002080005.1 Gigantidas platifrons
ATTATTGAAGCCTATAATTTACTAATGCTATATGTGTTGATTATTGGAGCCTCTAGTTTACTAATGCTATATGTGTTGACAAGACAGTATTTTTTTGTACTTTTTGGATATTGACATATTTATTATATGAATTTTATTTCACATTTTTAGGAGGTTGTAATGTAAACAAGGCAAATCATTTATTTGGAACTCCTCTTATGATGGCTGTTGGTAGTAAATCTCCTGAATTAACAGAAATACTCTTGAATGCTGGAGCTAATATAAATCAGGTATGGTTGTGTTTCTGACTACCTTCATAGGTTAAGTTCTGGAATGATGTAGACCATCTTCACTATTATATATGTTTAACATGACTTTCAGCTATATTAATATGTTCCAATTGGCTTTAGGGAACTGGGTGGGATGGGTTGCGTCATGGTCGTGATCATATGGTAGTTGGATTTACAGCTATCTGTGCAAACTACCTATCACCCCTAAAGTTGTGAGTTCAAACCTCGTTCATGGCGAAGTGTTCTTGATACAACATTATGTGATAAAGTTTGTCAGTGAATTTCGACAGGTTGGTGGTTTTCTTCAGGTAGTCCGGTTTCCTCCACTTAAACACAAACCGCTTTATGTGATGGCCATGGAGTAATACCACTATATTGAAGGGATAGAAGTACAGGGTCATGGTTATTTCAGTTTTATTGTGACTGGTTATTTTAGTGATGGAGTAAACCAGGGCTCCTTGAGCCAACCACTGACATATGAATGTCAAAGAAAAACTTCATCACAAAAAAATTGTGTCCATTACACCACACCATGTGTTGGAATCAAACTCACAATTTTAGTGCTGATAGGCACAGTTTAAAATCAAATACAATACTTTCATAGCCACGACATCTCTTGATAGAATCAATCAATGCTAAAGGCAACCAAACCTCTATCTACCCATATTATTATTTTTGGTAATTTTAAAGCACCTTTTATTCATAAAATATTTTTTTACAGTATTATATCTGTTATCACATTGTTTTTTTTCCAAATTAGTTTTACCCTACCTGTTTTGTCTTCCTCAAGATTGAAATCAACCGCATCGGGGGTGTAATGGTTAGCTTGCTCTCCTCATGTGTGGTAGATCATGGGTTCGAGCACATATCTAGTCAAACCAAAGACTATGAAATTGGTATTTGTTGCTTTTCCGCTAAGCATGCATCATTTAGGAGAAAGGGCAAAGACTGGTTGGCTCGGAATCAGGATATTGTGTCTGAGTGGGATCACATGTCTATCACATGTTGTTTCAATAAGCTAGCACTATGAAGATCCAACTAAGCAAATTGGTTTAGTACAAAGTGGACCTCATTGAAAATTAACTTGTTCTTGCAATGATATACATGTAGCTGAAAAACTGCCGAGTTGGTGTTAAACAACAATCACTCCTCAAGATTGGAAAGCCATGAGACTGATTCTTACAAACACAATCACTCCATGCTCAGTGGTTTTTGTTTTGTCTAAGACAAGCAATTTTATATCACATAAGATTTGATATTTATTTATTCAGGACAAGGATAAAAATATTCTTTCCTTATTGAATTAGGTTGACAACAAGAAGAGGACAGCTTTCCACTTGGTTGTAGAACATGATAAGATGACAAAGATGGCACTGTTATTGTTACAGAAGGGAGCTAGCCTGAACACTAAAGATTCATCTGGTTAGTTATTATGGATTTGATCCATGTACTATGTTACATGTAGTCATTTAAATGTACCTAAATGTGTAAAGGTCATTAATATTTTCCAAGGGAGATAATTTACTTTACAGATTGTTTTAAAAACATTATTTTTATTCCTTTTCAAAATTTTATCCCATGGCATAACAAGGTGGATTAATATTTTCCAAAGGGGATAAGGTACTTTACAGATTGTTTTTTTAAACCAAGCATGGTGAATCATTTCCAAAATGTATCCACCAGCATAACAACGATTGGTAATTGCTTCCTCAACAAGGTGAACTATTCCATGTACCTTACTTTATTTTCTAAGTACATACAGCATGTGCCTGCAATTTGTTTTTTTTTCTACCTATGCATTTTAATTGAGAATATATTGAAAACATAAATGAACATCAAATAGACTGTTTTTATGCCCCCGCTACAAAATGCTAGGGGAGGGAACATATTATTTGACTCCGGTCTTATCATCTTATCACCCTTCATCCATCTGCATATAGGTTACATGTATTGTAAGCCTAATTCCTCGTACAGTTTTCAAGCTAGAAGTTTTTTTATTTTACCAGTCTTCGCACTAACCCACTTGCCTGAAGCCCGGGACAGGTAAAACTTGATTCAAACAAGTGAAAATTATGAAAAAAATTCTTTGAATAAATATAATTTTTTTCTAAATTTGGCTTTCGGGCAAATAGGTGAAAATAATTAAGGCAAAGACTGTTTTGCATGATATTTATGTGTATATGTATATTATTGGGATTTCTATTTTCTTCAATTTATCACAAAATAAAGTGTTATTGAACTTGGTCCGTTATTGTACAATTTTGCATGTATGATGTATGCATATGCTTTGTCTGCCTAACTCCTATGATTGTTTTCTAACTAGCAACCTTTTTAAAGGATATTTATGCATATACCAAAGGTGTTCATATTATCAGGACTTGTATTTCCCTCAATTTATTCAAATTATTATTATATGTATCTTTCAGACAGCAAATGTATGAGTAACAAATCAATTTTCACTTGAACCTCCAGTGTCAAAGTGCTGTTTGGGGTGGAGGGAGGCATGCTTCAGTCTAGTTACAATATACATTCAACCTTATCTAGATTTATTTCATGAAAACATTACCTGAAAATCATTCTATCATCAATACAATATCGCATTCATATTTGTGCGACACTTTGGTGACTATTTGCTCTGCAGTGGTGAAATGGAGGCCGATTACTATTGGTCACACAAGTAATAGTAAGAATCTAGAAGCAAATTTATTATAGTAGTCTTTTTATGAGAAATAATACTATTGTTAATTCCAGACAGACATCTGCAATGTATTCAGAAATAATCAAGTTATTATAATATCAAAATTTCATATTTAATTTCAGGTAATACACCAGTACAGAATGCTGTTAAATTTGGCAAATTCGAAATGATCAAGTTTTTGATACATGCAGACTGTCAATATGATGAAGAACTGATAAATTCTGAGAGAATGAAATATTTATGTAGTGTTGTTCCTGTATTTGGATCCTGGTTAAAACATGAACTTGAAACAGTTAAATCGTTACAGAGATTGTGTAGACTATCTATCAGAAATGCAACACCAACAGAACAGTTAAAAAATATACCAACTCTGGACATCCCAGTTTCGTTGATAAATTATTTAATGTACAAATCAGGATAGTATTTTGATGTTAGTTGTTATCAAGTATGCATTGAACGAACCCATGTCTTTCAACTGACCTTATTTCTTTGAGTCACATAAAACAAAATGTTCTTCTATGAACTGACATAGCCAATTTGAACCAAACCTGACAGAAATAGTCCTTGAGTGGTCTTCATTCTGTAATGTATCTGATTGTTCTTAAACTCCATCCAAAGATAGCTGCCATTACTAAAAATAGAAAATTCTTAAACTGGCCACAGTAAAGCACAGTTGCCTTAATTGAAACCATATACTGCTCAAATTTTAATCATAAGAGTATAACCAGGACCAAATCTACTCTTCGTTGTGGCCTGGCTATAACAAATGTTTTTGTAGGGGAACTAGCTATATTCACGTACACATTTCTTGATATTGCATCACTGTCAATCACTAATATAGAAACTAAGTTCTCAAAAATATGTAGTTTATTAATTAGTGAATTTATATATAAAATAACATTTGAATTTCATTAACACAAAGTTTCCAAAATAACATTTCCTAAGCACAAAGTTTCCAATAAATTTAGTATATGGTTTTAGTTTGACATCTAAGGCATATCTGTTTTTACAACATTTTATCAAAGTTATCAAAAAAAATTTTCAGTTACTCAATAATACATAATACATGTAAATGTTTTTGTGTCCTCTAATTTACATTAACACTTCATTTTAATCCTGACATTAATCCTGAGTGACATTAATCCTCAGTCAATTAGATAAATAAATAAATAACCACTTGAATTTTAATCATAAGATCATGGTTAGGAGCTCTTTAACATATATTTCTGTTTTTTTCATCAATTTTACATTTGTTTTAAAATTTTCTCTTGATTGATTGATTGAACCCAATCCCTGCACAAATACCCAGATGAGTGATACAGGCTCAGGTGAACATCTGTTCATATTTGTTATCATTGAAGTAAAACTTCAGATAGAAAAATTTATGCATATCATACAATATAATTTTGAAAATGAAATCAAAATATTTTTTTGTTTTATTGTGATGAAATATGTTGTAATACAGCTGAAAAAAAACATGGAAGATTTTTGTCCATTAAAATCTTCTGTAGCAAGTTCATAGTTCATGATGGATAACAAAAGATACAGTGTTATTGCATTCATTTAATAATTTGTTATAATGCAAATATTTGTTTTTAAAAATCATTTTAAGTAAAATTTTGTTTCTCCTGCATACAGAAATCACTATCCATCATCTTTTGTTATCATTCACACGATCATCCTACTGTTGTTTATTCACAATTCTCCTTACAACATTTGATAGAATTTAACCAGTTTATCACATCCTATTCATAATCTGCAGATGTAAATCTATTTTATTTTCCAGGAAATTGATTTCTAATCTTTCCACATACCAATCTGAGTGACCTACCTTTCTGTAGTCACTGTCTCATCTTTGTTGATATTTATGTCTATGATACACAGTAGTACATAGACCTATATATTTTATATGTCATATCACAGTTTTATGTTATAAGATTGTAGAAATGTATTGATCTTTTAGGTTGTTTGTTTATTTATCTATTTATTTTTATATGTTTATATGCTATTTTTATATGTTTGTGTTATTTTATCTTATCTGTTATGTTAACATTTGGGTTTTGAGTTGTAGGCTCCAGTCTGAACTGATTTTTTGTTTATTTGAACACTATAATATTTATATTAACATTCAGATGAAACTTGTTTAACCCTGTCACTGTTTATTGAAGTGCCTGTGCCAAGTCAGAAAAGTGAGAGGTCGTGTATGTGTGTGTTAGCGGTATCGATTTGTTGGCTTTGCCTCGACAATTTTTCGATTAGATTTTGGAATTGTTCCAACAGAGTAGTATTTATTAATTTGTTCATTTCATTGTCAGTTTTTAGCTCACCTGACCACAAAGTCATTCTATCGTCATCATTTGTCATCCGTAAACTGTTGACTTTTCACATTTTAATATTCTTCTCCGAAACCGCTAAGCCAAATGAACAGACTTTTCGTAGAAAGCATCTATGGAAGGTCCTCTATTAAGATTGCTCATTTCATCCCAATTGTTTCTGTTTGGTCGATTTTTAAAAATCTTCTCCTCTGAAACCACTTGGCAAAATAAAGCAAAATTTTTACTTTTAGCATCTATGGAAGGTCCTCTATAAGATTTCCCCATTTCGTCCCGATTTGACAAAAAACATGGTCGCCATAGGTAATTCTTGTTTCTAGTTGGCTGAAATAAAAAAAAAATCTTCTCCTCTGAAACTAGGAGGCAGAGTGAATTGTTTTTTTTTTTAAACAACAATATCACAGATTTCATTTTATATATATGTTGATACATTTTTACTTCAGAGTCCAAGTTCCTCTGAAGTATCCCTGTGAAATATCTGTTTTGACAGTGAATTGTTACCGTACTTTGTATGAATGATGTGTGGGAGATCCTGTCCAAAATTTCCATATTTCGTGCTGATCATACAACTAATATGGCTGTCATAGGCAGTTCTTGTTTCTGATTGGATAATTAAAAAAATCTTCTCTAAAACCATTCGACCAAATTAATTGAAATTTGCGAGGAAGCACCTATAGAAGGTACTATATAAAGTTCCCTCAAAACAAAATGACAGGTGAGCGACACAGGCTCAGCCCACTGAGCTTCTAGTTTCTGTAATCCATTGCCACTCTATCACATGTGGAAATAGATTTTAATATTCTAAAGGATTGTAGTCTAATTAGATGTGATGAAAAATAGCTCCACTTAAATATGTGTTATGTTAACAAAAATAATGTTGTGTCGTCATATCATGCTTTATAATCAGAGTCCTTTATTTGTTTATTTAATCATTGTCGTTTCTGCAATTGTCATCTAAAATATACAAGTATATATGAAACACAAGAGAAAATGTTATTTATAGTTTGATGTCTTGTTATTGAAGTTATATAACTGTATTTAATAATTATATCAGATGAATCATGTTAAATTCCCCACCTGAAATTCCACAACCAAGTACCAAATGATGTAGTTTACTTGTTGTTGGACCAACTAGATTGTGCTAAAAAAAAATAAGAAACAACAACTTAAGACATTTATTGTCAATTTTTTATGCATTGTTACAGCATGTATGATTATTATTGATAGCATTAAAGTGTCAAATATTATCTTTGTTTTGGGAAAAGGCAGATAAAGTTTGTCAGGTGTTATGACTTGCCTTTTAGCTCACCTTGCCAAAGGCAATGTGAGCTTTTGCCATCACTTGGCATCCGTCGTCCGTTAACTTTTCACATTTTAATCTTCTGCTCTGAAACCCTTAGCCAAATGAATTGAAACTTGGTAGGAAGCATCTATGGAAGGTCCTCTATAATGATTTCACATTTCGTCCCGATCCATTAACAAACATGGCTGCCACAAGCAATTCTTGTTTCTGATTGGCCTATTTTTAAAAATCTTCTCCTCTGAAACTATATGATTGTATGCTTTCTAAACAAATCTGTTTTGTGTGGAAAGAAAGATAACTCCTATTTAATCTGTGGAAAGATTTAAATTTAATTTACTTTAGTATAGACGGGATGGGGGCTGCCATTAAGAGGTCACGTGCTGCGTCGGCCATAACAGTCGTGAAAGATAACACACGTGCATCAATAATCTATAGTAAACATTAGCTGTCTTTTATTTTCACATCGATTTTTTTTTTTGGGGTATTATTTCTTGTATTTAAATTATGGCCAGTGAAGTAAAATATAAAAAGGTGGTGAAAATTCGTGTGCCGTCAACGGTTGTTCAAATAATCGCCGAAATTAAATGAATGGAAACAAACTTTTTCTGAATTACATAAACAAAAACATGAAGACTGTTCTTGTATGATTCCATATAGACTACATACGATGCCCTCTATTGAGACAATACGATTACAGTGGGCAATCGTTTTAAATACAAAAATATCTCCCTATCTAAGTAGGTATTTGTTTGCTCGGAACATTTTTTGGACGGAAAGCCGACAGAAAGAAACCAAATTCCACAACTTAAGCTGGGGTATGAAAAAAAGACAACCCCTGGCCGGCAAAAACTGATGAGACATGAACCCGAAAGTAAAAAACGAAACTAATACAGGAAGAAAGCGGTGCGGGGATATATTCCGGTGATCCTGTTTCTATATCTTCAGGACATAAAACGGAACACCTTCCAGAAGCTATCTGTGAATTTAATGGTCTTGAACTTTCAAGTGTTAGCGCCGGGACACAATACAAATATTCAGACTTTTTGGTAAAAGATGATCACACATGCGCGAAACCATGGACTAACAACCAGACTACGTTTACACAAACAAAATTACTAGTACTTTGCATGGACGAAAAGGGTGTTCAAGTTATGACTGAAACTGGTACGATGTCGGCAAAAGGTAGTATAGTGGCAGATTGCCACTCTGTTGTATACCGGGCGAACGAAAGTGGTATTTTTTACTTTGGTTGTACTAATGAAAATAGAAAATACATTATCTTTCCAACTCGATGTCGCTGATCAGTTGCTTCTTGTGTTAATGAAACTAAAATTAAATTTACTGTTCAATGATTTAGCCGTAGATTTGGAATTTCAAAAGCCAGTAGAATGTATAATTCATGGATGCCAGTTCTTGCTGAAAAGCTTCAAGGCTTGGTAATTTGGTTGCCGCGTGAAACTATACGAGCAGTCGAGCATACGAGTAGTCACCATTGCTGATGTGATGACGAGTAAAAGAGTAAATCCCTAAGGTCATACCCCTGAAGTGAACTTTTTAATGGTTAAGATCCCCACCCCTAAACCATATAAATTTATGATCAGGGTGACTAGGCAAGTTAAATGCATTATAGCTCAGGCCCTGGGGGTCATTCCCATCCCCCTACCTGAAGTGAACTTTTTAATGGTTGAGATCCCCACCACTAAGCCATGTATATTTATGATCAGGGTGACTAGGCAAATTAAATGCCTTATAGCTCATGCCCCAGGGGGTCTTACCCCACCCCCTACCTGAAGTGAACTTTTTAATAGTTGAGATCCCCACTCCTAAGCCATATATATTTGTGATCAGGATGACTAGACAAATTAAATACCTTATAGCTCAGGCCCCAGGGGTCATACCCCATCCTCTACCTGAGGTGAACTTTTTAATGGTTGAGATCCCCTCCCCAAATCATATATATTTATGATCGGGGTGAATAGATAAATTAATTGTCCCAAGAGTTGAGGCCCAAGGTCACCCCCATTCCCTACCGAAAGTTTTTTTTATAGCCGAGTATAAAACAAGACCAAATGATTTTGACTGGCAACTCGTTTTAGTTAGTAATGTCCGAAGGGACAAGTTAAAAAAAATGTTAATGTAGAGGCCTGTGGGAAGCACCTATAGGCTATGGAATGTTCTGTATTAAGTTTCTTCAGAGCAGAATGCAAGGTGAGCGACACAGGCTCAGCTCAGTGCTGAGCCTCTAGTTTTTTTTTCAAAAACAGGTCATGACCTGAGTTTTGACTTTCAGGGGGGGGGGAGGGGGGGCAGGTATGATTTATATCTAGATTTGATAAATTGTATTCTCCAGGAGAAGAATTAAACAAAATTAAACCCTAAAGCTGATTTTTTTTTTTGGCATTAGAGATGGATAAGAATAATTACATTTGTACTGATTTTATTTAGATAATTTCATTGGTTTATATGCTGTCAGGTGATATTCTGATAAAATATGATTAAACATCATATTGAATCAATTCACTTTCGGTTTCACTTTGATTATTTATTAAGAATTATGTGAATACAAATGGAACATGCATGCCTATTTGCATCGTCGGTAACTCACGGTTGATTCCGATACGTTCCTCTGTCTCCCACGGTTGATTCCGATACGTTCCTCTCTCTCCCATGTGAGAGAGAGGAATGTATCGGAATCAACCGTGGGTTACCGACAATGGCCTATTTGTAGTTGTATAATCAACAACAACCTTAAGTTAAGTTAAGTCATCACTTCGAAAATTTTATGGTCGCCACCATGACTTGGTTGACCGTTATGGAATATCTGTGTCACAAATGACAACAGATATGTTCCACTTGTCGTAAACACTTTTCTGTCCTTTCCTCATTCATGACTTATCACCGGGTTTGTAACTAGATTAATATGACAGGTGCCACTAGTGGAGCAGGAAGTACTAACCCTTCCGGAGCACCTGAGTTCACCCCCAGTGTTTGGTGGGGTTCGTAATACTCGATCTTTAGTTTTGTGTGTATGTTTTGTAGATTGTTGTTTGTCTTTTTGTACTTTTTCTTTTGGCCATTGTGTTGTCTGTTCTTCTTCAATATACNGATTCTGATTACCCCTTTGGTATCTTCAAACTCTTCTTGTTCCAGTCATCAATCATCCAATCAAAATGATCTCATCATCAACATGTTAAGAGTTTAAACAAATACTTCATTAAACTGAAATAACACAAAATATATGTTTAAATCAATGTTCAGTGAAAATGACACTTTTTATTATGGTTTAGGCATACCATCTTATAGTGTAAATGTAAATATTAGCCCAAAGAAAGGTGTTCCTCATGGATAATTTTTCTGGTGAGATCTAATATCTAATGTTGACACCACATGGCATAATATACTAACTGAAAGTTCAGATTTTGGTAATATAAATTATTTACTTGTAGACCAAATGCATTTAAATTTGCCACCTGTTTTGTTTGAGAAAAGTTTGGAGAGGTCATAAAAACAAAACAGGACACGAAAAACTAAAGATTGAGTAATATGAACCACACCAAATACTGGGGGGTGAACTAGGATGCTGTTCAATGTTAAGCAGTTCCTACTCCACTAGTGGCACCAGTTTTATTACCCTTGTTACAACATGAAAGTTGGTAGGACGGTATTGTGGCTAAGAAAATTAAACATATACATCGTCATCTGTGACATAGATATTCTGTAACAGTCATAATGGTCACCATAAAATATTTGGGGGGGAGGGGGGGTGGTGATAACCACTGGGAACACTAGCTTTGCTTCAGTAGCTTTATTGTTAGCAGCAACCCTCTATCAAGGTAATTATGATATGCACCACAAGCTCTGAGAGATATATTCTCCAATGGATCGAATGTTGCTTCATTAAAATGGAAAGTTCACAATGGGAAAATCGAAATCATCTCTTTTATTTTAAAGTGTTTTACTCTCAACTGTTCATCACTGTCAAATTTTAGGTGTATGTCAAGGTATGAAGCAGACTTGGTTTCTGTTTGGTGTTTTGCAGATGAGTGTCCTCTTTCTTTTGGTCGTTATATTTTCTGTTGTTCGATTTAGGGTTTCTGATTACACCTTGGAATCCTCAAACTTTTCTGTATATGTGGCATCCTTTATTTCATGTTCAATGGTATAAATGTGATCAACATAGTCGTCAAACTTAGAATTGTTTAATGACAGGACATCGTCCTGAATATACAAAAAATAGACATGAAATTAAATCACTGGCTAGTTCTTAGAATTGTTTAATGACAGGACATCGTTCTGAATATACAAAAAATGGACATGAAATTAAATCACTGGCTAGTTCTTAGAATTGTTTAATGACAGGACATCGTCCTGAATATACAAAAAATAGACATGAAATTAAATCACTGGCTAGTTCTTAGAATTGTTTAATGACAGGACATCGTCCTGAATATACAAAAAATGGACATGAAATTAAATCACTGGCTAGTTCTTAGAATTGTTTAATGACAGGACATCGTCCTGAATATAC
>MJUT01032202.1:424094-435861 GCA_002080005.1 Gigantidas platifrons
TAAAAAAAAATCAACAATATGTACATTCATATAAAAATCATTTGCATAAAAAAATAAAAAAAAACAATATAATGTAAGTATGGCATGCATTGTCATTTAAAATGTTTATTTATAGATCAGTTCAGGGTAGGGTACTTCAAGAGTCATCTACCGTAGGCAATTCCTCCGCCATAGCTTCTCTCCTGTGTTGCGTCTGTGCATGTCTAATCACTTCCTCTTGCATATTTCTAAAAAAATTCATCCAGTCAATATCATCTGGTTGATAATGGAGGGATGATTCGAATGTGTGTCGTCTTCTTTCTGACACAAGCTCCTCACCAACATACAATCTAGTTGTTACAAGAGTCACCGATAGTGTCTCCACAGTTTCAACATAAACTGGAGCTTCTCCCTGGTCATTATTATCATCTTCACTGTCCGACTCACACAACACGTCTACAATCTCCTCTGTTACTTCTTCAATAACTTCTTCTGGTTTGAGTACGGGCTCCCGACCTAAACCGGACGGCCCAGCCACTTTCCCATCCTTTAGATAGACATCTAATCGACAAGTAGGAATTTCTGAACTCTCCAGTGTCACATCACTGTTTGTTAATGAATCTAGGATGTTCTCCATCTCATATTCACGAGAAGCATTACTTAAGCTCTCTATGAGCTCGTCAACTGTCTCGTCTATCACAATATTGTTGACATCGATTGTCTGTTCAAAATCAAACTCTGAGCTGTCTGCGAACAAATCGAGAAAGTCAAAATTATGCTCAGTTTCTACATTAACTCTTTCACGGGATTCAGATACTACATTAGTACTGTCTGCCGGCCTTATATTTTTCTTCGGTTCCAGGTCATATCGAGATCCCAACTCCATAGATACAGTTTTCATCGTATCCCTGGCTTCTTGTTTGGTCATCTTGTGTCCACTTTCTAAATGAAACACAAGATATTCCCTCCGAAAGTAATAATTTCTACAGTTTGTTACTGGACATCTGATGAACGATACCTCTGTGTCGTGAACCTGATTACGGTGTCGCCTTAGATTTCTTTTACTGGCATATCCTTAACCACAATCCTCACAAATGTGTTTACGTGAATCACCTTTATCGTCTTTCATCACGGCAAATACGAAATCTTTTAATTTAACTGGTAAATGTATCTCTCTTCCTTTTTTCGACCTCGTGTGTATATTCTCTCTTTGTTTACTAATAGACTGCGCAAATTTCCCGCACAGAGCTGGTTTATTTAATTGCCGGGCACGTGTCCGGTTATGACTCGGGCTCCGGAATTTACTCAGGCACCGGGCTTTACTCGGGCTCTGGAATGTATTCAGGCACCGGGCTCTACTCGGGCTCTGGGAATTATCCGGGCTCAAGTGTGTGTATGAAGTTCTTGGTTCAGGGATATTTACGTCTTTTTCTTTTGTTTCATGTATATCTGTGGACTCATTTCCTCGCATACAGATTTCGCCATCTGCACTTGTCTGTGTATTCGGAGCATCGGAAAAATCTGTCAAATTGGGTAATATTATTGGAATTCTTTCGTTATTTGGAAAGTTGAACCATTTAGCCGTCTTTTTTCCTCTATATAATTTTAAATTGTCGCCATGAATGATTACTGGAGCAGACTTCTTAGAGTGTTGAATTTTGAAAATAACATCACTCAACTTGTCTACAACTACCCAAGGACCCATCCAATGTCTTGAAATCTTCAGTTTTAATCCTGGAACATTCTTTTTCTGATTCCGCCAGACTAGGTCTCCCTTGTCATAATTATGACGTTTCACATTTGTGTTGTATGAAACTTTCTGTCGTATTGCAGAAGCCTTCAAATGTCTTCTAGCCACCTTATGGGATTCACGCAAACGATATTCCAGTTCGCTTACATACTCAGAGACATATTTTGGCTCGTCCATATCTTCTTCTATTTTTTCTGTTATAATTTCCAATGGAAATACCATTTCACGACCATATACTAATCTATACGGGCTGACACCCGTACTCTCATGTGGAGTGGAATTAAAGGCCATAATAATGAAGTCCAAATGTTGATCCCAATCTTTTTGATGTGACTGAATATATTTCGATAGCATATCGTTTATGGTTCGATTCATGCGCTCGATCATTCCGTCTGACCTTGGGTGAAGAGGTGTTGTCCGGGTTTTATTTATCTCCAACATTTTACACATCTCTTGAAACAGTAAGCTTTCATATTGCTTGCCCTGGTCAGAATGAATCTCTAGTGGACATCCATACCTCTTGATCCATGCACGAAATATAGTTTCTGCAACTGTTGTAGCCTGTATATCCGGCATAGCATAAGCCTCAGTAAGTTTTGTAAAATAGTCCCCTACCACTAATATGTAGCGATTTTTATTATCTGTAACTGGAAAAGGCCCTGCTATATCGCTGGCTATTCTTTCAAAAGGTGCACCAACTACATAGGATTGAAGTAAATGACGTTTTTTGGTGGATTTTTACGTTCACCACAAATTTCACACTGTTCAACATATTGTTTGACGGAGTCCTGCATGTTTTGCCAATAAAAGGGTGACATTTTAGATTTTTCAAAAGTCTTTTTAATTCCAACATGACCTGCTGTCTTCGAGTCGTGCATATACCAAAGGACTGACTTTACTATCGAATTGGGAATACAAATCTTCCATCTGCTATTTCTGACTACATTATCTTCCCAATACATACACAAGATTCCTTCTTTTACTTCTAACGACTCCCATTTTGCCACCCAAAACTTTATCTCATTACTTTCATGACTAATATCAGTGCAATTAGGTTTTTCACCATTTTCTTTAAATTTTAGGATCTCTTTCAAGACAGGGTCGCTCCCTTGTATTCCTCGAATTGAATCTAATGTCAGATCAATTTTCGGTTTTTCAATCGGTTTCGCTGATTTGGGTCTGTTAGGTTTCCTCCCCCTTCTTAGAGTTGGCGTTTCTCCCGAAACATCTTGCCTGGACATATCTCCACGAAAAGTGGTCTTATGTTTTGGACTTGGGATATTACCAGCTATCTGTTCTTCCTCCGATATTTCATCATCATCATCTGAGATGGCATCTACTGTTTGCCCTACCTTATTTTCCCCTTCTTTCATGTTTATTATTTCTGATTTGGTTGGGCCAGCATAGACATAACTCCAGGGCATCATGCATTGTTTACACACAACTCCATTGTCCGTCTTCAATCTAGACATCGCATCTGCGTTCCCGTGTCTGTTACCAGGGCGGTGCTCTATTTTCATATGGAACTGACTCAGCTGTTGTATCCATCTGTGTATCTGGCCATCGGGTTCTTTGAAATTTTGTAACCAAGTTAATGAACCATGGTCTGTTCTAACAATAAATTTTCTCCCTAACAAATAATGTTTAAAATATTTTGTGAAATATACGACGGCGAGCATCTCCCTCCTTGTAACACAGTAATTGCGTTCCGGTTTGTCTAGGGTCCGACTCCCATAGGCAATTACTCGTTCTTTACCCTCTTGGATTTGTGACAGTACAGCACCGATTGCGTAAGCACTGGCATCAGTGTCCAGTATGAACTCGGACCCATCTGCCCGGGGATACGCCAAAATAGGGGCTGTAGTCAATCTATCTCGGAGCTCGTTAAAAGATATTTCACAGTCTTCTGTCCAAACAAATTTGTGATCTTTCCATCGTCAGATCAAACAATGGTTTAGCAATCTTAGAGTAATTTTGATAAACTTCCTATAGTAAGAGGACAATCCTAAGAAACTTCTTACTTGTGTAACTGTTCTTGGAGCTTTCATATCTTTAACAGTTTTTACTTTACCAGGATCAGTTCTTATCCCATCTTTTGAGACGATATGACCTAAAAATTGTACTTCCTTCTGTAAAAAGCTGCACTTTTTAGGCTTTAGTTTTAGCCCGGCTGTACTTAACCTATCTAGGACACGTACCAAGTTTTCAAAATGCTGATCAAAAGTCTTGCTGAAAACGACTATGTCATCTAGATACAATACTGCTATATGCCACTGAAGTCCACATAATGCCTTCTCTATTATCCGTTGAAATGTACTTGCTGCGTTGCAAAGTCCAAATGGCATGGTAGTAAACTGATATAGGCCACCTCTAGGCATTGCGAAGGCGGTTTTCTCTTTATCGGCATCTTCCATAGGAACCTGGTGATACGCCATATCAAGATCAAGTGACGTAAACCAGTCAGCCCCGTCTAACGCATCTAAATTTTCATCTATGCGACTAAGTGGATATGCGTCTTTTACGGTTTTCTCATTAATTTTACGGTAGTCTACACACATACGCCACGTGCCATCCTTCTTCTGGACCATCACTGTCTCTGCTGACCAAGGGCTAGACGATTTCTCAATTAACCCACGTCCTTCCAACTTTTTGATCTCTTCATCTAAAGCTTGACGCTTATACATAGGAATCCGCCTTGGTGGTTCCCTAATAGGTGTTTCGTCAGTTAACTTGATCTTATGTGTTCCCAGATGTGTGCGCCCGACCTCACCTGGCCTGGCAAAACACTGCTGGTATTTTATCAAAAACTGTCTAAATTTTACCTTCTGTTCTTGGTCAAGATATTTCGAACCATTCTCGTACAACAACTGCAAATGTTCAGGAACTATATTTTCAAGTTCGTTCGCTACTTCACTAACCTGGCTCTGTCTTTCTAACTGACTATATATGGCCGCCACTGAACCGACCCTCTTGATTGGTGTGAATAAGGCGATATGCGTATGCTTATAAATCTGTATATCTTCTGGACCCGGGTTATATACTCGGGCATAGATAATTTCATTAGAAACATCTACCAATGTTTTGGCTAATGGCAATCCATACCTTTTTAGAAAGGATATTTCAGGGGTTAGGACGCCGATAAAATTACTGTGTGTAATCTTAGCCCGGTTAGCTAAACCCGACTTTATTACAGCCTCGTGCCCTACTGGCACCGTCATCGTCTCTAGGGCAATTACACGCCCGGACATCAATCTTTCATCTCCCACATCCAAGGGTATACATTGGCCCTTTATTATCATGCAGGATTCGTCATGATCCCATACGACCCTATACTTCACTATAAAGTCTTCTCCTATTAAATTACTCTTAACACCCCCCACGATCACTTCGTGTTCAAAACTACTGTCCTCAAATACAATGGACATCGTAGCTTTTCCTAAACACTCTAATTTTTGACCGTTTGCAGTAACATAACAATTAAGAACAGGTTGGAGTACCGGCTTGTCTACCATCGCCTCATATGTCTCTGTAGTAATAAAGGTGCTTTTAGCCCCTGTATCAATTTTGAAATTTACCAAAACCCCTTCGACGCTACCAGGTATCGTCATACAACCTGTACTTTGTACTTTAGTGTGTGATGTAGTGCGTTCCTGATATGCCAAGGTTCCAAAATTAGGGCCTAGGACGTCAGGGGCTCTACCGTCACTGCTACAAGAACTACTAATCAAACTCTTATTTTCCCTTAACTTTTGCCTCTTTCTCTTCCGTCTCTTTTTCTTTTGGAGACCACTTTCTATCATTTCATTAGGCCGTTGTGGGAAGACCGACACATGGCCCCTAGTGCCGGTCCCTTCTAGTTTAAAGGCATCTCCCTGGAATCTCTACAAGCTCTTCCCTCTGCTCGGAAATTCTGTGGACAATTCCCATATACATCTCCTCTACCTCTTCCACGTGCTATACTACGTGGATAAGGTCGCGCTTGGGACCTTATCCCGTTATAACGTGGATATGAATTCACATCATTCTGGTTCCTATAAGGACCATAACTCACTTGGTTTCTAATAAAATCACCTCTCGTAAATCTACCTTTATTTGTACCAACTTCTCTGGTATCTACATCATCACCAACCTCATATATAGGTCGTTGTATAGGTCTACCATCCTTAGAGAGGTCTTTCTCCCCAGCCCTAAGACACTCCTCCTGCATGGAGTTGATAACCGCCTCTTGCAGGGTCTTTGGCCTTGTCCTTTTAACAGCAAGTCGGAATTCTTCTGATTGGCCACACTTGTCGAGAAAGGATTTAATGGAGTTCTCTTCAACAATTCCAGGGTTGTCAGGGTATGCCCTTCGGTACAAGTCCTCTATAGCTTGACCGAAATCTCTAAGCGATTCATTAGGTTGCCTCTTTCTCAGTTTTGCCTCGGTGACAAAACGTTCCTTCAAAGCAGAATGTCCGAAATGTACCTCCATCTTCTCTTTCAAACGGAAGTAGTCTCTCTGTACTATTAAAGGCATACCATAAACATATGATTCAGCCTGACCCCTCAAAGTACTGAGTAAAACCCTTCGTTTCTTCTCGTTACTCCACATATTAAGCTCCGCTATGTTTTCAAAATATAGAATAAACTCGTTCCATAAATCGTTGTTTGTCCCAGAAAAGGTCCTACGCACAGGATATTCTGTTACTGGTCCAGTCCTTCTCCCCAACGTTTCCATTACATAGCCATTGACATTGTCGTCTTCAACGCTATTTAGTCGTTTAACATCCGTCTGTTCCTTCTGACAGGTCTTATTGTCATCACCATCCGTATTTGTCGTTGTTGTAATAGGGGATCCAATTGCCCGATTAGAAAAACCTGGCACAGGTTCTTGCCCTACTTGGCTGTTATTTTGCCCGAATGATGCAATACTTCTATTCTCTTGCCCGTCTACAACAGGGCAATACGGATCTGAAGCCAAATTGAAAGATACGTCATCATCATGGTAATATTCGCCAGGCTGCCCGCCTACCACATTTTCCGAATAACGACCAAACCCATCAACAGGATCTGATACATCTCCGGACCACGTGTAAGGATAACTCTTCGGCCTGGAATCGGGAACAACTGAGTGCCAAATTGCTTTAATAACAAACGTTGATATCACTAGCCCAATAATTGAAAGTAACCCAATCATTACATACTCCTGTGATTTTTGTACAATCCTGTTCTCGGAAAAAAATACCCACGCTACTGTGACGAGACCTGTACTAAAACTAAGTAAGCCAAACCAAACCAACCAAAATGTCCACCAGCGTCTAGACTTTTCTTTTTGGCTAGTTCCCTTAACAGATTCATCCATCTCCTGGAAAGCTCTACTCGGATTCACAGGTGTCCCTGGCCCGACGGTCCGACGAATTCGGGCGTCTGGCGTTGACTCCATGTGAACTCTACGAGGAGTACCAGTGGTAGGCGAACCACTAAAACCAGAGTCCTCTGCAGAAAACAATCTATTTCTAAAGTAGTTCTGCCTTACCTTGGATGGCATTGGAGCCTGAGATGGTGCCCTCCTGGTTGTAATTCTTGGTGTCTCCATTCCTTCGAATCCAATGAATGAAATAATCACAAACAAGTTCGTTGAAGTCACACGCAGAGATCCCACCGCTGCCACCAATGTAACAATAACGGGGAAAAAAGGGGGAGAAGGAAGAATCCGTGATGTAGAAGCAAAGTGTATTATAGGACGCACGGGTTTAGAGTCACAGTTGTCTTATTGATATCACTCTGCTGTTGACAAATGACGATCAAACCAAGAACTTCAACCTGGATGACAAATGGCCGTGACACCTTAAACGACGAATGCCCAGTGATACACCTTTAAGACTCACTAATATCAATCCACCCGAATAGCGTCTCCAATAAGGAGGGAATTCCTTGTTACATAAAATAAGGATATCTAGATGTCTGATTAATCAATATCCTGTTAATCTGGATCCTGGTGTAGTCTGAACAAAGTCTTGTTTGAGAAGTGAGACACAAAGTCGATAATAAAGTTTAACACTGTATTAATAAAAACTGCATAGCAAATAACAGTAACAAAATATACAACCGCTCTCAGGCTCAACAATATAACTCCCAACAACTTATACGTATCAATCTCTGCACCGCTCTCTCCTAACCTCTCTCTCTCTCCTTTTATATCTATCGATTTGCCCTAGTCGAGCCCTACTATGAACAAAGAAATAATATGCCCTACTATAGTTAATAAATGCTAATTCATCATATTTCAGGGTCCTAGGGCACCAGTTTAACAAGGCACTAGGGCACAACAGGGCCTATGACCTAATTATATAGGGCAAATGACCTAATTACAAAGAATTCTTATGAAATACTAGTGGCCTTTTAAATATTGATGATGAAATATGAATGACTTATTGACTTTCACTAGAACAACGTAAAAATAATATCAAAATAAGTATCACGATAATATAAAAACGTTACAATGATGAATGGGGTCTGGGCATCTGGGCGGCGCAATCGTTTCCGCACAATATCTTAAGAATGAAATGTCTGATCTAAATGAAACTTGGTACACACATGCCAGGTGGTGAGAGGAGGAAGCCTATTGATATTGAGGATCATAGGACAAAGGTCAAGCTCACAGCTTCTAAAAATAGAACAAAAATTTGATATTTTTTTCATTTCTGCACGATATCTTAAGAACAAAATGTAGGATCTAAATGAAACTTGGTACACATATGCCTGATGGTGAGAGGAGAAAGTCTATTGATGATGAGGTTTGTAGGACAAAGGTCAAGGTCACAACATCTAAAAATAAAACAAACATTTGATACTTTTTTCGTGTCCGCATGATATATTAAGAACAAAATGTCTGATCTAAATGAAACTTGGTACACACACATGCCAGGTGGTGAGAGGAGGAAGCCTATTGATATTGAGGTTTGTAGGACAGAGGTCAAGGTCACAACTTCTAAAAATAGAACAAAAATTAGATACTTTTTTTGTTTCCGCACGATATCTTAAGAACGAAATGTCAGATCTAAATGAATATTGGTCCACAAATGCGTGATGGTGAGAGGAGGAAGCCTATGGATATTGAGGTTTGTAGGTCAAAGGTCAATGTCACATTATCCATCCACGTGTTCGCAACTAGGCTTACGCACCTTAGGTGCATTACTGATTTTTTTTTTGTATACTGGTAGACTTGAAAAATATTGAAAGTCCTGTAATTACTATCTACATTTCAATATTGTAATGTTAAGCAGCTGAACCATTTTGAGTCACAACTTTGCTTAATTTATTTGACGATTGTTCATTTGCTATCTGGTCATGTCAGACCAAAGACTATAAAATAGGTATTTACATGCAGCATTAAGAAGTAACATCAAAGATTGGTTGACTTGGATGTCACAATAATGTGTCTGAGTGCAGGTACATGTCTATCCCGTAAATGTTGTTTTTTTTCGTTTTTTTTTTCATTATAATATAATTTATTCAAAATCTCCTGTTTACAATAACCTTGATGGCGCAGGAGCGCACATTAAGGGTCCCTGTTTTACATCAATTTCATTTTTCCAGGGGTAGCAAGTGAAAAAAAAAAAAAAAAAATCCATTTAAAGCTATTTCATATTCATTTGCTTTTACATTTCATCATAATATACACAATTAGACGATACAATTATTACCATTCATTAGCTATATGTTCATAAATAATAAATAATCATATGTTATTCCGAATAAGTTCTAATTTGTTTTTATAAATTTCATTAATATGAGAAGTTTGTAATGTGCATTGTAAATGTTTTTTGAATTATTTTTCCAAGTGTTAAAAATTGTTTGATTTCCAATTCGGGATTGGTTATATTTCACCTTATTACGTATTTTTCCATATTTCCCACTTTGAAATAAATATTACGGTATTAAAAATAACGTCTAAATCATCACTCATATAGCCCTAACATAAAATTTGATTCATTGATTTCTATATTATATATTAATCCAGATCTGTTAAAAATCGCTTCTATTTCTTTAATAATTTTCTTCACAGAAGGACATTTGAAAAATAGATGCTGCATCGTTTCATCATTGTCTCTTATTTGACAGAGGTGGCACTTTCCGTTTGATAAATTCATTTTTTTCAGTCTATGTTCTGTATAATTTATATTATGGAGACATTTCCATTGGAATTCTTTGACCTTATTAGTAACTTTGATTTTCTTTAATTTTGTCCAAATTTGTGTCCAATCAATATTACCACTGTACTGTTCTTCCCATTTAGTCTGACATTTTGGTTTTATATTTTGTTTAAAGATTCCCTGGATTATTTTTATTTTCAATTTATCAGGTGATATAGTTGTATTTGAATCATTAAAAAAAAACTAGCTTATTGTTGATATTAAAGGTAACTCTACGTTCTGGTACTATTGTAGTTTCACCTTTTAAGATTTTTATGAACTTTTCGGGGTTTGCTTTTTTTTTTCTTAGAAAAGTCTGAAATACAGTTTCTCCTATCGATTAATAAATTGTATATATCTTGACAACTTTTAAAAATTTTATTATTTGAATCCCATATATCATTTATAGTTCGTAAGTTACTTTGCAGAAACGAAGTAAACACTATTGGTTTGTTTTTAAATGTTATTGAAGAGTTACAAAATATTCTGGTTTTTAGAATGGAATCAATGTCATTATTACACAATTGAATAAGTTCCTGTAATTTTGACCATGATTGGATACATATTTTGTAAAAAATTGGTAATATATTCAAATTTAGAGTTGATACATTAGAGCACTTGCATACAAAATATTTTTCATTAAACTTGATGTCTAACTTACGGAGCCAATACTTACCAATCGCATTCCAACTTTCTAATGGTTCATGTAAAATTCGGTATATAAGCTTAATTCTTTTGCTGTCAATAAATTCTTGTATGTTAATCATACCCATGCCCCCTTTTTCTACTCCCAAACAGAAAACTTTCCTTTCTATTTGGTTAATGCTCCCTCCCCAGATAAAACCCCAAACCAAAGTTGTTATTTCTTTTTCTGGTATTCCCCGCATTTCAATTTCGTAACCACAAAGAGAGATCAAGAGATTTTTCACTATTAAAGTTTTACCTGTATGTCAAGTTTCTACTTTTTCAAACATGGACACAATTTTTCATTTTAACAATTATTGATTTCCATATTGCATCATTTTGTATATTATAACCATGATGGATGCCAAGAGTTTTAAAATTATCCTTTGTCCAAACTATTTTTGTAAACTTGGGTCTTTTATTTTTTGCCGATCCAATATACATACCTTTTGTCTTTTCATAATTGACCTTTGAACCAGAGGCCTTTTCATATATAGTTAAAATATCAAAAGATTTTTTGACAGATTCATCATTTTTAGCTCATCTGACCCAAAGGGTCATGTGAGCTACTGCCATCACTTTTCGTCCGTCGTCTGTTGTCCGTCGTCCGTCCGTCAACATTTCACATTTTAATCTTCTCCTCAGAAACTACTGGGCCAATTGCAACCAAACTTTGGTGGAATGGTCCTTGGATGGCCCCCTTCCAAAATTATGTCCGGTGTTCCCGACTTCAAACCAAGATGGCCGCCAAGCTAAAAATAGAAAAAAGGGGGGGATGAAATTTCAATTGTCTATTGCTGCTTAAGTATAAGTTAAAATGAGCTCAAATTTCAACTGCAGCTACATGGCAATGTGTAGTTTAACATATATTACGGGTTTTTCTGTGCAATTTTTCTTTCAGCCAATTTCTACCGATTATGCAAATTAGGCATATTTTGTACATTTTGTCCTTTATTTCAAAAACTATGAGAGATAGATGTTAAATTCAAGCTGCATACATGTTCAGCATGTCAAGATCTACCTACCCTGCAATTTTGAAGTAAATCTGATTACCCATCTTGGAGTTATTGCCCTTTTTTCATCAAATTTTTAAAATTTTAATACTTTTCGTCTTATATTTCAAAAACTATAAGAGATAGAGGTTTAGTTTAAATTGCAAAAATATGTAGCATGTCAAGAT
>MJUT01032202.1:448041-464546 GCA_002080005.1 Gigantidas platifrons
GTGGTCATTATATTATTTAGGTTAAGGAGTTTGATATAAAGCCCAGGGACTGTGATCATTATATTATTTAGGTTAAGGAGTTTGATATAAAGCCCAGGGACTGTGGTCATTATATTATTTAAGTTAAGGAGTTTGATATAAAGCCTAGGGACTGTGGTCATTATATTATTTAGGTTAAGGAGTTTGATATAAAGCCTAGGGACTGTGGTGGTCATTATATTATTTAGGTTAAGGAGTTTGATATAAAGCCCAGGGACTGTGGTGGTCATTATATTATTTAAGTTAAGGAGTTTGATATAAAGCCCAGGGACTGTGGTCATTATATTATTTAAGTTAAGGAGTTTGATATAAAGCCCAGGGACTGTGGTCATTATATTATTTAGGTTAATGAGTTTGATATAAAGCCCAGGGACTGTGGTCATTATATTATTTAAGTTAAGGAGTTTGATATAAAGCCTAGGGACTGTGGTGGTCATTATATTATTTAGGTTAAGAAGTTTGATATAAAGCCCAGGGACTGTGGTGGTCATTATATTATTTAGGTTAAGGAGTTTGATATAAAGCCTAGGGACTGTGGTGGTCATTATATCATCTAGGTTAAGGAGTTTGATATAAAGCCTAGGGACTGTGGTGGTCATTATATTATTTAGGTTAAGGAGTTTGATATAAAACCCAGGGACTGTGGTCATTATATTATTTAGGTTAAGGAGTTTGATATAAAGCCCAGGGACTGTGGTGGTCATTATATTATTTAGGTTAAGGAGTTTGATATAAAGCCTAGGGACTGTGGTGATCATTATATTATTTAGGTTAAGGAGTTTGATATAAAGCCCAGGGACTGTGGTGGTCATTATATTATTTAGGTTAAGGAGTTTGATATAAAGCCCAGGGACTGTGGTCATTATATTATTTAGGTTAAGGAGTTTGTTGGGAACAATAAATTATTATTATATACCATATACAGAAAAGATTCCTGATACCTGCTATTCTGGGTCACGGGTCATTGTGAGTAGCATGTGTAGTCACGTGAACAGATACTGTGTTGAAAAAACTGTTGGTACTCATAAAATATTGATAAATGCAATACAAGTTTATGTTTGTCTTCAAGAAATATGATAGACAAAACCATGTGTGAAGTTTTATGACGAAATATCTCTGATTTCTATTCTATATATAAATTTATGAATTGAAGTTTTTGCTGCTAATCTGGGTCACGGGTCATTGTGAGTAGCATGTGTAATCACGTGAACAGATACGGTGTTGAAAAAACTGTTGGTACTCATAAAATATTGATAAATGCAATACAAGTTTGTTTGTCTTCAAGAATTATGATAGACAAAACCATGTGTCAAGTTTTATGACGAAATATCTCCGATTTCTATTCTATATATAAATTTATGAATTGAAGTTTTAGAACACAGCTAATTTTAGCGATGTATTTTTATCTTGGACAATAATGAGCGTCCTGATTGGATGACTGATTTAAAACACACTGAATCCGCATGGTTTAGCAAGGTTACTCAGGTCAATAGTTTATAAATATAGAATCTTGACAATGTAAAGGAAAGATGCTATGTTATATTTATTCATTTGTTTGATTCTGGAATATTGTTGATCATTGATTTAAACAAGAAAAAAAGGGAAAAAAGGAGGTGAATTTTATTATTCATAAAAAAAAAATAAACAAACAAACAAGCAAAAAAAAACAACAATGAAATTGATTTAATTGGAAATTTATTTTTAGGGGGGAAGTGTGACCTTTCATTGGACTTTATTCTGAAAATTTTGAGCGTACTTGATGACGATTTTTCCAGAAACGTCTCGTGCACACTCAATTTGATATCTACGTTTTAATTAAAACACAATATCTTCTTTAGAATTCAATAAGCAGGTCCTGGAATTAAACCATAGATCAGAGCACATCCATAGTCTTTAGTGGGGTTCGTGTTGCTCACTCTGTAGTTTTCTGCATAGTGTATTTTTTTATTAAAAAAAAAATCCAGGACCCCTGTGTCCATGATTTTTTTTTTTAAGTTAAATAATATGAAATATTGACATCCACACTTGCCTTTTGGACAGCACATTTTTGTGTCCACACTTGCCCTCAGGCAACACTTGTAATATTCAAAAATAAGTTCAGACATTCTGAATGAATCTTATAACTAGTATGAAGACCCAGATTTAGATTTCTATTAACAAACAGGTGTAGCGATCCTTCAACTTTCGAGCAGGAGTTTTGTGCTCGTATTCCAAAATCATCCAATTGGACCACCGTAAAATTTTGGATACATTGTTTTGATTGGTGAGAAAGACATGTCCCCCACTCGGACACATTATTCTGATTCCATGCTCTCACTCCTTGGTGCTGTGTGCTTAGAGGAGAAGCAACAAATACCTATTTTATAGTCTTTGGTATGATTCGACCACGGATGCTCACATGTAGCCCGTAATGTAGTTTCTTCCATATCTCCCACGCCGAGACAGACCAGTAAAGGGTATCTAGTGAGAGTTTAATCAGATTGGAACTTTCCATAAATAAGTTGTTTTGATTAACACAGGATATCAGATTACATTCACTGCAATGATTTCATAATATTTATTTATAGGACTCGTTTTATTTAATCAGGATTAACTCAAATATTTTTTTTCTCCTATTTCTATTTTCAGTGGCTTAACTAGCATGAGAGTTAATTTGTTTGCTTTATGGTTTATAATAAATATGGCATTATATTTTTTTATTACAAGAGTTATTTCCCATTTGGGATTTTATCACTGGCAAATTGGAATGTAATTATAATCTTTGTATTAATCCTTTTAGTGTGAGCAAGCAAAAAGATTTTATAGAAGAGATTTAATTGGATAGAGTTTTTGTCAAGTCTGTCATTAAATACAAGCAACTGTTAATTTAAGCAATATGGTTTCCTTGTGAAAAACTAAGATTGCCCGTGGAATTAAGTATTGTTATGTTAAAAAAATCAATGTAAAATCTGCAGCTTTGTATGTTCTGTTCTGTACTTTGCTTCCAGCATTTCAGGAACTAGGTCTAGAATTACCTTTAGAATTGCTGTTTGATGTGATAAATAAAAAAAATAAATTGCTTTTAATACAACAGTGGTCTGCTGAAAGAAACAGAAGTTGTTATTTTAAATGTCTGTAAAATATTCTCTTGGGAATGGAAACAAAATCTTTACAATAAGATCAAATTTTGAAAGAAGTTGCATGTTTTTGTACATTTGCACATAATAATCAAAAAAACTAATTTATATCTTCAATAACTTGTCGATTTAATTGTTGAAAAACTGAAGACTCACAAGAACTAAATTTTTGGATGACAGTCAAACAAAATATAATTTACTTCTTGCAACATTACAGGTACTTCTAGATGAAATATTTATTTTCTAAGGATTTTTGAGTATCCATCCACCATGAACTTTTAATTTTTTTTTTTAATTCTCCTGAGAATTGGCATTGCTATTTAAGCTTCTCCCCAGGAACCACTTGACCATTTAAACTTCTCCCCAGGAACCACTTAGCCAAATAAACTTGGACATTTAAACTTATCCTCAGAAACCACGTAGCCATTTAAATTTCTCAACGAAAACCATCTAGCCATTAAAACTTCTCAGAAACCACTGAGCTTTTTGAATTGTAACTTTGGAATTTTCTGTATATGGTACTGAAAACAATTTCTTCATTATGTGTTTTATGGACTGTTTTTAAATGCATGACAAACCTGATGTAGGTTGCATCAAGTACACCTTGTCATGGTCAGGTTTGAACCCACAAATGTGATAGATGATAGGAACTATTTATATAAATAGATGTAAATCCATGGCCAACTACAGGTTCCATGTGATCATGGATTCAAATATTCCATTGTCATGTTGTTCCTATTCAAAACACCTAGCATAACACTTAGCATAATAGATGTCAAAAGGGGGCAGTCATGGTCGTGATCATATGGTAGTTGGATTTATAACTACCTATGCAATCAGTGTCTATCACCACTAACGTTGTGAGTTCGAATGCCACTTTGGTGAGGTTTACTCGATACAATATTATGTGATAAAGTTTGTTAGTGACTTACAACAGGTCAGTTGTTATCTCCGGTACTCCAGTTTCCTGCACAAATAAAACTGACCATCACGATGTAACTGAAATATTTTTGAAAGTGGCATTAAACACCATAAACCAAACCTAAACCAATCCAAGATGTCAAAATGGCCATTGATTGAACCATAATTTTCCTGGAATGATCTATTAATAGTCCTGAAAGTTTCATTCATTTGTTCAGGTCTGACCTTCCAATATGATGGCCATGCTAGGTAAGATATTGGTTTATCAATGGATGAAATATGAAATAAATTATCTCTCCAGAAGTCACTGGGCCATTTGGATTAAATCTTTACATGATTAATGTTTGGCTTAAAGCTGAACTGTGATATGTCGTTTTAGGTTTGTAGGTTAAAGAGGCTCCTTGTGGTCCAAAGATTTACATACAATCCTCGAAATGAACATTTTAATTTACGTCTGAATCAAATTCTAGAATTTATTTTATATATATATTTATATTTCTAAATAAAAACTGAAATATTTACTGGTCCAAACAAAGTTTTACTGGTCTTTGGCCGGAGGACCGGTGATCATCATGATGACTGTACATAGACTTAATGGGGAAACAATTTAAGAATCTTCTTAATTAGGAATAAAAATGTAACTGTATTAGACATAGAGGATCATTGTGATGTGAATATCTAACTTTATACTCATACAAATGAATGCTTCATGGATATCTTAATTCAGACCTTACGATCATAAAACTTTCAGGAACAAGTTTCATGCTCATACTCCGAATTCATCCAATCAAAGCACTTTATATATTGGGTACAGTGTTTTGATTGGCTGTTATTCAAACATGAGTACAAAAATCTTACTCAATAGTTTAATGACTGTATAGCTCTGGTCTCTTTCAAAATGGACTGATAGGAATAGGGAGGATCAATTTTAAGTACTGTATCAGTGCATTCCACTCTTTTCAAGTAGGAGGTTATAACCCTAAGGTAGAATGGGGGAATCCTGCAAAACCAGCATGAAAAACAAAGCAATATTTTACTTTCACTTTGACATTTTCATTTTTGAAACACAGTAGCCTGGGAAAAATGCAATTAGACGGGAAATTTGCCCGGTGCCCGGCTGTTGTGGAAGGCCCTGCTATATGAGCAATATAGAGTCATATAAGCCTCTTGTTTTTCATATTTATGCTTCCATCATGATATTATTATGTTATTAATACTGCTTTAACTAAATACAATACAATATGTCTGTCTTTATCAGCTATAGGCAGACATATTGTATAGATTTTGGGCTAGAAGTTTATAACCTCAGTGGAAGTTCATAATAATTAGCATTAGTAACATTTCTACAGAATTAAATGTAATTATAGCGTATTTGCACCTTTTTTATATTAATCTATAGGAATTCATCGTTGTGTACCGATACTTCATTAAAATATGCTAATAAATCAGCAGTACTACTATTACCTTTAAATAAAAGTTATAGAAACTCTGTCAGGTGATTTCCACAGTTATTGTGCCTAATTAATTGACTGAATTAAATGTATTTCTGGTTTAAGGACATTTAAAGTATTGGTTGACGTGTCTGCACTCTGTTGGGTAAGAACAATCCTTTAATCTAATATTGTTGGTATATTTTTAGAAATTTTTGGATATTAGTGACAAATATTTATGTTAAATTGTAAAAGATCAGTACAAAAAAATTGTAGGTTCTTTTAAAATAAGTATCCTGTTAAATGCATACAGTCAATAAATTTATTGAAGTGTGAATATGATAATTTAAATGTATATTTTTTGTTAAGATATTTTGACTTTTTTTTTTCATAGAAAAATATTTTCAATAAATGAACAGTTTTATCATTTTGACCACTTAAATATAATCTAGCCATTTACAACAATACTATATTTTGAATCAGATAGAAGACATGTTAGTATTTTCCTAACGGAATTTTAAAAGTGGACATTATGGGGAGGGGGGTTATGGTGTTTAATGCCACTTTCAACAATATTTCAGTTATATCGTGGTGGTCAGTTTTATTGATGGAGGAAACTTGGAGTGCCAGGAGAAAACCACTGACCTGCTGTTAGTCATCGACAAACTTTATCACATTATGTTGTATCGTGTAGACCTTGCCTGAGCAGGATTCTACTCACAATGTTAGTGGTGATAGGCACTGATTGCATAGGTAGTCGTGAATCCAACCACCATACGATCACGACCACGACAGCCCTCCCAATTTGATTTAACGAAGTAATATGGTAATACATTGTACATGTTTCTATAATGGCATTTATTAAGGGAGAAATCATTATTAAAAGGACAAATATGTTTCTTCTACAATTCATGGGAATGAAATTAATTGAACAGCTTGAGCCAACCAATGGCCATATAAGTACAACATTAAATTTGTCATCAAATGACATATCCGCTGTGTTGTCTAATTAGAGACGTCAATATTAGCTTAGTTAGATAATGACTTCCAATTTTTCTGTCATTTTAACCATGATACCTTACACCCTATCCTACCTGTGATATTGGTAATCAATAATATTTGCCTGTTAATTACTGTGTCTATCCATGGAGGCTGATCTAATGACAGATTAGAACAGGCCATTAGATTTCTGGACATTATTGTCATGTTAATACAGTGTGAGGATGAGTGTCCACTTTAAGATCAGATTGTACTAACGACAATCTAATATTAGCCGAGGCTATTATAATACAATTTTAACTAATGGATTTACATGCATATTGATAATCTTCACCAAGAGAGGTTTGTAACCTTGATTTAAGGTAAAGAAAAATTGTTGAATTTTATTTTTATCCTTAGTATAATTTTCTTATTAGATATAAAAGATTAATGTTAAAATTGAACCTTGATTTTTGGTAAAAAATAATTGTTGAATATTTGTTTTATTCTTTTGTCATATTTTCAATTAAAATGTCAAAAAAATGTTAAAATTATAACCTTGATTTAAGGTAAAGAAAAATGGTTGAATATTGATTCAGAAGAACAATTTTCAATTAAAATGTCAAAAAAAATGAAATTGTATCTTTGATTTAAAGTAAAGAAAAATGGTGGAATATTTATTTATCCTTTAGAGCAATTTTCAATTAAATATAAAAAATGTTAATTTCTTTCACATCTTAAAATCATATTTATTGCTGATTTTTTCTCTTTGTACATGTATGGTATGTTTCTAATGACAGAAAAATCTTTACTCATACATTTAGTGATACATGTATTTCAAATTGAAATATACATGTACTTTCACAGTGTCAATGAAACATGTAATTTTAAGATGAGTAATATTTTAGATATGTATGTTATTAATGTTATGATTGATATCAGTTCATCAGTTCATATACAAAAATGTAGTACTTAACACTACATATTTTGCCTTTGTTTCTTAAATATTTTTGCTGGACATCACTTCATTGCCAAATTATTTAGGACACGAGGATCACTCTGACATTTGTACATTTTGTTTTTAATCACAGCAAGGACAGACAACAATTTTCATGCAAAATTAGATTTCTAGTAGAATTTTTGGCAATCTGAATTTGAATTTTGGCCCAAAATCAGAATTACAGTATGATTAGTTTTTTTTTATGGGCCGTTGTGACTCTGATCGTAGTTGGATTTATAACTACATATATAATCAGTGCCTATCACCACTAACGTTGTGAGTTTTGTACCCTGTTCATGGCGAGGTGTACTTGATACAGCATTATGTGATAAAGTTTGTCTGACTTCCGACAGGTCGGTGATTACGCCGGTTTCCTCCACCAATAAAACTGACTGCCATGATATAACTGAAATATTGTTGAAAGTGGCATTAAACACCATAACCCTAACCCCCAACCCCACCCTTTTTTTTTCTTAGCGTAGCTCTAAGATACTTGTTACGATGCTGTTAAACCCTTAAAAGAATTAAACCTAATTATATATACCTCTGGCTTAATAATGACAGATAACTGGTCGTAGTGAAGTTCAGAATCACAGTAAAAAATTAAAAAAAATTAAATCTTCAAATAGGCTTAGTATACACATGAATTAGGATATTCAAATGTCACAATGAAATTTAATAGCTATGGCAATTTTATACTATTGATAACTGTTTTGTAAAGTTGACACCCCGAAATCACAAAATTGTAGTGATAGCTGTTGGATTTACACACATCTATACTGTATCAGGAGTTCAACATTATTATACCCCCCGCAAACAAAGTTTGGAGGGGTATATAGGTTTCACCCTGTCTGTCTGTCCGTCTGTCTGTCCGCATAAAGGGTACATGGTTTGTCCGTGCAACTCCTCCTACAGTTTTTCTGCTAGGAAGTTTTTATTTTGCAGATCATTTGTACATGTATCAAAGATGTGCATGTGGTAAGGATTTTGATTTTTGTGCATTTTTACCAAAAATATAGATTGTTGAACTTAGTAATTTTTTGGTGAATTTGGCAAAAAGGGTACATGGTTTGTCCACGCAACTCCTCCTACAGTTTTTACGGTAGGAAGTTTTTATATTGTAGATTGTTTGTACATATATCAAAGATGTGCATGTGGTAAGGATTTTGATTTTTGTGCATTTTTACTAAAAATATAGATTGTTGAGCTTAGCCATTTTTGTGTGAATATGGCAAAAAGGGTACATGGTTTGTCTTCGCCACTCCTCCTACAGTTTGTAAGTTAGGAAGTTTTTACATTGCAGAACATTTGTACTCATATCAAAGATGTGCATGTTGTAAGGATTTTGATTTTCATGAATTTTACCAAAAAAATATAGATTGTTGAACTTAGTTATTTTTTTTTATTTGTGAATTTGGCTGAAAGTGTATGTACATGGTTTGTCCGTGCAACTCCTCTTACAGTTTTTATGCTATGACGTTTTTATTTTTGTTGAATGTGATTAAATATTATAATTTGACAAATAATATATTTTCCGTGTAGACTTAGTTTTCAATAATCTTGGACACAGTCAGAGTGAAACGGGGGGTATTAGTCCCGCTATGCGGACAGTTCTAGTTTCTTTATGTAAAAGGTCCTGGACCTTTCAGTTTAAAATCCTAAATATCTGTCTTATTTATATAAAGAAGGCCAAGAAAGCAATTATCTGTATGACAAACACAGATCTTGTGTATGTATTAATACTACATTGTATTAAATTTACTGGATATGGGAATATTGAACTTAGATTGGACTATTGGGTATTTTATACAATATAAGTAAGTCATAACACCTGTTTTATTGGCAGGCATTAACGAAGGCCAGTATGTTCACAATTGATCCAGGAAATTACATTCCATTTCTCCTTGTCATATTTTTGTCCTTGGTTAAACCATCAGTAGAACTGCTTTCCAATTTTGAAAAGGTCAGGGACAATAAAAGGCAGGCCAAGCTTGATTTTGCACTTTGCCACTTTTTATACGCCCGTTTTATACGGGCGGGTGGGCGGGCGTTTCTGCACAATAACTTTAGTTCTGTATATCGGATCTTTACCAAACCTGTGGAAGGGGAAGAACCCTATTTATTTTGGGGTCATTAGATCAAAGGTCAAGGTCATCATTACTATAAATAGAATTTTTGACAACAGAGTCATTTCCGCACGATAACTTTAGTTCTGTATATTGGATCTTTACCAAACATGGCCACATGATTCCCCTGTGGAAGGAGAAGAACCCTATATATTTTGGGGTCATTAGGTCAAAGGTCAAGGTCACCATTACTATAAATAGAATTTCTAACAACAGGATTGTTTCCGCACAATAACTTTAGTTCTGTGTATTGGATCTTGACCAAACTTGGCCACATGATTGCCCTGTGGAAGGGGAAAAACCCTATATATATAGACGGGTGTATTTTGTGATGCACACATTTCTTGTTCCGTTTTGGAGTTTGCTTCCTTGATTTCCCCAAAAATACAAATTTCTTAGATTTCCATCCAATTACTAAAGTTCTCCTAAAGTAAATCATTTGGAATTTATAAAAAAGGACGTCCACCATGAAAAGGCAGGCTAAGTTTGATTTTGAACTTTACCTTTTTTTCCGTTCTGGAGTTGTCCCCCTTGATTTTTGGAAAATGTTTCTGTTCAACAAGACCAAGTTCGAATTTGGATAATATTTCTTTCATGATTCCAGAGTTATGCCCCTGTTTATTTTAGCTGGAAGTGGGGACATTCATGTCTAATGGACACTTTCTTCTATTTTATTTCTTTTTTGATTCAGGTTCTTCTTTTAATGAATCTTTCTTTTTCTTTTATGAAGATGTAATCCCAAACTTGAGCAAAATCAGTGTATTGCCAAAACAGTGTTTAAAATAGTACTTTGTAATAGATAAAATAGTTCACGATTTGAGTAGTGCTAGAGTCCTTGAAAAGAAAACAAAGTAACATGAGAAAATATGTTTCAATGCAGTTCTTTGTAATTTGAACTGGTCTTTTCATTCCAGTAAGCTTACAGACTGAAATAAAAAGAATTCTGCTTTTTTTTGTGAAAGATAGGTGATGCTGTAGTCAAATATCAAAAGGTTCACTGTTGCAGCTTATTACCAACACAAAAATCTGAAATCAACAGTGTAATATCATGGGTCTGAGGCTGAGTCTCAGACCTATATAATTTTAATCCTGTGCTGAATTTTGTGGTGTATTATGTACAAATAATTAAAAAGGGAATTTCTATGGTGTACTCCCGTTTCCTCCACCAACAATACTGACCACCATGTTATAACTGCAATATTGTTGAACGTGGCATTAAAAACCATAAATCTAAACCAAACCGCTATTACAATAAACTATTGAAAGAACCATGAAAGTGGTGCATATTATACACAGCTAATTATGGTAACAAAATGTCACTGCAGTCAAATCTGCCCATGCAGTCACCTCTATTAAGCATTCACCTGTATTAAAAGGTCACCTGTGTCTTGTCCTGTCATAGCAGATTTCATATGAATTGAACCTCTTTTAAGAGGTCACCTGTCTTAAAAGATCACTTTTGCTTTGTCCCAAAGGCGACCTCTTAATACAGGTTTGACTGCTTGCTAATTCCCTGAAGTGCCAACAGTATATGTCTCGACCCTGACCATACAGCTGTAAAGGCAGTGCATATTGTTATATCAGTATAGAATTTTGTTATTTGTATTATACTCAAGAGACAAGCAATTTTTCTTAGGATAGAAAATGTACTGCATCTGACAGAAGTTATTGAAGTCTCGTCATTGTGAATTTTCTCATCTCCATTTCTTTTTGTGTGTTGATCTTGAACACGTATTCAGTTAATGCAGTTATCATGATTTCTGAAGAATAAATTATTAGGGACACTCGTTTATGTTACATTATGGCAACTTTTGTAACAATTTATCAATTCTAATACCATAAGAGGGTCATTTAAATTCTATTATCATTATATCTAAAGGTCTCTGAACTTTTACTTGTTTGATTTTACTGCATATATTTATTTTAATCTTCCTGGTAGTTGATCAAGGGAGCTGTAAAAGGGAACAGACCCAAAATTTTAAACTTGTAGGAAATAGTTGACTAGATTTTTAACCAAAACTAGTAGTGTACTCGATACAACATTATGTGATAAATTTCGTCAGTGGCTTGCGGCAGTTCGGTAGTTTTCTCTCAGAGTACTCCGGTTTCCTCCACCAATAAAACTGACCGCCACGATATAGCTGAAATATTGTTGACAATGGTGTTAAACACCAAAACTCTAACCCAAAGCTAATTTAATGCCCTTCCTTAGTATTTAAAATTTTGATTTGTACCTGGAAACCCAAATTTGCTTCTTGTTTAAGCTCACAACTTTTTAATTGTTTGTTGCTTAAATATACAGTGGCAAATATTTCATGCAAATACAGGATGATGTATTAAAATTTAAAATACACTAAAAAACAATATTTCTATACGAAAATGTCAACATGTGGGTTTGAGAATAAATAAACAGGATGGGTAAAGAACTAGCGTAGGATCATTTCCATGTAACTACTCAATCATTTTATTTTCTATAAAGTCTGATGGATGACCAAGTTTGTACTTAACAACCCTTCTCCCCCCCTTAATTATCTGATAATGATGCTAGGACATATAGTAAAATTAATTATATTTCCCTGTCAATCAAACGTTTAATGTCATATCACATCAATGATAAACTAGGGATGACCAATGGATGTTAACAGGATCTAAATATATTTACATACTCCAGTCTGATCTGTGACAACGATAATATTTGACATTGTATTTTTACCTTTAGGAAGTAAAGGTGGATTATAGCGCTTTTTAAAGTGAACGAGTTTTGTCAATGTAGAAATTACAAGTTCATTCATAAGTGACTTTATTTACATAAAGGCTGTTAAATTGATCAAACCTAAGGAGATTTTCTAGATATATCTTTTGATATTTATGTCCAGAAGGTTTGTTTACTTTTATTGTTTACTGCTGTGTTATTGTGAAATTTTAGATGTTTCTCTCTGTTATTTGTTATTTAATTATTTATGAATACAATTCCATGATTATGAAATCCTTTTGAAATGGGGCTGGAAGGATTTTTTCTGATGTAAATAATTTATATGAAACTTAAGAACAACCAGGATTTGTGATCTAAAAAAAAATTAGAAAAATTGTATTCAGTTGATAAAAATGAACACAGACAATAAGAATAAAAATATGAATTTTTATTGCCAATTAAGGTCCCACAAGGGGCAAACAATTTAATACAATGATTGGAATGATTGGAGACATATAAAGATACATGTAGATACAAAAAAACAAACAAAAAACAGGAAAACATATTTATGTTCAGTGACTGCACTCCAGATCAGAGCCTATCAAATACCACCATAAATCAATTCACATTTAATATAACATGTATAATAACTATAATAATTCACATTACAAATAAGTAATGATATCTATACGATCAGTTGATCAGTTGTGTCCTCCAGCAAAAAACTTTCTTCAGACATGTTGTACCTAACTTAAAATATATATTCTTCTCTGAAATCGTTTCCTTGCTATAAAATGATACATATTGTTTTAGAATGTGTCTGTTTTATGGAAATTGTTTTCTTGCAACAAAATGATATATATATTTTTTTAGAATGTGTCTGTTTTATTTGATGTGATATATTTTTTAAGAATGTGTCTGTTTTGATTAATACTGATATAAGTTATCTGTAACAGTGTGCAGTACAGTGCATTTGTAGACAACTATTTGTTTGTCAGATGATAAAGAAAATTGGGAATGGAAGTTCTGTAGATTATAGAGGGACATGGACAATGTTGATGTAATATAATGTCAGATCATCTTCAAATAGATGTTTGTATATTCTGAGTCATGTTAATGTTTTGGATATCCTTATAGGATGTTTATTTTTTGGGAGGTTACAGAAGTATTTTACTTACAACACTGCTAATAAAAAATATATTTTTGCAACACCCCCCTCCCAGCCCATTGTCTGCATAAATTTGGTTTAAACTGAAAAATCAAACTCCAACCCGAGTTTTATTGTTACTAGTTTAAATATATACCAAAGTCCTTAAGCCATTGTGTCTTCTGCTGGACTTTAGCACCTTGAAGTAGATTCATTGTAAATTTAAAACTTGACATTAAAAAGAGAAAGATATATTGTGTGTGTAATATTTAAGTGTTGTATTTGTTCTGTATTAATAGTGAATATGCTAATATTCACTCCATAGATAGTTTTATGTCTAATTTATAGAATGCAGGTGGGGTGTCTATAAACGAGGACTCCAAGTTCATATCCATTTCTGCAGTAAGCCTTAAAAACCCTCTCTTCACTTCTATTATGCTTTCATTGTAATTACAATGTATTTGGAGAAGCTAACTGGTCATGATCAGGCAAAGTGTAAACAGTAAAATGTTTAGCCTGTATTACCATTGGTGCTGACTGATATGTTTACAGGGATTAATTTTTTTCTTCAGTTATTTCACTGATTTTGGTTTATTTTTCTTTGAAAAAGAATATTCTGAAAGTTGCAGGGCATGGTCAGAACAGGTAAAAAATGAACCTTTTGTAAAGGGGGAGGGAGTGTAGATGGTTTTACATTGAAAATGATTTTCAGTTATTTTATTTTCCAATCAGAATCATCCCTGTATTTATAAACTAGCCTATGTTGATATTTTGTATTGAAGTTTATTTATGAAGGGGTTTATATGTACCTTTAGAAAGATAAACCAGTAATATACATACAAACAACTCTTTTATGATTTTAACATGAAACATGATAATATATATAGTTTATGATGTAAGTTGGCACCATCATTATGATGTATTATGATTATAATGACAGTTTAACATCATCATCTACTGTTGTTCTTTCACACCTAACAATGTAGGTCATATTCTATTGTGTATTGTCAACTATTACATGATTTTTTTGTATTTTTTTTCTCTTTGCAGACTTTGGTGTTAAATTTAGAATAGACTGATTCATAGAAGAAATATATATATACACTGATGACTATATGTGCAGGAATAACATGACCATTTGATAGGACTAAATATACAAAAATGGCTGGTTTATTTTGTGAAATGAGGATTTTTATTTTCTTACTTTTATTCATGGTTCTCCAGACGAATGTGAATGGTAAGTAGTCATGTATAACAATTTGCCAGCTTTAGAAGCCTACAATAAAGATGAACTCAGAAGCTTTTCCAACTCATAGCCCAGTGATTAAAACAAAGTAAAACCTGTTTTCTAAGAGATGTTTTCCAACTCTTAGCCCAGTGATTAAAACAACGTAAAACCTGTTTTCTAAGAGATTTTTTCCAACTCTTAGCCCAGTGATTAAAACAACGTAAAATCTGTTTTCTAAGAGATTTTTTCCAACTCTTAGCCCAGTGATTAAAACAACGTAAAACCTGTTTTCTAAGAGATTTTTTCCAACTCTTAGCCCAGTGATTAAAACAACGTAAAACCCGTTTTCTAAGAGATTTTTTCCAACTCAGCCCAGTGATTAAAACAAAGTAAAAACCGTTTTCTAAGAGATTTTTTCCAACTCTTAGCCCAGTGATTAAAACAACGTAAAACCCGTTTTCTAAGAGATTTTTTCCAACTCATAGCCCAGTGATTAAAACAAAGTAAAACCCGTTTTCTAAGAGATTTTTTCCAACTCATAGCCCAGTGATTAAAACAAAGTAAAACCTGTTTTCTAAGAGATTTTTTCCAACTCTTAGCCCAGTGATTAAAACAAAGTAAAACCTGTTTTCTAAGAGATTTTTTCCATCTCTTAGCCCAGTGATTAAAACAAAGTAAAACCCGTTTTCTAGAGATCATTTTTTTCCAACTCAAAGCCCTATGATTAAAACAAAGTAAAGCCCATTTTCTATAGAGAATTTTTTATCTGAGATTTTTCAACTTGAACAAGTAATGAAGGAAATTGGTTAAAGTCCAGTGAATTTGGACAAAAGTCTTCAGCATTATAAAAATTGTTTGATTATAAATCAGGGAATATTTCAATAGTGATAGAAATCTAATCTTTATTAGTAATTAGCTGTTGAACCGTAGTTCTTATGGTCTTTTTTGTGACCATAGGCATAAGAGCTGCAGTTCTGCACCTGTATGAGTAATATATATTGTCCAGAAATATTTGGTGTTCTGAAGTGGAAACCCATATTTTCCAGAGAAATCTTAAAATGAAAGGCCTCAAGAAAAAAAAAAACGTTGAAAAAATAGTTAATTAAAAAAAGTAAATAAAAGATTGTGAAAATACTCTTTCCAGAGAAATCTTAAAAATGAAAGCCCCAAGAAAAAAATAACGTTAAAGAAATACAAAGAGTATTTAATTTAAAAAAGTAAATTACTGTAATGATTGTCAAAATACTTGTACTGAACTATTTGTAAGCAAGACATTTTTGCATATATATATATATATATTCTAGGATAGAGTACCAGTAACAATATTATTAGCTCACCTGACCCAAAGGGTCATGTGAGCTTTTGTCATCACTTTGCATCCATCGTCGTTGTCCGCGTCTGTAAACTTTTCATACTTTCTTCTTCTTCTTTGAAACCACTGAACTGATTTGGACCAAATTTGGCAGAAATGTTCATTGGGAGGTCCTCTACTAAATTTGTTATTTTGGTGCAGATCAGAAATCCAACATGGCCGCCAGGGCCAATAATGTGTTCTGATTGGTTGAAACTGAAAATCTTCTTGTCAGAAACTACTTAGCCGATGGAATTGTAACATTACAGAAATGATGACTGGATGGTCCTCTACTAAATTTGTTATTTTTGTGCCGATCGCATATCCAAGATGGCCGCCATGACTCGACTAAGTTTAACATTGGACCCTATGGGAATTTCACATTTTCATCTTTTTTTCTGAAACCACGCAACAGATTTGAACCAATCTTGGCAGAAATGTTCATTAGATGGTCATATACAAGATTTTTGTTTTTGG
>MJUT01032202.1:464668-486872 GCA_002080005.1 Gigantidas platifrons
TGGCCACCATGACTCGACTTAGTTTTAACATAGGACCTATGGAAAAAATGTTTAAAAGTCTTCTCCTCTGAAACCAGCAAGTCAATTTAAAGCAAACATGGCATGAATGGTCCTTAGGTGGTCAACTTTCAAAATTATGTCCTGTGAGCCCGACCTCCATCCAAGATTGCCGCAGTCAGCAGACATAGTTTTAACATAGGACCCTATGGGAAAATTGTTTAAAAGTCTTCCCTCTGAAACCAGTCAGCCAATTTAAAGCAAATATGGCATGGATGGTTCTTGGGTAGTATACTTTTAAAATTATGTCCGGTGACTACTACCTCCTTCCAAGATGGCTGCCATGAGCAGACATAGTTTTAACATAGAACCCTATGGGATTTGAATAGTAACTTAGATGTATTCGGCATGCAGACATTCTTAAGAGGACTTAGTTATGTCAGGTGAGCGATACAGGCTCATGTGAGCCTCTAGTTTATACAGTGTCATGAAATTGTTGTCACTGAATATAGCCATGATGTTCTGATGTCGAGCTGATGATGCAATAAATAAAAAATGATATGTAAAAATAATTTACATTCTTTGGCTTCTGTTCAAAATTTACTTTCCTTTGTTGAAAAATTAATAGAATTGTGATGGAAATAGGTTACTGTGTAATTTGACAGTACATTGTCCTTCCCATTTTTTGGGCTTATTTGTTATAAGGTAATGTTATATTGCATTCATTCACAGTTCTCTCCCACATTTTTTTCGTTTAATGACAAATCACCTGATTTTTTGAAACATATTTAATTATTCTTATTCATAAAAATTTATGACTTGAAAATACATGAATATTGTATTGCATTTTTTTTTTTTAATTTTCCCTTTTTTATATAAATAAAAGTCCAGATGTCAAAATTGTAACAAAAACTTGTATCAAATGTTGTGGTCTTTTTAGAAATCAGTGAGTTATAGTGAGTGCAGTCCTCACTATGAGCACCCGTCCTCAGCCCAAGACCATTCAAACTTTGTTCGAACCAGTAAATTTTTAGTTTTTTATTTGAAAGTATATAAAAATAAATTCAAGATTTCCATTTGGACGTAAATTCTAATTGTCATTTGGACCAGTAAATTCTAATTGTCATTTGGACCAGTAAATTCTAATTGTCATTTGGACCAGTAAATTCTAATTGTCATTTGGACCAGTAAATTCTAATTTTCATTTCAAGGACTGAGAGGTGATGGTTAGTTTTGTTGATATTGGTGGAATTGTTGACCACCACTGTTTAAACTTTCTATTCATAATTACTTGATAATGAGTGGAGGAGATGTTTAAATAAAAACAAAAATATTTAATATGAAGTATTTCAATCTAGAATATTTACTTGAAGTGTGTATTGAATTCGATCGGTAATTCCAAATATCAGGGTTTAAACCGTGTGGATTTTCATTAATTATTAAAAAATATGCTTTACAAATAGTTCAGACAATAGAGGTTATTAAGGAGAAAATCATTATATAGTATGGGTCATTGTGTGGCTAAAACTTTATTATGATAACAATGACCAGTTTATTGATTTATCTTATATTTATTTAGTTAATTAACATTTCCTGTTGTAATTATATTCACATAAATATTGTTGTCACTTTTGGACATACTAATTATCAAGGAAATTTGATTAAAGAATTTGTATGACTGCGTCCTCCAAATGAACTTGAATTTGTGGAGATTTTTTCTTCGTTGAGATATGAAAATAAATACTGTATATTGCTACATACAATAGGGCCTGATATAGTATAATTGATTCTGTCCCAACGTTTTGATTATCACAAGACTTTAATAAGAAATAGCGTTCTGAACGGACTTTATGATTATCACAAGACTTTAATAAGAAATAGCCTTCTGAATGAACTTTTTGATTATCACAAGACTTTAGTAAGAAATAGCCTTATGAATGAACTTTTTGATTATCACAAGACTTTAATAAGTAATAGCCTTCTGAATGAACTTTTTGATTATCACAAGACTTTAATAAGAAATAGTCTTCTGAACGAACCTTTTGATTATCACAAGACTTTAATAAGAAATAGCCTTCTGAACGAACTTTTTGATTATCACAAGACTTTAATCAGAAATAACCTTCTGAACGAAGACTTTAATCAGAAATAGCCTTCTGAATGAACTTTTTGATTATCACAAGACTTTAATAAGAAATAGCCTTCTGAATGAACTTCTTGATTTTCACAAGACTTTAATAAGGAATAGCCTTCTGAACACACTTTTTGATTATCACAAGACTTTAATAAGAAATAGCCTTCTGAATGAACTTTTTGATTTTCACAAGACTTTAATAAGAAATAGCCTTCTGAACAAACTTTTTGATTATCACAAGACTTTAATAAGAAATAGCCTTCTGAATGAACTTTTTGATTTTCACAAGACTTTAATCAGAAATAGCCTTCTGAACAAACTTTTTGATTATCACAAGACTTTAATAAGTAATAGCTTTCTGAACATACTTTTTGATTATCACAAGACTCTAATAAGAAATAGCCTTCTGAACAAACTTTTTGATTATCACAAGACTTTAATCAGAAATAACCTTCTGAACGAAGACTTTAATCAGAAATAGCCTTCTGAACGAACTTTTTGATTATCACAAGACTTTAATAAGAAATAGCCTTCTGAACAAACTTTTTGATTATCACAAGACTTTAATAAGAAATAGCCTTCTGAATGGACTATCTTAATTATCACCAGACTTTAATAAGAAATAGCCTTCTGAACGGACATTTTAATTATCACAAGACTTTAATAAGAAATAGCCTTCTGAACGGACGTTTTGATTATCACAAGACTTTAATAAGAAATAGCCTTCTGAACAAACTTTTTGATTATCACAAGACTTTAATAAGTAATAGCCTTCCGAACGGAGTACAGTCTTCGAAATTAGACTTTCGAATTTATTGGCCAGAAAACTTCAAAATTAGAATATTTATATAGATTTTATTGAAAAAAGTTCGCAAAAGTCACTGGTCTGAATCAATTTTCTCTGGTTGTGGGGCACCGGACCACTGCTAAAGTCGATGACCGGGACGATACATTCATTATAATATAGGTCAAGTTTCAATTCATCACTCATTGTGAGTTATGACCATAAATGGTTCGTCCAGACACAAGCAATACAAATCATGTACTCTCAAATGTATTTACAAGGTTGAAAATGTCCAACGATACTTAAAGTCATCATTAACTTCAGTATTCTAGTTGAGTGAAGGAGCATAATAAAAATTTGTCCTTATCTTCACACCACTGGTGGTCTTATTGTTGTCTTATTGTCCACCAGTCAGCTGTCAAGTTTACCTGAAATTTACAGGTGTATAAAACTGACCAGGTAACAGGCCTTGTTAACAAACAACTCTTTGTTATCGTGTTCAGAAAATTTAAAAGACATTTATTTTATGTGTTTGTCTTCATTTGATTTGATTTTTTTTTTTTCAAAAGTAATCTTCTTGCTCACTGAAATTGCAGATTTGATAATTCAGGTAAAAGCTATATGGTATAATTTTTTTTTTATATTAATTTCCATCTTTTATGAAACTTTTTCTGGTAAATCTGGTATGTTGTTGAATTTTTAATAATTTGAAAAAAAAGCAAATGAAAAAAAAAATATATATTTTTTTCAGATATAATTTTGAAATAAATATGTAACAGCAATCAAATTTCAATAAAGATACTTACTTCAATTTACATTAGTTAATGACCAAAGGTAAAATGTTTCTGAATAAAAATCCAATTACCCCCTCCCTTTCCAACAAAAAAATTTACACTCATATACTGGTAGGGTATTTTCATCTGTAGAAAGTTAATGCTGTGCTCTAGTAAAGTTAAGTTCACCTTGACTGAGTTTCTAAATATTTTTAAAACCATGGCATTAATATTAAAATTTGGGTCAAGTTAAAATTTTGATGTATAGAATCCAAACTTTTTGAAAGAAAGGGCTAACAGTAATCATTTAAAAAACTTGTTTCTGTTTTCTAACTTTATCGCAATGATATACAAGCCCAATTTGAATCTCTGGATATAAAGGAGAGAGGGGGTCTGTGTCAAATTCTCTGTGATAGATGCATTTGAATTCTAACTTGTGTATAATTAAACCATAAGAAACAATTTTCCATATTAAGAGGACATTAATCTATAACTTAATTTATACAGATTTAGAAAAAAAAAACCCAAACAAGTTAGGTAAATATGTATTTAGATAAATTTTTAGGAGATTAAAAACATGATAAAAGAGTAAATAAAGGCTATTGCTTATAGTGGTGTTGTAAGAAAGATGTCAAAAGAAATTGACCTATTGCTAAAGAAATTTGGGCCACATTTGTTTTTATAATGTGATATTAATGTTGATAACTTGTATGACCACAGGAGGTAAACCTTGATGATCTCTTTAACTTACTTAGGACTACTTTGAAGTTTAAAGTTGTCTGTATAATAATATGTATCTAAACATTCTCCCTCCAGTTATGTCCTTACCTACATTTAAATAAAGGGTCCCTGTCTGTCCATTAATTAGGCAATCATTTCTTACAGGAGAAAATAAAGAAACACCTGAAAACATCAAAGTGTCAATATACCTCTTTACCTCACCTTTAATAAATTGCATTTAGAATTTTACACCTTAACAGTATATTTTGACACTTTATTTTCAATATCCAGGGGCCATGGTCATTTAAAGCTATAAACCATTTATATATGATCTAATTTGGTTTGTTTACAAAAATATTTGCTTTTAAAAAAGAGTTTTCTTTCTGTAGATATCTGTTATAATGAGATTTTCTTTTAGATTCTTTCTAGATATTACCATCAATGTTTTTAGTGTACTGGCTAATTTTGTCATGTTGCTATTACCATTAAGACATAAAC
Organism: Gigantidas platifrons; assembly: GCA_002080005.1. Lineage (NCBI taxonomy): Eukaryota > Metazoa > Mollusca > Bivalvia > Mytilida > Modiolidae > Gigantidas > Gigantidas platifrons. The sequence goes on from MJUT01032202.1 coordinate 469,575, forward strand.
CAGAGGCTCACAGGAACCTGTAATCATTAGCATATTTTAGAACTACCTTTTGAAAAGACCTAGTTGGTTCATAGGGTACCATATTATTTTGTTATTATGCCCCCGCGATAGCGGTGAGGGGATATAGTAATAGCGTCCGTCTGTCCGTCTGTCTGTCTGTCTGTCTGTCACACTTTCTTGTTTACGCGATAACTTGAGTAAATATGGATAGATTTGAATAATTTTTTGCATGTGGCTTGTAATTATCATTATCTTGGATGGGTTCTAACATGGAAATATTTGAAGCAAGGGTTTTGGGGAAAAATCTTGGTTTTTGGTTGAAAAATCACCAATTTTGAGAATTGTGTCTTGTTTACGTGATAACTTTTATAAACATGGATAAATTTTAATAATTTTTTGCATGTGGCTTGTAAATATCATTATCTTGGATGGGTTCTTACATGGAAATATTTGAAGCAAGGGTTTTGGGGGAAAATCTAAATTTTTGGTTGAAAAATCTACAATTTCGAGAATTGAGTCTTGTTTACGAGATAACTTGAGTAAACATGGATAGATTTGAATAATTTTTTGCATGTGGCTTGTAATTATCATTATCTTGGATGGGTTCTAACATGGAAATATTTGAAGCAAGGGTTTTGGAGGAAAATCTTAGTTTTTGGTTGAAAACTCGCCAATTTTGAGAATTTTGTCTTGTTTACGCAATAACTTTAGTAAACATGGATAGATTTGAATAATATTTTGCAAGTAGCTTGTAATTATCATTATCTTGGATTGGTTCTAACATGGAAATATTTGAAGCAAGTGTTTTGGGGAAAAATGTTAGTTTTTGGTTGAAAAATCACCAATTTTAAAGTCTTGTTTATGTGATAACTTTAGTAAACATGGATAGATTTGAATAATCTTTGCATGTGGCTTGTAAGTATGTTATACATTAAGACTGCAAGGCTGCTTTCTATAAATATATAAAACTAAATATTATGCAAGTGCGGGGGGATACGTCACACATTCATGCGCTAGGCGGTTCTTTTATTTTTAATTGAACCACTGGTTTAAGGATATTTTTTTGTGTGTGAAAAGTTAACAATGAAGACCATGTGCAAAAAATAAATGTCAAATGGTCACTTGGCCTTACACCAGATGAGTTACAACAACTGATATATTTTTGCAAAAATACAATGATAATAGGCTGAACTAGTATAAATTCAAGATTCCCAGATTTTGTATGATTCAGGCAAGGTTTTCTTATTTGTCCAACAAAACATTTTCAGCATAGCTATTTTAACTTCAAAGGATTCCAAAATTAGGAAGATTATTGTGTTGAAGGTTTCATAAACTTGTAATGTTTTATTGTATATTAAACTGAAAAGATTTTATATTCTGCAAACTTTTTATTTTTAAAAACAGGGGGTCGTTGTGGCCGTGATCGTATGATAGTTGGATTTACAACTACCTGTGCAATCAGTGTCTATCACCACTAAAGTTGTGAGTTCGAACCCTGCTCATGGCGAGGTGTACTCGATACAATATTATATGATTAGATAAAGTTTGTCAGTGACTTGCGTCAGGTCGGTGATTTTCTCCGGTTACTGTAGTTTCCTTCACCAATAAAACTGACCGCTAAGATGTAACTGAAATATTGTTGAAAGTGGCATTAAACACCATATACCATCAACGAATGTATTTTTAAAAACTATAAATTTAAATTTAGTTAAAGAATTTATATGGCTACTGATATGACAATGTACCTATATTAATTACTTGTGGTTTGAACTTCTCCTTTATGGAGCAGTCAACCAGCAATATCAGGGTAATATGAGACAAATGAATTGTAGGTATTTATACTAGAGATTTGTTATTACTCTTACAACATGCAGAAACACCTTGATTGAACTATTAGACAGGAGCATTAAATCTCTATCATTATGTTATAGATGTTTGTTTGTTTGTTTGATGGTGTTTAATGCCACTTTCAACAGTATTTCAGTTATATCTTGGCGGTCAGTTTTATTGGTGGAGGAAACGGGAGGACACGGAGAAAACAACCGAACTGTCACAAGTCACTGACAAACTTTATCATATAATGTTATACACCTTGCCCTGATCAAGTTCAAACTCACAACATCAGTGGTGATAGGCACTGATTGCATAGGTAGTTGTAAATCCAACTACTAAACGATCACGGCCATGATGGCCCCCTAATGTATTAGAACCTGGCAAATACAGAAGGTAGTGAAGGGAAGAATTTTATGAAAAGACATTTAGAGTCTTAGTCTGTTACTGTTAGACAAGTGTTTAGTTGTAACAAGCATTAAATAAAATAATATATTTTGTCAAAGAAAAACTGGTACAGAATGTGTTTTTTCAATGAATAATTAAGATATTTGGTGCCAAAATGTTGAAAAGTATTGTAAATAAAAAATGAAATTAAGTTGCATAATATATGTTTTTATTTGATGTTTAAAGGAGTAGGCTTTTAATTTCAAGTCCTTTGATTTCTGACTTTGATTAACTTCTAAAGCAATGTAATTTAAAATCTTTCAGCAGTTATTAATGAAGTGTATATAAACTATTACTTTTATTAGAAGTTTGTTTTCATACATTTTCTTCTTGTACTTCACACATTCTTTATATCTATTTTAGTTTCTAATGAATATAGATTCATCAAAAATATTTAATAAACAACAGTCTTAATGTAAACAGTTTCAAGATGTTTGTTACGAATGTCTATTATATTTGTGCTGGATCCACTTTAAAGATGCTTGTTACGATTGTCTTTTATATTTGTGCTGGATCCACTTGAAAGATGTTTGTTGCGATTGTCTATTATATTAATGCTGGATCCACTTTAAAGTGAAAATGGCATACAGTAAAACCTTGTTATTTCTGACTTGTCAATTAATTGTTTCCTTGGTTTGATTGATTGATTGGTGTTTAACATCCAGCGAGCAATTTTTCAGCTATATTCAGGACGAGAATATTTAAAAATTTAAACGCCACGGTACTCGAAACAAGGAAAGGTGATGGGTAGGGACGGATAATTTAGCCAGTGCAACAGGTCTCATATGGACCACTCATCATGAACTGTTACACTGGGTTCTTTAACGTGCGAAGAGGGTGGCAATCTCTCAACATGGGACTTCGGTTTTATTTATGTCTCATCCGAAGGACGGGGTTGTTGGGGATTTATACATCCTGCACAACCGACGGACGCCTCTTCAAGCCGAAGAAGCTCTCGGTCCCATTTCTATACCCCGGGGTTCCTGCGGGGTTGACCCCTTTTAGAGGACTAGTGCCTAGAGGGCGGAGAAACCTGGTGCCTATTCTACCCCCGGCACACCCTCTGGGAGGGGAGTTATAACTCTAAACGTAAAAATTGGGTCATAGTAACAGTTAGCTTAATATATCCCATATAACTCTAAAAGTAAGAATTGGGTCAGTTCATAGTAACCGTTAACTTAATATATCCCAGATAATTAAATTAAATTAATCCCTTCAAATTTTACCCCAGATGTGACTATGTTTAAATAAAAAGTGTTTGACATAATCACTTCTCAGCTCACTTGTGGTATTGTCATCACGTGGCATTCATCATCATCATTGTTGCTGTCCACACCATTTAGCTTTTCAAATGTATAGTGCCTATAAACACCAATAAACCAAGCTTTAGTCAATTAGGGGGAAAAACAGATAGGACGGGTAAATCTTAAAATATGCTTTTGTTTATAGATTTGTAATAAAACATGCTTTTTTTTCTTCTTAAAAAAATGTGAGTTGTTCAAACTTTTTTTTTTTATTTCTGTTTAAAGGTATGAGCTATAGTCGACGGAACAGTAAGAGAGGAGATGGGTTTATCAGAGACACAAGGATAGCTTATGCCTGTGAGGACAGTACCATGAAATTAAACTGTACATCATATAACGGTGTAATCAGAATTATTCGAGCTAATTATGGACGTTTTGTATTATCTACATGTAATCCTTGGTCTGTGACAAATGGCTGGGATCTACAATGTTCAGCCAAGGAGTCTTTTACAATTGTTGCAGAGAGGTAAGATATAAGTTTTTATAAGTTCACAAGAGAAACCATTCTTTCCGTTGACTCATTGTCAGGAAGCCAAAACAAAGTTTAAATGGACAATGATTCGCTACAAAGTGCTATAACATCTTGATATACTGCAACAGATCATTCACGCTTGGTAGCTCGACCATTGTACTTTATCATGGCAATGTGACCTTGATGCTCATAATCCCAACCTTTGCCAAATTTCACAGCTTTAAAACAGATGTCCCTATTACAAAAATTGTGAAGTACTGTACTTTATAGTACAAATGTACTGATATTGCCTCAGAACTATTGTAATGCGGATATAAAGTCAATTGTTTACTGCTTAACAATTAAGTAAGTAAAGATTATGCTGGCTTTGAGAAACAACAAACCGTCACTTGTTTTAAACAGCTGAAGAATATAAAAGTTAGAAAGGAATCAGATTTGTTTATTGTTAGGATTTTGATGTATTGTTAGGAGGATTATATTTAACAGCCATACTGATTTCCTCTTAAGATGGTAAATTGGAGGATATATGTACTTCTACCGTGCTGCTGTACCCCATTGAATTATAGGTTAGCATTATTACTTCCAAATATTTTAACCACAAAATATTTTGATATAATTCTTTACCACAAAAGTAAGGATGGAATGATAATTTATTGATGAGCATCCTATAATCTCTTAAAGTATTTGTTTTGTGTTCACAAATAAATTCTACATTCTATAAATTCTTGGGAGTTTATTGACTTTTATTGTTCAAAGGTTAAATGAATTATAAATGCAGTATTGTCAGTTACCTGATATGGGAGGGTTTGAAATGGGATCCCTCCTCAAATCAAGACAGAATAAGTGTATCTAAGTATTTATTCAATATCAAATAATATAAGGGTATTAAAGCAAACATGACAGTTAAGGCCAAAACAAGTGGCTGGTAAACTGAGTTCAACCAGCATAAAGACCTATGTTAAGACGTTTTGCTATATTTAGATTCCCCTCTATCGTATATTATATTTACTCTTATTTCGACTTCAAAAACTGATATCATCCTTGACTTGCTTCCATCAAAACTAATGCTAATCAGCAAATATTTCAAACGATTCTTGTAATATCATCCAAAAGGTTTGATCTTTACTCATGGTATTAAATCGTAACATGTTATGACCAAATTTTACTGTTTCATCGGTTCTCAAAGACTAAATAATGCAACTATGCAAATAAAGTTATTACACCTCCACATTTTTATACCCCCGCTCCCCTAAGGGGGAGGGGGGTATACTGTTTTACCTCTGTCCGTCTGTCCGTCCTTCTGTCATTCCGTCCGTCCAAGATATTTTTCGTCGCATTTCTCTCAGTAAGTATTGATGGCAGAAATCTGATATTTGGTCACAAGCTTCATAGCGTTTTTGGACCTGTCAGATTCCTACTTCATGTTTGCCGACTTACTTGGTTTTTATACACATTGAACATATATGCACATTTTTCGTCACATTTTTCTCAGCAACTATTGATGGCAGAAATCTGATATTTGGTCACAAGCTTCATATAGGTACCCCATATCGTGGGAAACATTTTTGGACCCATCAGATTCCTACTTCCTGTTTGCCGATTTTTTAAATTTTTATACACATTTAACATATATGCACATTTTTCGTCGCATTTTTCTAAGCAACTATTGATGACAGGAATCTGATATTTGATCACAAGCTTCATACAGGTATGCCATATTGTGGGAAGCGTTTTTGGACCCGTCAGATTCCTACTTCCTGTTTGCCGACTTATTTGGTTTTTATACACATTGAACATATATGCACATTTTTCGTCACATTTTTCTCAGCAACTATTGATGGCAGAAATCTGATATTTGGTCACAAGCTTCATATAGGTACCCATATCGTGGAAAGCGTTTTTTGACCTGTCAGATTCCTACTTCCTGTTTGCCGAAGAGCGGGGGTATCATAAGTGAGCATTAGCTCACAGTTCATCTTGTTGTGCCTGTTCCAAGCCAGGATCTGGATTTCCAATATCTTATGTCATTGTCTTTTTTATGTTCATTGATTTTAGGTGAGAGGTGATTGTTGGTTTTGGTTGATATTGGTGGAGTTGTTTAAACTATCTTTTCCTAATTTCAAATTTGGTTAGAAATTCCTAACTTCTCATTATGAAGGTAAAAATTCCAAATTCCTCCTCTAATTTAGATCATTTAAAATTCTTGAGAAAACATTTAGTTTGTTTACCAAAGTATAAAGTAAGTACCAGTATATGTAAATATAAAATCGTTTTCTGAATGGAAATTAATTTATATTTCAAATGTTTTCATGTGCATTATAGTTGTAACTCAATGGGAAAGTACTTATCATGCTTATAATCAAAAGGAAGGTTGTTCTATAATGGGAAATATATATACTTGAAAGTACTTAATACTAAATTAATGGACAGATCAAGTGAAGGATGTGTTGTACCACTTAGGGTACAGCCCTGTATGATCTAGTCAATAATGCACATCCATAATTTTTTGTTATATTGTGTGAATCTGTACCCATGTCCGTACGTCTGTCTGTCTGTACGTCCCATGTTTGGTTTCCACTCTATAACTTAAGTTCCTATTAAGGTAATCATTTGATATTTATACACAAGGTCAGTGAAAATAAATTAAAAGGAAAGCCAGGTTCGATTTTGCCCAAATCCCATTGCCCCTCTTTTCTTTAGCTGGAAACAACCTCCTCTCTGTGTCTGGGAACATCAACCTTTACTAATACTATAACTGTCATGTTAAAGAGGTCGTGTTTAAACCAGTGGCCTCTCTATCGCTGGGTGATTAGGAACATCAACTTTGACTAATACTATAACTGTCATGTTAAAGAGGTCGTGTTTAAACCAGTGGCCTCTCTATCGCTGGGTGATTAGGAACATCAACTTTGACTAATACTATAACTGTCATGTTAAAGAGGTCGTGTTTAAACCAGTGGCCTCTCTATCGCTGGGTGATTAGGAACATCAACCTTTACTAATACTATAACTGTCATGTTAAAGAGGTCGTGTTTAAACCAGTGGCTTCTCTATCACTGGATGATTAGGAACATCAACTTTGACTAATACTATAACTGTCATGTTAAAGAGGTCGTGTTTAAACCAGTGGCCTCTCTATCACTGGGTGATTAGGAACATCAACTTTGACTAATACTATAACTGTCATGTTAAAGAGGTCGTGTTTAAATCAGTGGCTTCTCTATCACTGGGTGAGTAGGAACATCAACCTTTACTAATACTATAACTGTCATGTTAAAGAGGCCGTGTTTAAACCAGTGGCTTCTCTATCGCTGGGTGATTAGGAACATCAACTTTGACTAATACTATAACTGTCATGTTAAAGAGGTCGTGTTTAAACCAGTGGCCTCTCTATCGCTGGATGATTAGGAACATCAACTTTTACTTCAAGTTAACCATGTTAGTGTCATTTTAGAAGAATAATTTCTTCCATCTTAATTATTTTGTGATTTCTTTACTCAGTGAAAATTGAAATTAACTCTACAATGGGTTTGATGTGTCAGGCAAACATTTCGTTTTTTACTTCTATGGAATATGAAGATTTTTATTTATATCTCTTAATGTCCAAAATTGTCGTAGAGCTTGAATTTTCTATGTAATTTATCATGAATAAGGCCATAGATAATAAGTGTGACCTACCAGGAAAAAAAAGACTACTCAGAATTCTTTTTTTCTTAAAAAGCAAATGTAATTATTTATTTCTGGATATTTCCAAGTTCCATCATGATAAAGGTATCTTATTCCAAGTTTTAGCACGTTTTAAAAGAAAACATAGAATTTCCCTATCTACCTACCCATGTCCCCAACTCCCATAGGTCGGGTTTTGGGAAACTAACATTTTATAAAGGATGGTATAATAGCCCCTTTTCAGACCAGATTAAATTTGAATGGAAATAATAGATGTAAAGGGACAGATAACAAATTACTAAAGAATTACGTATACTAAATAGACTGCACCTTTTATTTGTGGTGTTGGTATATATAGGTGTGATTGGAAACCAACATGTACAATAGTGGCATCAAATGATCTGTTTGGTAATCCATGTAAGACAACATATAAATATATTGAGGTGCTGTTTCACTGCGTAGGTAAGGACCAGGCATGTTGTCTAAAAATTGGCATGCATTTAGGATGTATCAAACAGACCTTTTTTACTGGGTTCTTTCCCTTTGCAATATTGACAGCAATTTATATAAGGGTGCCAACCAACTTATTTAAATCTGAAATACTTGTAACTTTTTATTATTGATGAAATTATAATTGACATGTTTTGATATAGAAATACATGTAGCCACAGCAAGCATGTACATGTATGACTAAAATTTCAAACAATGAAATATGTATCAATATTGTTGCATAACTTGATCTAGAATTTAAACAAAACATGTTTGACATTTGAAAATACTGCCTTTCATTTCTTAACATAATAGTTGATACATGATTCTGTGTTTGGTTTCAACTTTCAACATATTATACTGCATTTATTGAAAAGGGGGTTGGCACCTCTTGTATGCATGTTATATATATATATTTGCAGATGATACCTGCATGCCCTTATTGAAGTTTTGAATTTCATGTATTTTGTTTATCTAAGTATACTCCCTGTTAAAAAGAGTGTTGATATATGAGCCAGTAACATGAGAGATGACATACAATTAATCATAAACAACAACGATTGACGTTATCAATAGAAATGTCCTTTTGTATGTGTAGGCACAGATTGATAATGAAAATCTAATATATTTTTTTCCCTTTTGGTTCCGGTTGTGACTTACAGCAGCAAAAGAAATAATTATAATGTTGTTAGCATACTACTGGAGGCTCTGGCCAGAATCTATTTAGCTGGACTCAGCTGGTGATGGCTTCCATTTTATGAAGTGAAAATGACAACAAATGAATTGCTATATGAAAAGACGACAAGATCACAATAAGACTTCTTCATTTCCGTGACTTTTTCTTCTAATTTGAATGTATAAATCTGAGGTTCCAAATGGGTGTTATGCATCCTCATAATTTAGGGAATGTTATTGTAAAAGAAGCATATTCCAGAAGAGATTTTTAAGTTCTGGCTAATCCAGACATTTTTAAGTTCTGGCTAATCCAGACATTTTTAAGTTCTGGCTAATCCAGACATTTTTCAGTAGGGGGTGGGGAAGAGACAAATCTATATTGCCTAAGTTAGAGAGAGCAGATCATAATTGGTTGAAAAAATGTTCCAACTTGTCAGAATATAGTGGTGTACTATACATTTTTTCTCAGCTCCAAAGCCCCTGGTGATCTCCAATAATGTTCTTTTAAGTGACCTTGTAGCAGGGAAGTTGAAGTCTTAAAAATCTTGTAAATGTTTTTAGACAACATAATATTTTGTAAGTTTGAATTGAATATAAAAAAGCTCATCAATTTCAATAAATAAGAGATTTAAAACTTCATTTGACTGCAAATACTTATAAATATATATATGGTTATGTGGTATATTTCTTGGTATGAAGTAAGAGGTATAATCCTAGTATAATGAACCCTCCCCCATGAAGACCTTTAATATACTCCTGTTATGAAATGATTCAGCATTTGTGTTTTTATTTACATTTAATGTATATAGTTTGAACATAACAAAAGTTGAAGCTGCATATGAACAGGTTTTAATTTTAGAATATATTGATTTATTTAAAAAAAAAAAATCATTTAATTTTCTTTTTGTAAAAGTTTAATACAGTATATTGATGATCAAGGTGACTTTACTTTCAACAATTTGCTGACTTTAATAATAATAAAAATACATATTTACTGTAATGCATGTTTAAATTTTCTACATTCATATATTTTTTTAGACAGCCCAGAAACTTGTTGGAAACTTTTTTTTTTTTCTTAAATCAAAATGGTCCGAATTATTAAAAAAAATAAAAAACGTGGATATCAAATTTAGTGTGCGTTTCTGGAATAACCTTTACCAGGTACGCTCAAAGTCGAAAGGTTAGAAAACCAATTAAATAAAAAAAACATTATTTGCAACAACAAAAAAAAAAAAAAAAATTGTGAAAGTCTTCTAAAGATATAATGCAGTAAAAGGGCAGAAAACTTAGAACTGCCATTGGACATGAAGATTTTAGAATGAGTGTAAAACTTGACCCTGTCTCCATATACAGCTTCTATTATATGAAACCTTAGTATAGCATCATTTTCTAATTTATCCTCTATCCATTACTGCATGTTGCCTTTCCTTACAGATGTGATGGTCGATCAGAATGCAGCATCATGGCTTCAAATCTTGTCTTCAAAGATCCATGTTCATCAACACATAAATATCTTGAAGTATATTATTCTTGTGAAAGAACAGGTAAAGTTTCATCATCATTATCATTCAGATTGACGTAAATGTACTGTGTTTTATCAGGGCTTTCAATATTTTTCAAGTCTACCAGTACATTGTACTTTTGATTAAAATTTGAACAATTTTCATGAATATCTTATACCACACTCTTTAAAATCAGGAGGTAACAAAGACGATTTTAGGTGGGTTGAAAGACCTGTGTTATGAACCACATGTTGATACTTTTTATACTTTTACAAAAAGATGGTGTAATTGTTTTCAATCCATGCAGAAAAAACCCATGACACTAATAGTCCATATAAACCATATTTACTTATAGTCCAGAAAATATGGTATTCTTTATTATTATGTTGTTGTAAAAGATAGATATATGTTGCACTAATCTTCTGTTCTTAATCTTGTGTTAGAATTCCCCAAACAAATATTTTGGATTAGGGATTCTATGTTGTGTTAATCATTTGGTTTTATTCAACAATGGACACATTCAAAATTCTCTCTTAGGCCATCTAAAATTAATCTTCTGGTTCTCAGACACTGCCGCCCCCTCAAAATCCCGACGACGAAATGTATTTATTTGCTTTCCAGAAAAAAATCGCTGCCGTCCCGGATTTTTTATTTATTTTTTTCCCAAATAAACTTTGAAATTTGGCACCAATACGTACTTTTCAAGTGTCTCCCCAACCAAGATTGATCAAACAAAAACGAAAGTAAAACTAGAAAGCATGACTGCGATTCTCGTCAGTCTTTCGGTGCATATTGATTCAAAACAAGTGGTTCCTTGAACAATTCTGCCTGTGACTGACTCGGGCGATTCAGTGGAAGAATTATGTAAACGTGTCACTGTCTTTACCGGAGAAATGGAGGGAATTCGGGGCTTGGAAGGAAAAAATCCAATTGGTTTAGAACTAAATATGTTTTGACCGAAATAAACTCCAACACTGGAAATCCCTTGCCGTTTTTGCTAAAGCTATAAACTACAAAACTAAACTCCCTACCTACCTTGCCATTTTTCAAAAATCAATTGTCTGAGAACCAGAAGATTAATTTTAGATGGCCTTAATTATCTGAAATTAAAGTAGTTCAGTTTATTTTTGTTAAATTATGATTTTGTGTCTATCTCAATTTTGTTTAATAATGTGATTTGAATCAGTTCAATATTGCTAGCTTTGTTTCCTTTCCTCACTGTAGCCAGGCAACCATAAATAAACACATTTTATTGCAGTTTGGGAAAGCACCCCTAGTAAACAAATAAAACAATGAATATACTTTACCATTCAGAACATTAGCACCTTATAAACAGATATTTTGGTTACCATAGGTACAAGATAGACACAATCTTCATTGTATGTGATATAAGATTGTTGTACTACATGTACCAATCTTCATTGTATGTGATATAAGATTGTTGTACTACATGTACCCTCGTTTCTAATATAATTGGTCTTTCAGAGGTAATAATTGTATGTTTCAAATGAAATGGAAAATAAGCTTTAATGTTAAGGGGGATATACATGTGTTGCACCTAGAACCAGTTTTTAAGATGTAATAATATTGTAGAAGAAAATAGGAGTTACATAAACAAACAAACCTGTAATAAGAGAAAGTGGCCTTATAAGACAGGTGACAGCTTAAAAGAGGTTCAATTTATATGATATTTTCTATGACAAGACCAGAAAAAGGTGACTTCTTAATAGAGGTGACTTCTTAATACAGGTGACTTCTTAATAGAGGTGACTTTTTAATAGAGGTGACTTCTTAATAGAGGTGACTGCTTAATACATGTGACTTCTTAATACAGGTGACTTCTTAATAGAGGTGACTTCTTAATAGAGGTGACTTCTTAATAGAGGTGACTGCTTAATATAGGTGACTGCTTAATAGAGGTGACTTCTTAATAGAGGTGACTGCTTAATAGAGGTGACTGCTTAATAGAGGTGACTTAATAGAGGTGACTTCTTAATAGAGGTGACTGCTTAATAGAGGTGACTTCTTAATACAGGTGACTTCTTAATAGAGGTGACTGCTTAATAGAGCTGACTTCTTAATAGAGGTGACTTCTTAATAGAGGTGACTTCTTAATACAGGTGACTGCTTAATACAGGTGACTGCTTAATAGAGGTGACTTCTTAATAGAGGTGACTGCTTAATACATGTGACTGCTTAATACAGGTGACTTCTTAATAGATGTGACTGCTTAATAGAGGTGACTTCTTAATAGAGGTGACTTTTTAATAGAGGTGACTGCTTAATAGAGGTGACTTCTTAATAGAGGTGACTGCTTAATACAGGTGACTGCTTAATAGAGGTGACTTCTTAATAGAGGTGACTGCTTAATAGAGGTGACTTCTTAATAGAGGTGACTTCTTAATAGAGGTGACTGCTTAATAGAGGTGACTTCTTAATACAGGTGACTTCTTAATACAGGTGACTGCTTAATAGAGGTGACTTCTTAATAGAGGTGACTGCTTAAAAGAGGTGACTTCTTAATAGAGGTGACTTCTTAATACAGGTGACTTCTTAATAGAGGTGACTTCTTAATAGAGGTGACTTCTTAATAGAGGTGACTTCTTAATAGAGGTGACTGCTTAATAGAGGTGACTTCTTAATAGAGGTGACCACATGGACAGGTTTTGCTATACCTTGTTTTCCTGAAAGGATCTTTTTTTTTTACTTATAAAGTACATGTATGACAGTCATTTTAAACTATCATACATTTTTAAATGCCATATCAACACTACAACTAATTTTTTGTAGCATATTTTTGTAAATTATTATTAGATGAAGGCAAAATTTGACATTATTATTTTCTGCTAAAAAAAATCATTTTTGCATGTGTTGCACTTAGAATGTCAATCCTGCTTACATAGGTTTCAACTTTATAGGCTGTTCATTAAGGTTAGCATGATTTATTCATACAAATAGGTTTGCATTATGTTTTGGACACAATTTTTTATACTACTCATATTGCAGTTATATCACATGAGAAGGAAATATTGAAAATCAGAATTGTTTTTAATTTATTTTATTGAGATATTCTTAAATTTCACAAACATTAAATAGTTGTCTTCTTCTTAATAAAATTGATAGAAGTAGTTCATTGCTATTGATATATCCATTTAATATAATAATCAAATCTTATAATAGAGTCAAGGTACCAATCATTGCATATACCAGGTTTATATTTGTTTTTTATATTGTATTTTTCCACAAAATAAAGGGGTTGTTTTGATCGTGATTATATGGTAGTTGGATTTATAACTATCTATACAAGCAGTACCTATCTCCGCTAATATTGTGAGTTCGAATCCCGCTCATGGCGAGATGTACTTGATACAACATTATGTGATAAAGTTTGTCAGTTACTTGCGACAGGTCAGGGGTTTTCTTCTGGTACTCCTGTTTCCTCCACCAATAAAACTGACTGCCATGAAATGTTTTGAAAGTGGTGTTAAGCACAATAACAATAACTATATTGTATATTTTCATCAAATATAAACTGATTAAAAGTAATTATTGACACATGGATTTTTTTAACTGTTTAAATTCTCAGTTTCCTGTATACACCATGAATATTTCCCCAGTTTAATCAGTTGTCATAACATCAGTCATTAATACATTTTATAGTACCAATATCTCAAAGAAAAAAGAACGACAAAAAGAAACAAAAACTATGAAATTAACTGAAATTATTATAGGCTTAAGCAGTTTTAATATTGACAACTATTAACTATATAATGTTGTATGTTATAGATGCAACAACCACATCTACCACCACTGTTGCCACGACAACAACAACACAAAGGACAGCAGAAGTAACAACAACAGGTAGAGAATATTGTCCAAGTATATTACATTGTAAAACTCCTCTTACAGGGTTCAACATTAACGGTTGTCCGATTGCCGGGGCAAATGAAATGCGTCTTCGTGCAAGTGAAAACGGCACCCAAGTTGTCCGATCGGGCAAGTGAAAATGATTCTGTCATATGTTTGGGTCGTTATATTTTATTACTGATAAATAAAATAAACACCGGCCGTGTGTCTTCTAACTCAGTGATATGGAGATTTATGTTATCGTAAACAATTACAGTCATTTTCAAAATTCGCAGAGATGAAGTGCTGCCATGCTTTTTCAATGTTTTTTCCACCTGTCAAGGTCATTGATCTAGATCGCCAAAGTGCTTAAGATATCGGTAAAATGACCATGATCTAAAACGTGTACGTGATGTACAGTGTGCATAAAATGGCCACCGGTGGTGTGCCCAGTGGAACCATTCTGGCTGTTCATTTACAGAAATGTTCGCATTTATCAAACGAAACAAGAGTGATGCAAAATGTTTAACCTTCATGATATATTTTCTGACCTTCATGGGAAAGATAGCAAAACCCTGATTTGCAATATCTCTTGAGTTAAAAAAAAAAAAAAACCCTGCCTGCCTGCTCTTAAAAATTTTCCTATGTTAGTGTTAGGGGAAACCAACAATCAATTTTATTTGGCTTAAGGAACATTTTTACTTTTAAATTCTATAACAAAAATAGCCATATGATGCACTAACACTATGCCCACATCATAAGGTGTAAATAATTAATATGAGGGGTTATTCTACTCTATGAACGGTCATTGTAGATTGCATAGTTCTGCACTACATGCATATAGCACTTAAGAATTTGGGCTAGTAGTTTACGGTTTCGGGCAAGTAAAATCAATATGGCACTTGCCCGAATGGACAAATTGGTCAAAAAGTTAATGTCGAACCCTGTCTTATAACTTAAGTACACCTCTGCTACAATTGTAAATTACAAAAAAGGGTGCACTCGACTCACAGCCGCAAGTGATTAAGTTTACCAATTGCTTGCCCAGGGTCGGTAGTTCTCTCCGGGTACTCGGGCTTCCTTCACCACTAAAATTGGTCGCCATTAAATAGCTGAAATATTGCTGAAAGTGGCATTAAACACCAAAATTTAAAATTCTCTTCTTCTACAATGGAAAAGTGGCCTTATAAAAAAAAGGGGGGGAATTTCTTGATTGTGAAATTTAGTTGAATTTTACTGTTTTGGTGTGTCTGAAATCTGGCCTAACAAGTTGAGGTGGCCTTTAGTGGGAAGGGCCTAATAGGAAATGGTTTACCCTGCACATATTATTTAAAAAGGAAAGAAATTCTATCTTGCCAAAAGCTTCATTATATCTCTGCCATACTTCACTTGAAAGTAGAGCAGAAATTGTCTCCCTTGATTACTTGACATGTTATTTCATAATGATGGTGCTGTATATTTTTTTTATAAATATCTTCTTCAAGTGGGACAAATAATATTAGACATGAGATGTATAGAATCTAACATCTGTCTATAAAATAGTGAAATCCGTAAGACCAGAAGGCAATATTTTACACAGGAAACTAGTGAGATCCTAACAGGTGTTCGACATTTTGCTATATTTTGTATTTTCTGTGGTGTTTATATTTCACCCCTGGTAATGTAAATGTGCTCAAAATGTTGATGGTTTTCAGTTGTTATATTCAACAGTTTATTTTTACTTGAAGTCACAATAAGGGATGGAATACATTTCTGAATTTTGAAATTGTTAAATCGGAATGTATTAGATTAATTGTTGCACATGCTTGTAAAGTCAAGGTCATGTCTAGGATAGCCAGCCTCTTTTGAAAAATAATTATTTATAATCTTGATGAATACCAATGCAGTTTGTAATTTGGCAATAAGTGTGTGCATTTGTGTGTGAGCTCTTTCACGCTCCCTGTGAAACAAATATACTTCATAATGTGGTTCCATATAAACCATTAAGAAACATTTTCTTTGTCTTGCATTGTTGATTATATATAGAATGATTACAGCTATGCAGGTTTAAGACAGACATTATCACTAGCATCACATTGAGTCCAGTAGGATAAGCTATGATATTAGTGATAATATATGTTGAGACATTCAAAACTGGTATTATTGTTTTCATCAGAAACATCACCATGTATTTGTGCTATGCTGACCATAATAATATTAGCATCATAGTTTATACTGACAATCTCTCTTGATGAGATCAAAGGAAAAAACTTATTGATAAAAATTTATATTTGCTAACTATTTAGAATTAAATTTCAAAGTGATGTTTAATATTGACAGTGTGATTTTAAGATCAAAGGATAGATAAACTTGATTGTGTCCAATTAAACTTAACCTTTGATAGTGACAGACAAAAACATTTTGAAGTAAAAACTAGTAAGATCAAACTCTAAAATTTAAAGAGTATTAAGAAACCTGGATGACTAAAGGGTTTTAGTTGTTGAAGTCTCACCACCAGTGGTTAACACTATGAATCCCATCTCTAGTGCAAGGATTTCCAAACTCCTGTCGTAGAAAATTTCATATGAATTGAACCTCTTTGAAGATCTAAGGTCACCTGTCTTTTAAGACCACCTTTTTTCTTTGTCCCAAAGGTGACTTCTAAATGCAGGTTTGACTGTAACTGTCCAGTCCAGTCTGGTAGACACAATATAGCTTAAAAAATTCGCTGATACAATGTAGTGACAATAAAAAAACACTTGTCTAGTCCTTAACTAAAGACATATTACATTAAGTGTAGTCCTGTAGTGTTGTATTGGCTAGTCCTTAACCAAAGACATATTACATTAAGTGTGGTCCTGTAGTGTTGTATTGTCTAGTCCTTAACCAAAGACATATTACATTAAGTGTGGTCCTGTAGTGTTGTATTGTCTAGTCCTTAACTAAAGACATATTACATTAAGTGTAGTCCTGTAGTGTTGTATTGTCTAGTCCTTAACTAAAGACATATTACATTAAGTGTAGTCCTGTAGTGTTGTATTGTCTAGTCCTTAACCAAAGACATATTACATTAAGTGTGGTCCTGTAG
>MJUT01032202.1:494653-512207 GCA_002080005.1 Gigantidas platifrons
GGGCCCGGGTGGCTCAATGAGTTAGGTAGTTGTAGGGCCCGGGTGGCTCAATGAGTTAGGTAGTTGTAGGGCCCGGGTGGCTCAATGAGTTAGGTAGTTGTAGGGCCCGGGTGGCTCAATGAGTTAGGTAGTTTGATTACCTAACAGCTCATACAAGCCTATCACCAATACGGCGTGGGTTCGCGCCCGGCTTTGTAAATTACAAAAAGGGTGCACTCGACTCACAGCCGCAAGTGCTAAGGTTTACCAGTTGCTTGCCCATGGTCGGTGGTTCTCTCCGGGTACTCCAGCTTCTTCCACCACTAAATCTGGTCGCCATGATATTGCTGAATATGGCGTTAAACACAATAAATCAAATCAAATCTACAAAACTGGAACCTACATTAACAAAATTTGATGGAAAGCAAATTTCAAAAAGCTTGAGATTTCTAAATTTAGCTTGCCTTAACCAAACCTGGTTTATTGCAAATAATTACTTGGTTTGAATATGTTTACAGTCACTTGTTTCGTAAAAATAAGTATGATTACTTGTTTTATGAAAATAAATAAAAAATGAACAAAAGATAGATACCCTATGAACTCAATAGTAGACCAATCTATTTCTATTATTAAGATGTGGTTATTGATGCTTGTGATGAAAGAACAGTTTTTTTTATCATATATGACAGATCCTTCCTTTTATCTTAAGATCAAACACAAAATTGACTTACTGATAACACTTGTTTTAATAAGTAAGATGTTTCTAGAGGGCTTTTAAGTTTCTCTTTAATATAGAAATGTCTGTGTAAATGTTTTACCGGATTCTTTTCTTTAAAAAAAGGTTTTTTTTAAGTATTTCTGTACTGTGTCTGTTATGTATTTGTTTTACAATGTTTACAAATCCTGTCTGTTTTGTATTCGTTTACAATGTTTACAAATCCTCTCTGTTATGTATTTATTTACAATATTTACAAATCCTGTCTGTTATGTATTTATTTACAATGTCTACATGTGTACTTTTAACTATATCTGAAGTACTTAATTTGAATACAATCAACCAAAAAGAGGCCATTTTATTTGAAGTCAACCAAAAAGAGGTCCTCTTATTTGAAGTCAACCAAAAAGAGGCCCTCTTATTTGAAGTCAACCAAAAAGAGGCTATCTTATTTGATGTCAACCAAAAAGAGGCCATCTTATTTGAAGTCAACCAAAAAGAGGCCATCTTATTTGAAGTCAACCAAAAAGAGGCCATCTTATTTGAAGTTAACCAAAAAGAGGCCATCTTATTTGAAGTCAACCAAAAAGAGGCCATCTTATTTAAGGTCAACCAAAAAGAGGCCATCTTATTTAAGGTCAACCATAGAAAGACCATCTTTTTAAAGATAACATTTATCTCTTATGAATTGAATTACATTCATATTTTCTATATTGTTTTGTAAAATAGAAGGATGACAATTTATTTATAACTGGGTAAAAGTACATCAAATCTTTCCAACAGTTGTCTTTCCTTGATTTTCTATTTTAGGTGATATGACTTTATATTCTTATATATTTTTATCATATTTCATATATTTCAGTTGATTTGACATCTAAACCTCCCACTACAGCAAAACCAACAGATTCAAGTCCACAGTCTATAAAATTAACAACTACCACGGCAACCACTACAACAACAATTACTAAAAGTATCATGTTTTCATGTTTAGCTACAGAATCTAATGGTATCTGGTGGCCTGTTTCTATGCCAGGAATTGTAGTTAGAGATTGTCCAGAAACATTGAAAGGTTGGTTACTGTTAGAAGTCTTTATTATAGATCACAGATTTTATCAGATAGCTAATGTCTATTTAAATCCCGCTCATGGTGAGATGCATTCTATACAACACTATGTGATAAAGTTTGTCAGTGGCTTGTGGCAGGTTGTTTGTTTTTTCGGGGTACTTTGGTTTCCTCCTCCATTAACACTGACTGCCACAGTATAGCTGAAATATTGTTGAAGGTGGTGTTAAACACCATAACCCTAACCCCCCCCCCTAATGTCTACTTGGATAATTTGAGTATGAGACTGTGTTTATACAGTCTAAAAAGCATATGGTTTACTGTAGAGAATTTAAGATAGGACTGACTTAATAAGATGTAAATTTTCATTCAAGAGAATCTTAAGAAGGTCAAATCAATTTAAACTCAATAATACATGCAGATAGATTTAGCAATATCCTGTATCCTGGGTAAGATGACAAGTTATGTAATATAGAATTAATTTCAAGGTTAAGCTATTTATATTTTGTTGTTACAAATATTCAATTAGTACATTTTTAATTCATGCCTTGAAAATATACATAGTTTTGAAATCATCTATCATGGATAGTAAAATATGTACAAGAAACTACATTTGTATATGTGGAGATGTTTTTTTTTTAATTTTAAGTTCACAGCCTCTCTTCCAATTTACTGACTCGTCACAAAAAGTTTTATCCAAAATGAGATTTCTAGGTATACTTGATATAAAATATATGTGACTTCAGATTGTAAAGTGAGTTTAAAAGTGTCTCAATTTTTTCATCAGTACTAAAACCATGATTTTATTTGAGAAGAAAAAAGATTCTGAATAGTTAATTATAAAAATTCTGTTATAAGCTGTGTAGATCTCAGTAAGAAATATTTACTTGTTCAAACTTTTTTTTCTCTCATTTCTTGGTATTTATATTATGATAATATTAACTGTACTTTAGGAAAGATGACATGGAGATGCACCAGAAAAGGATGGAGGAAGGAACCAGATTTATCTAACTGTGTGTCACCCTGGCTAGATAACTTAGAAGATCTGGTGGGTTATTTTCTTTAGTTCACCTGACCTCTAACGGTCATCTGAGTTTTTGTCAACTCTTTGTGTTTTTCATCGTCTGACTCTTTCGTAATACATAAACTTTTAGATTTCAATATTCTTCTGAAACCGCCGTGCCATTTGAAATCAGACTAGATAAGAATACATTGGATTGTCTTGTACAAAGTTTTTCTTGTTTGTTTAAAATTCCGATTGAAAATCCTGCACTGTAACAAAAGACCCAATGTGCCAAAAAAGGTGTTTTCTTTTTTTTAGTTTATGGAGTATTTAATTTTCAACCAAATTTGATGATTTTTTTTCTTCTTTATGTTCATTATATAATTTTCTTTATGTAATAAGCCAACTGATTTTGCATAGTTCTTACCATTTTCAATGAAGGGGTCAAAATGGAGATAACAACCAAAATATACAATTGCAGTTTTAAACATATCTCACCTAGCTCCTATGGTTTCTGAGATGAGAAAAAGTGTCAATGGTAACTGTTTTTATTTCAAGTGGGAATGGTATGTTTTTTCCTTTGAATTCCTCAGAAAAATTCCTGTCTGTAATTTCCAAAAGATTTGTTGTACCTTTTTCAATTTCCAAGATAAAAAGGGAATGGAAAATAAGGTCCACAACCAAAATGTTGAATAATTGTATGGAGTTCCATTTTGATAGGGAATTCTTGTTTAGATTCAATAGGAAATTTCCTGCCTGCATTTTTAAAACAGATTTGAGCTATATGGTTTCCGAGAAAAAAAAGGGGTAACTGGACCCAAAAGGGACCAACACCTATAATGATCAGATTATTAGTAAGTTTAAACTTGGTATTCTCTTTGGATTATTTGTTGACATAAAATATATGAATTGTTCAGATTTAAGTAACATTAACAAATAAAAGGTATCTAGGATATAAGTCTGAATAATAAATTACTAGTTTATAAAAATTAAAAAATAAGTTAGGCAATTACAGAATAAAAAAAACCCATATTGTTAGATTTGCTGTAATCCATTTTTGATATAAAAGTTATTGATTTAGTTATCGTTAAAAAAAATGATCTAATTTCGTTTCTTCTACTTTCTATTAGATATGTAAGAGGAAGCGTAAGAAAAATACATGTAGAAACAAAATGAAATTTAGACATAAATCATGTCCACCTGTAAGTTATGTCTACTTCTTGGTGGCATGTAGCATATCTATGCATTTTATCTCAGAATTATCTGTTCCCATATCCCATATCTATTGACTGGCAATGACATTTTACTCCACTCATGGAAGAAGAACCTTACCTCATTATTATTTTATTCATATAAAGCATGTCATTTCTATGGTCACCTGATCTTTTACTATTGCCATCACTTCTCATCCATCTGCTCTTGTCCATCTGTAGTTTTCTTGAACATTATACATTTTGATCATCATCTCTCAATCTACTGGGCCAATTGGAACAAAATTTTGCAGGAATGGTTTGTTATGTCCTCATTTTAAAAAATGGCTGCTGTGAGCAAATGTTGTTTGAGAAATCTTTTCCTCTGAAAGTAGATTTTAAAATTATTTGTTACTTTTAGTTACAATAGTACAAATGATGTTTCTGATGTTTATTATTTAACCTTGATCCCACGAAAGAAGTGGCCTCCATGGACACTTCCTGTTTCTGAAATTAAACAAAAATATTCTCATATGAAACTAAAAGTCACAATGATTTGTAACTTCATACAGTACAAATAATGTTTACGGGGTCACTTACAGAGGATCCTTATTTAATCTTGTTTAGGTGAAAGACATGGCTGCAGTGAGGAATTCTTAAGTCTGATTGACTGAAACTTAAAAATCGTCTGCTCATCAGACCTCAGAAATTATGTTTTTGGGGTTCGCTACATAGATTCTTTATTTAATTTCGATCCAGCAAAAAAGTACAGAAGACATGGGCAATTCTTATTTCTGATTGTGCCTGTATGTGAAGTTCTCTACAACAAATCCTCTTTAAATCTTATTCTGGTGAATAACATGGTGGTGTCTTAGAAACTACAAACTTACTTGTACACAATAGGTGCATGAATAATCAGGTGAACGATTCAGGCTCTGGTGATCCTTTGTTTGCTATCGTTATGAAATCTTACAAGTGTATGATAGATCTAGATATTTCTTATGAATTTTATTACATTATTTCTGCTCCATAATATGTAATATGTTAGTATTGACAAAATATTTTGCTATACATGTCGTGAGCATACATATAATATATGTCCACATGATTTTAACATTGTTCAGTAAAGCCGAGGAAAAATATACCCATATATCTGCTAATATCCTTGAACAAATAGGATAGACAGGTAGACAAAACTTTTTTTGTTCAATTTTTAACCTAGATTATATAGAACAAGGATCTGACTTTTAACAGTTCTTGTCCATAAATGGAGGTAGACACTAAAACTCAAGATATTTATAGATTATTATATGGCATTTTTCATATTGCATGTCATATCAACCCGAGACCTCCATATTAACCCAAGGGCGGAAGGCCGAGGGCTAATATGGGTCGAGGGTTGATATGGCATGTAATATGAAAAATGCCATATCATAACCTATTTATCATATACAGACTGTGGACAAAAGTATTCGTATGATTCCAATATTCCCTATATATTTCATGTTTAAAAAAAAATACTCTGGAAGTCAATTCATATCCGATTTTGATAATTTATGTACCAATAAAAACATAATTTTATGTATTTTTACTCTATAATTTCAAAATAATTTTCTACGATAAGCATTTTGAGAATACACAAGTTAAACACAACTGAATTCATTTTTCTTTCGAAACAAAATGCAATGATAGTTTTTGCTGACAGATTATTTAAGTCTGTGTTTAAATCATGGCCATTTGAAAAAACATGCCTCAAAAAGTTATTTCAAAATGACTAGTTTATGATTAATTTCAGATTATACTCAGTTTTCCTACTTGTGTTTTCATTTGATTTATGAAGCCAGCAGTGTCATCATTCATTGCATAACAAGCATTTCCATGTTTTCTCCGTTATCGATTTTGATTTTGACAGTAGCAGATGCGACGGAAGTAAACAACGAAACATTAATAACGAAAACTAATCGGACAAAAAAAAAAACATGAATTCCTCGGGGGGGGAAAAAAAGAAAAAAAAGATTTTATAAAATTACAAGTGAAAACCTAAATACTTCATCTCATTCAAAATTACCGGTCGCCATTTTGAAAAATCCATATCTCACCCACCCATGTAATGCTGCTTACATTATTACACCCCCCATGTAATACGGATCAGGTTATTACACCCCTGGAGATATGACATGATTATCATGTATTTTTTTTCCAATATCAATATGTCAATATGCTAAATGTTGTGTGGTCAATAATGAAATAATTTCATTTTGTATTGTAGTTATTTTTAGAAAAAAATAGATAATGCATACATGATTTTCACAATATAAAGAAATATGTTGTGTAATGTGAGTTGCATTGTCTCTCTTCACCCCTGTCACCTAGTAACTGGAATATAAGAATGCATGTTTATTGTTGTTTTTAGGTTGATGCCAGTTCAAATGTTGAAAATGTAGCTAGTACGCTACATGAAAGGACGATCAATAGGAGATTTAGTTCTGGTGATCTGAAGTTGACAACATTAAGCCTCTTCCCAAAACTGAACAAACAACTGAGAAAGCAAGTTATAAACCTGACAAAACAACAGAGAAGAAAAAAGGTCAAGATGTTCTCAGAGGTACTGTATAAATAGATGCTTTAAATTAGAAAGGTCAAAAATTTTCTGAGGTATAAATAGAAATATTCACTAATTCCACATGTTCAATGGCTGTAAGAAATGGAAGGAAACGGACTTGATAATGTGTGATTAAATCCACATTGATTTGAAGAGATGTTACTTTTTTTAAGAAAAGTTATGTGAAATGTATTTTTTATACTTGTAGTTCAAATTATTTTTTTTTATAAAAAAACAGGATTTGAGGATATGGGTTGGTTTATGGTGTTTAATGCCATTTATAGCAATATTTCAGTTATGTTGTGGCGGTCAGTTTTATTGGTGGAGGAAACCGGAGTAACCGTAGAAAACCCCAGACTTACCGCAAGTCACTGACATACTTTATCACATAATGTTGTATCGAGTACACCTCGTCTCAGCGGGGTTTGAATTCACAACTTTAGTTGTGATAGGCACTGATTGCATATAAGAAATGGAAGGAAAGGGACTTGATAATATGTGTTGAAATCTACATTGATTTGCAGAGATGTTACTTTTTAAGGAGAATTGAGTGAAATGTATTTTGATATTTGTAGTTCAAATTTAATTTATTAAAAATCTACAGTATTCTATTTATTAGTAGTTTTATTTATAGAAATTTCTTCATGAAGTGACCAGGCCATGTTGTTTTCTCTTTTTTCAGTCTGTTCTAAAGACAGGAAGTAATCTTCTCAAGGATCGCCAATCATGGAAGGGATTACCAAGACAAGAGAGAAAGCGTGTAGCCACATCTCTTGTTGTCAATATGGAAGAGACTGGTTTCCATATTGCTGATAGTATAGATGTAGGGGACCCACCAGTAATCTCTAGGGATGTTAATATCTGTAAGTTAAAATATCAGTCATTTTTGGAAAGCATGGAAATTTTATTGACCAAAGTAAAATTTAGAAATAAAAAGTGAAATAAATTGCATGTTTATTGTTGTTTGTTGTTCGTTTTTTGTTTTGATTAAATGCATGCATTTATTTACGCATTCAAATGGGATCGTAATAACACTGATGCAGTTTCATAACTTATCTGAATCAAATTAAAAATAATCTGAAATATGTATAGACACAAAAGTAGAAAAAGATAATTTACATTTGACTAAATCTAAATTGATGTTTTGAAGTTTGTCGTTCTGACATTTATTAACACCTATGATTCCCGTAGAGGGACAATATGATTGCACTCTGACTGTCAGATTTTATGTTAATACTAGCAACAGGAATATGGTTTAAAGGGGCATTATCTGTCAAATCGTATCAGATATGATTGATGCCTTAATAAAACGTGTTTCTGTAACTTATAAATGTTATGAAATGTACGCGCACTGGGGGAAAAAACATGTAACTGCTCGTGTTTTGAGATCGATCAAGAAATGGACACTATCTTATTAATTATCGACATTGTTTACGGAGTTTGTCGAATCGTCATTAAATCAGTACAACAATGCACTTATTTCTTATTTTTTGTGAATCTGCTTTTAGTCTGTGTTAATTATGGACAAAGAACCATGCAAGTTGGCAGTTAATAAGCGACAAAATACAAATTATTCGTTTTTACCTGTCACTAGTAAGTTGAATTGCATACAGAAAAAGCAAGGTCAAATTATTTGCTTGCAAGCAAATAATTATCAATGGTAATTTTCGTTCTCAAAAGGCAGAAAGTGGAAAGCTGTTTAATGTTAAATATTTACCTTTATTTCATCATTTTAAAGCTATTTACCAATTTCCAAAGCATATAATTTTTTTGGTCAAAATCATAGCTAATGCCCCTTTAAGATCATGATCTGATATTTTGTAGTGAAGTTTTGTTGAAAATTCAAGATGGCCAATCAGCAGCCATTTTGACGACATTTTATTGACATAGGTCAAATTGTAGGGGTCATATATTTCTATGCGATACTTATCTTGCTTGTTTACCTTTATATTGTTCTTATTTAATATATTTTATACCAGTTTTTATTAAAAATATTTTTGAGGAGTAAAGTCTGGATCTTCTGTTCATAATTACACTGTTTTTATTGTTACAGTTATGGAGATCAATGCTATTAAAGTAACAGAAAAAGAAGACAGAAAATTGAAGTTCCCATCTGAGTCTGTTGACAATAATGGTGACACTGTTACTATACCTTTAGTAAGTTTGAAGACTTCAACACATGATGGTATGTATATGAAAAATGTTAAATACGAAAATGACAAAATCTGTTCTTGTATAATCAGAATTTTCATTTCACTCTTTTTACAATAAAATTAAGCAATGTAACCATTGGAGTTATTATTTACACATTGCCTCAGTGAAGCTTACGTTTGGCTTCCTATTTTTTATGCCCCTGCGACTATTGGCCGGGGGCATATTGTTTTACCCCTGCCCGTCCATCCGTGTGTCCGTTCGTCCGTCCGTTCATCACACTTAGTATGCATAGTTTGTCCAGCTACACTTTTTGAGCTAGACCTTTTATATTTTGTAGACAGTGAGTACCTACACTGAAGGTGTGCTTATTTTATGGATTTTGATTTTCAACAATTTTTTACAAAATTATGGATGCATGAACTTAAGACAGATTTTGCTAAATCCATATAGAATATATGGTTTGTCCGGCTAACTCCTCCTACAGTTTTTGAGCTAGACCTTTTATATTTTGTAGGCAGTTAGTACCAACACTGAAGGTGTGCATATTATATGGATTTTGATTTTCAACAATTTTTTTAAAAATTATGCATATATGAACTTAGCCACTGACCTTTTGCAATTATAACTGCGGGGGCATTGTATGTGTCTTACAGACACAAACTAAGACACAAACACCTTTTAAAGTCTATACATAAGTTTTCTACATCATACCAGATGAATAATATACCATTCCTGAGGTGGGTAAGGTTGAGACGAGGGCATTCAATTTTCTAGTTTTAATAATAATTTAGTCTTAATGCTACCAAGAAATAGAAAAACATACAGGTGGGCACAATATAGAAAGTAAATTTTATATGTAACTTGTTAGCTTTCTGCCAGGTGAGCTATTGGCATCTGTCGTCTGTTAGCTTTTCACATTTAAATCTTCTCCTTTGAAACCGCTTGAGCAAATGAACCGAACCTTGGTAGTTAACATCTATAAAAGGTTCTCTATAAACATTGCTTATTTCGTACGGATCCATTTAAAAACATGGCTGCCATAGTCAATTTTTGTCTATTTACAATTTTTTTTATTTTAGATGAAATAAGGATTGTTTTCCTGATTTATAAAAATCTGAGTGAATTCATGAGTCCTGCGTCAGAGGAAGAAGAGGATGACGATTATGTTGCTATAGAAGAAGATACTAATCAAGTCAGCAATGAAACAGAACCTTTCATCAACACTAACATTTTCTCAGTTTCAGTTAATGGGAGGAAAACTCAACTGGAGTTATCACAGCCATTGACTTTTACTCTAAAACATAATCAGGTATGTTACAGATGATGGTGGTTTAATTGATGACTAGTTGAAAATGGTTTATTAACAACAAAAACTCAATTAAATTTTATTTTATTTTATTTCAATGTTTTTATTAATAAAATTTGAGAAAATTTGTCTGACAGTGACTTGCGACAGGTTGGTGGTTTTCTCTGAGTACTCCTCCGGGTTTCCTCCACCAATAAAATTGACCTCCATGATATAACTGAAATATAGTTGAAAATGACGTTAAGCACCATAAACCAACCAACCATGATAGAATTATCCATGGATATTTATGAACTTTAAAAGTCACTGAAAGTATAAGAAATTTTGCTTGTTCATTTTTGTTCAATCTTTATTGTTTGAATTGAAATATCTGGTTACATGTTATTTTTGTCGCCTGTTTTGTAGGTACCATCACAAGGGTTCAAACCAGTCTGTTCTTATTGGCAATTTAATGATAGGTATGTTTTCTTGTTTACATACAGAATGAATAATTACTAATAAAAAAAAAAAAATAAAACAGTTCTAGCAGTCAAGTAAAAAATATTTGTAGAATGCATGATTGGACAGTATACTGCTGATAGCTTTTTTTATGCTTAAGAGTTAGAGTTTTAACAATATCATAATGACATAATATCATAAATATGTTCTTGGCTATTTTCGTTTTTAATTAAACAAAGATTTGTTTGGTGACAGTCAATTAATATTAGATATTTGTAGTATCATCTTTTTAAAATGTTTTTTCGTTGACGATGCTTTATCAGTAACCACATCCTGTATGGGGGCATAGTTTCAATGACCAATCCGCCCTGAGCCTACCATTTGAAACTGAGTACATCACCAAGAGCTGTTGTCTGATTGGTCAATATATATTAGTCAGTCTTGCATATGATTGGACGGATCATTATTAGATGTTAGCTTATCACCAAAATTAAAGCATAAAAGATACAACATACTTATAATTTGACATGATTATAATAATGATGGTTATACAGACAAATATTTCCCACATGTCTTATGTCAGTATGATTAACATGACTAAATAGTTTATACTATCTACTTTTAGTTTGACAGGACAGTGGAATGATAATGGTTGTACTTTGATACACACCAATAGCTCACACACAACATGTCAGTGTGACCATATGACCAACTTTGCAATTTTAATGGATGTCGTAGGCACAAAGGTAAAAAAAAATATTGTCATATATATCATAATAAGCAGTGGAACCTGTCTCGACAGAACCTTGAATACAATGGAATCCAGGTGTATAACCAAACTTTAAATCATTTTTCATGAAGTAGATTTTTGTTAGTTTAAGCTGTATTAACCAAGCTTCTGTTAATTCCATATGTAGATGTTGGACACAAGGAGGTTCAGTTTAGACAGATTTCACAGTGCTGTGAGAATTTTATACACTATCCACCTCTATCTAATTTACATGCAAATTAATGTGTATTTATGACAAAAAAAATATGACTTGCAATCAGATTTTCTCATCTTACTTAATGACTATGTTAAGCTTAAGTCTTTACTTTCTGCTGATTTAAGATTTAAGGGTCGTTATGGTGGTGATCATATGGTAGTTGGATTTACAACTACCTGTGCAATCAATGCCTATCACCACTAAAGTTGTGAGTTTGAATCCTGCTCGCTCATGGCGAGGTGTACTCGATACAACATTATTTAATAAAGTTTGTCGTGACTTTCGGCAGGTCGGTGGTTTTCTCCTGGGTACTCCGGTTTCCTCCACCAATAAAACTGACCGCCACGATATAGCTGAAATGTTATTGAAAGTGGCATTGAACACCATACCCCCTCTGCTTTAAGTTTTATTTTTAGGTAACATATAATTATTGAAATTGGCAACAGTATTTTGCAAATTTGTGAGAGAGAAAAAAATCAGATCTGAATATTGGTAGAACATAATATGCCTGGTAAAATTAAATTGAATTTAAACTTATGTGTATATTTAATTCTTGCATAAAATTAATAAAGATTTTGTGTTATATTTAACAGTTATCAGTGGAACACCAGATATCACTGACAGCTATAACATATTTAGGATGTATTGTGTCCATCACATGTTTATTGTGTTGTATATTTACCTTCTGTTTCTTCAAGTAAGTAATATTTTATCTTGTAAGAATTCTATACATTTATTAACTAAATAAGTAACATGTATATTGAAAATTTATAGAATGTAAACTTACTTCAATACAATTCAGGGGCCCGGGTGGCTCAATGAGTTAGGTCGCTGGATCTAGCAACTCGTACAAGCCTATCACCAATACGGCGTGGGTTCGCGCCCTGTTTTGTAAATTACAAAAAAGGGTGCACTTGACTCGCAGCCGCAAGTGATAAAGTTTACCAGTTGCTTGCCCATGGTCGGTGGTTCTCTCCAGGTACTCCGGCTTCCTCCACCACTAAAACTGGTCGCCATGATATATCTGAAATATTGTTGAAAGTGGCATTAAAACACCAAAAATCAATCAATACAATTCAACAGCATGGGTGGTATAATTGTTGGTGTGTTCGCCTTGATTGTAGTAGATCATGAGCTGAAGCCTTGGTCAGGTCATACCAAAGACTATATTCTCTGCTAAGCATGCAGGATTGGCTCAGAAATAGGATAATGTGAGTGAGTCACATGTCTCCTCATAGGGTGTTGTTTCAATGACAGGGTTCGTACAGGTGCTTGAAATCCTTGAAAGTACTTGAAAACGAAAGTAGCAAAATCAAGGACTTGAAAGTACTTGAATTCCGATAAAGGTGCTTGAAAACCCTTGAAAACTACTTTTTCATTTGAACAATTATTCCTGCGAAATAAGTGCATGTTAACAGTCATTTTCGATCTCCAAGACGTTGAATCGATGTCAACAACCTCAGTTACCCGTGGAAATATAAATAGACCTTCCCATATCATTACACGCTATTAGTGGAAAATCACACTGTTTCTATAAAATGGTGTTTTCCGGAATTTAACGCTAAAAAAATATAAAATATGCATATATGTAATCCCATCACCTGGCTTCAAGCTTGTCGTTTTAATTGGTTTCCGTGACGATTCATGGGTTTTCCTGAACATATTTCTTAATGGGCATAACATCAAACGTGTCCACTAATGTTCGAAATTAAAAATTATGAAAATAAAAAATCATAACATCACGTGATCAGCCGTCTGTTGCCAGTGACCTTGATCATTGCCAGTTCAAGATGACGGGAAAATGTAAATTCCTGAACAAATGGCTAGAGCAGCCACAATACCATGCCTGGCTTAGAAATAGCCCAGATATTCATAAAGCACACTGCAAATGCTGTAACAAAAGTTTTGACATTTCCTCCACTGACATTGGACACTCATCATTTTCCTGACTGGGTACAGGCATTAATTTTCACTTGAAGAAAGCCAGCAGGCTCGAAATTACTGGACGCAAAGACGCTAAATGCGTCTGTTTTTTTTATATTGCGTCTGAAAATTGACATGTGAACGACAAAAAGTGTGTGTGCATATTACAGCAAGTGTACAAAAATTGTACCTCTCTACCTTTTTCCAGTTCCGAAATGTGTGTTTTCTGTTTTTAATTTTAGAATAAATTTTAAAACGTAGTCTATTTATATCCTACGCTACTGGGGGTTATAATTCAACTGGTTTGTCAGTGTCGTTAGTTCTCAACCATCGTAGTTTTGTTCAGGATTGGGAACCAGTGCTTCTGATAACACATGTTCTAATGTTTGACGTACTATCTAATGAAAAGTCTAGAAAATCCCGAAGAGGTTTTGACCTGTCAACCTTGACTCATTGCCGATGTATTTATGTCAGCAAAACATGCTTTTAAAGTATGTTCCACCTAAAAATAAACATGAAATGAAAGTACCGATGTAGGTCAACCGGCAAACTTAGACAAAAATAATGAAAAAAAAAAAGTAGGTGTCCGTAAATGGATGAGGGAATTCAGGGAATTGAATGTTGATGTTGGCTTGAAAATAGAAAGGACACGGATGTTGTCTTCGGAAGGCTATATATATCATTGGATAAAAGTTCATCGAGTCTGTTAATAAGTGTTATATATTTTTCAATTTTTTTCAGTCACATTCCCCTTCCGAGAAAAAGACCCCATATAGAAAAATGTTACCCTTTTCCGAGGTACCCACAAATGGTTCTGAATGCACTAAATTTCACTTTGACTCACATTTATTTGCTGGTCCCTTCAAAACAGATGTAGTGTCTGGTAAACAGTTGATGGGAAATAAAATAATCATGTAATAGAATGTAAAACCTGGGTTGTTGCATGTTATAGTAGTAGCTCCTACAGGACTGTTCTTTCCATTTGTTGGCACTATTCAATAATTATGTTAGTTGTAACCCTCCCCTCAAAACAAAATGCTTCTTAAATATTAAATAACACTGAATTTTGCTTGTAACTTTTAAAACTACAAGCAATGTTTTGCTTGTGGTTATAAAAGTTAATTTCTAAGGTTAAACAAGGTTTTATATATGAAAATGCTAAGAAAAAGGTGCTTGAAAACTGTAATTTTTGTCCTGGAAAGTCCTTGAAAAGTCCTTGATTTTGTTCAACAAAAAAGTGTATGAACCCTGCAATGAGCTAGCACTATAAAAATCCAATACATTTATCATGTCTGAGAGCCAACTAGTCTTTGCTTCTACCAGGTTGCAAATAGAGAATATCAATTTTATAATACTTTATTTGACCTGACCGGGGATCTAACCAATGATCTACTGCTCTTGAGGCAAGCAGACTTAACATTACACCATCAAGGTTGTTTGTTATACCCCCACTCGTGGAGATGGGGCTATATTGCAATCACCTTGTACGTCCGTCCGTTCACACTTTCGTAACAGATATCTCAGCTTCTACTGGAAGAAATGATTTTATATTTGATATATGGCTTTGGCATGGTGACTTGTACCATGTCTCCCCTTTCCAGGTTTACTGCACATCTACTTCCTGTTTACCGTGCGACTTACAAATGAACGAGTGGGGGTATTCTTAGCACGACGTAACGTGCAACATCTTGTTGAAATTGTATCTGACAGTTCAGTAGCATCTTATGGGAGCCATGTGTGAAGATTATAGAATTATATTTCTATGATCAGCTTTTAATTCATTCAAGTATAACATTTGAATATTTATAGCCAATCACTATGTTAAATAGAAAATCATTTTGTTTTCCTCTTACAAATTTATAGATGTAATTTTGCATTTAATATTTACAGATGTAATTTTTAATAAAGAATTTGTACATTCAATACCAGTAAATATTATTATTAAAGAATGTTTTTTTTCTTTCAGAAATCTGCAATGTGACAGAAATACTATACACAAGAATTTGTGTTTGACTCTAATGTTAGCAGAAATAGTATTTATTGTTGGGATCAATCTTACACAAAACCAGGTGTGTAAATCATATTTCTTTGTCTTGGATAAATATATATTGTAGCAATTTATAACTCATCCTGGAGCAGTTACAGTTACGACTTCCTTAATCTGTCAAAATTATGAAAAGAAAGTGATGGTCAACAATTCCACCAATATCATCAACCATCTCTCACCTCAAAAACCCACAAAATATAGATAGGTCCTGGCTTGGCAAAGGAACAAAAATATGACCAGGTCCTGGCTTGGCAAAGGAACAAAAATATTGCTGGATTTTCTGAAAATATTATTGATTAATAAATATTTTTCTGATAGCAAAACTATATACATATTCAAGTTTATTTTTACCATGACTTAATTTACTGAATCAGAGTTATATCCCTTGAAAAAATCCCCCAAATATAGATAATTTTAATACTCTTATTTGATCTACTACACAATTAATGACTTTTAATGAGGTGGATACAAGGATTTATTAACCCAAGAATAATATATTTACCGAGGCGTCTTAGGACCGAGGTAAATATATTATTCTTGGGTTAATAAATCTTGGTATCCATCAAATTGAAAGTCATTAATTGTTTTATTATATGACACATTTTATATGTTTTTTCCACCCTTAAAATAAGCTTTGATCACGACATTTTCTTTTGTTTACCGTGTTGGAATGTTATATTCACCTCGTGTAACGTCACACCAGGTGATTATAACATTCCAACAAGGTAAGCAAACCACGAGGTGATTATAATGTTTTATCAAAGATCGTTACTAAGGACGTCAGCCAATCAGAAAAAAGACATTATCTGAAGTCATATAATAAACCATTTTAATGTGGTTTTCTCACTTATACACAATGGTATTTATACTAAATTATATTGTTTTTATGTTGTATCCACATACTTATTTTTATTTGTTTTATTGTTACATGTATTTCAGTTATATCGTAGTGGTCAGTTTTATTGGTTGAGTAAACCCAGAGGAAACCATCGACCTGCTGCAAGTCTTTCACAAACTTTGTCATATAATGTAGCGAGTACACCTCGCCTGGGTGGGATTTGAACTCATAACGTTAGTGGTGATGGGTACTGATTACATAGGTAGTTATAAATCCAACTACCATACGATCACGACCACAATTGCCCCTTGTACATCTGATTGTATACTTTCATTTTAGATTGTATGTTACTGAGTAATTGGACTGCCACACCTCCATCAAGTAGACATTTTATTTTTATCCTTTCATTTTAGATTGTATGTGCTGTAGTAATTGGACTACCACACCTCCATCAAGTAGACATTTTATTTTTACCCTTTCATTTTAGATTGTATGTGCTGTAGTGGCTGGGCTGTTACACTTCTTTTTTCTTGCTGCCTTCAGTTGGATGTGTCTAGAAGGAGTACAATTGTATGTCATGTTAATTGAAGTATTTGAAGCTGAACGGTCTAGAAGATTGTGGTATTATCTATTTGGATATGGTATGTAATTTTATCTTTTTATTTAGACAGATATTATATGTATTATGAAAAGATGTATTATGGCACAGTATATTGCATGAATATGGTGTACATGGTTTTGCTGGAAAACTAAAAGTTTACTCTTAGTACAGGTAGATTACAAAATTGAGGTTAGATCATTGGCACTACAGCCACTACTACAGTATTTAATCAATGTTATGTCATTGGCCCTGATACAGTATTGATTAAATTTAAGTCATTGGCCCTGATACAGTATTAATTAAATTTAAGTCATTGGCCCTGACAGTATTTTATTGAAGTGTTAAGTCATTGGCCCTGATACAGTATTAATTAGATTTAAGTCATTGGCCCTGACAGTATTTTATTGAAGTGTTAAGTCATTAGCCCTGATACAGTATTAATTAAATTTAAGTCATTGGCCCTGTTACAGGATTAATTAAATTTAAGTCATTGGCCCTGATACAGTATTAATTAAATTTAAGTCATTGGCCCTGACAGTATTTTATTGAAGTGTTAAGTCATTGGCCTTGATACAGTATTAATTAAATGTAAGTCATTGGCCCTGATACAGTATTAATTAAATTTTAAGTCATTGGCCCTGATACAGTATTAATTAAATTTAAGTCATTGGCCCTGACAGTATTTTATTGAAGTGTTAAGTCATTGGCC
>MJUT01032202.1:512361-582222 GCA_002080005.1 Gigantidas platifrons
TTAAGTCATTGGCCCTGATACAGTATTAATTAAATTTAAGTCATTGGCCCTGACAGTATTTTATTGAAGTGTTACATCATTGGCCATGATAGAGTATTTAATTAAAATTAAGTCATTGGCCCTGTTACAGGATTAATTAATTTAGATTAAAGGGACATAACTCAAGAACATTAAGGGGAACCAGAACCAATTTTGTCCATACATTAGTTTGATATTCAAGCTACATTTCAGATGTCAACTACATGTAGTAACCAATGAAATTTCTAAATGCAGGAAAATCTTTTTTCTCAACAAAGGGCACAGTTGAAACTATATCCTCCATGTTTTATTGGGAGATAAAAATAATTACAGCAGAAAAATTTACGCATTAAACAGGTAAAGTTATTAATGCGAAATATATAACACATTCTAAAGAGTCCTGTTTTTTGTAGGAGTCCCTGCTGTAATAGTTGGTGTGTCTGCAGGAGTCCACCATCAAGGCTACGGAACTGAAACACAGTGAGTTAAATAATATCATTAAGTCAGTAATTCTTGGTATGAAGGTAAAATAAAATCAAACAAATAGGGGTAGATCACAACAAAATATTTTCTATTGATAAATTGAACACTGCAAGCAACATATACTTTAGAACTTTCTTAAATCTTTTAAAACAAAGGCTATAGTGAAGCACTTTAAAAATAAAATAATTAAAAGATTTAGTTACTTTGATTGGTATAATAGGGGAGATCACTTTGTCAAAAGACAGAATACACTGTGTTGTGATTATACATCTGTTAAATAATATGTTATGATTACTTTCAGCTGTTGGTTGAAAACAGAGAATTATTTCATTTGGAGTTTCGTAGGACCAGCTATTGCTGTTATGTTTGTAAGTATATAACTTTTATAGAGGACTAGGATGAGAGGATAAAAGGGTAATAATGATGGCACTGTTGTTAGGAATGGTTCTGATCTTTGAAAAGTTACTATTGCATAAGATGAAATACAGTATATTTTATTATAATGCTGAAAGTAGCGGGAAACACTTTAGATGCATTGAGACACATATTACAGTATTTAAATTTTAAGTTTTGACATACATATATGAATTGAACTTGTAACCAATTTTTCCAGAAACCTGTTTTTGATTCAAATAGCATTTCCCATAAAAGATAGGTCTTAAAGGCATATTGTCTACCAAAATCGGAATTTTTTCATACCCAAAATTATTGTCGTTTTCCATACTAACCATCATAAAATTAAGATTAAACACCGAATTATTGGTGAATACGCTATGAAACGTTTTTTTCGATTTAAAAAAGCTGACCATCGTTACTGGAAGCTAATTAATTATGCACTGACCTGAGCGAGGCCAAATCTATTGTTATCTATTTTTATGCCAGTAGCCCGGATGCTGCAGCATGTCGTGTTTGTTTACCTCGCAAATATGGCCGTTTTATGCTACTCATTGACAATGATTTGCTGTTGCCAGGTGCAAAATTACATATATTGAATAATATCTACCGAAAATGATCATATGCATCATCATAAATTCATATAATATGAAAAATGATTGAGAAAAGAAGGCAACATGCTCGGCTTGCCTATCAAGCAAAATGTTTGCCACTTCAGCGTGAGTTTGGACTCGTAGCACTTCCTTCAGTTCGTTCCAATGGTCCAACTGATCCCCTACATATATCCTGCATTTGTTCCGTTTGGAAGATCCTGCACTTTTATTCCTCTTTCTCTCTGAATCCGTCAAAGTCTGACACTTTCTCTTCCACATGTTGTTTATTGTTTCTAAACAGTGCGCATGCTCAAGACAGGTTCACATAGAAAGTCATATGAATAGAGTCGGGTTAAATTGAATTCTTGTCATCCTGCACAATAATTCCAATAACGATAATTTTGGGTCTTTTTTGTCAAAACCCCCCCCCCACAAATCGTATCTTTTGCAGCATAACTGTTTAATGATAGCATAAACAAATCATTTACAACAATAATTTTGGATATAAAAAAATTACGATTTTGGTAGACAATATGCCTTTAATATGTAGGACTCGATCTATTTCGATCTATTATCATTGATGAAAGTTTTCCTTTGATCAACAGATTTCCTCTTATGAGGATAATATTTGGAAACGAAATGTGTCAAACTTGATCCAGACATCTAGAAGATGAAAATATATTCCACCTCCCTTCTTTTTTTTCTTTTTTTTATATCAATGATCACCTTCATATCAGTATAATGGAACTTGTCATTTTTCTTACAGATAAATGTGATTATGCTTGGTATTGCCGTCTACATGATGTGTCGCCATGCCAACACACTTGCCTCTTCTTTGAGAACCAAGGAAAAAACAAGATTACAGAAGATTAGGTAGGTTTTCATGCAATATGTAAATGTAAACAATACATCTATTAAGGCAAATTAAAAAAATAAACTCTATGCACATACTTGAACTAATCAATGAAAAACACTTGTGGTCTAAATTTACCATTGTTACTGGAACTTTTTAATAGCTATATGTGTTTGCAAATTTAATATGATAATAGGTGTTACCTAACTTGGGACGAAGTCCAATATTTTTTTGTAAACAATATTAACTCGGATATATGGACCTATAATATTTATAATATTTTTTCAAAGTAGACCGAGGGTGGATCCAGATTTTCTTAAAAGAGGGGGCAAATAGAGGCTTCCGTCGTTTTTTAAGTCCCGATCTAGGTACGAAACGACCAGGTTACGAAACATCCGCATCCGATTTTCTGCACAGATTTAACCATGCATTGACTTCTGGTATGTCATTTCCGGTGCATGAAAATTTAGTCATTAGTATATAGAAAAAAATTGCTATTTCTACCATAGTTGGGACTTCGTCCCATATTATGCAGCTTTTAAACTGGTGCAGGTCAAATTTGTCATTGATTTAAATATTGTTAATATTTTAGTGTAAGTAAATTTGCTTTCAAAAGTAAACAAGGAACTGTAGAAGGATACAAAACAACAATTGTATTTACAATCTATGTACATCTAGTTACTAAGGAAATATAATCCCAAAACAAACATGCTTTTTCCATTGTCATCCTTGTTGGAAATGTAACATGAAATTTTGTTGACCACAGTAGTCCCCCTTTTATAAGCCCCCCTCCCCCCAAGAGAAGCCCCCTTCTTATGAGGTCACCTTTTCACTGCTGAAGGGGTGACCTTGTAAGTAGGGAACTACTGTATTATAAATACTTGATCCATAGAAGATTATTTAAAACAAACTTTGATACAACACAATAACTTGATTATAGGTTTGGTTTGGTTTATGGAGTTTAATGACACTTTCAACAATATTTCAGTTATATCATGGCGGTCAGTTTTATTGGTGGAGGAAACCAGAGTACCTGGAAAAAACCAGTGACCTGTCGCAAATCACTAACAAACTTTATCACAAAATGTTGTATCAAGTACACCTCGTCATGAACAGGGTTCGAACTCACAACTTTAGTGGTGATAGGCACTGATTGCAAATCCAACTACCACATGAGCATGACCAAGACGGCCCCTTAATTTGATTATAATTTTGTCCTTTAAACATTGATACAATAGAATAATGTGTGCCTTACATTGTACAGTGGGGAACCAAACTCAGGCAGTAGTTCTGGAAGTTCTGCTGTAAAGGATAAATCTCAACTTAATCCAGAAATTCCGTAAGATTTTTATTGCCTTCCTGGCTTGCTATGCTTTGCTTACCTTGTCAGCACAGGTCAGAGTTCATTGTGTTAATGCTATAGGGTTTGGTGTAGTATTGTTTGTGTTAAAAAATATTGCTTTATTTTGTGTGTTTCTAGTATTATCTTGTATTGCATGCATTTAGAATAGACTACATTATCAAAAATGTATCATATTCATACTAGATTATTTTCAAAATTATTGACTGGGGCAGTGTTTCCTTGTCGTGAAGAATAAAACATCTTGACCGCAAAGACGAAATTAAGGTTTGGAGACTATTGAATGATACTTACCAAACCAGAATAGTTTTTATGTTTTGCATTTTTTGGCCATCAGCTGCAAAAGTTTACTTTGCAAAGACTCATAATATGTGAATAAAAAACTTCCAAATAACAAGTTAACAAAACTTCTTGTTGTCCATTATAATTGTGCTTTATATATCATTTATATTTATAAAGACAAAACATGCAAAATATTTTTTTTGTGGAAAAACTTTTTAATTTTTGAGTGGGATTTAAAATGTTAGGATGCAAACATTTGATCTGAAATCCCTTCAAAAGTACAGACAAGAAGGTGATTGTAGCCGTACAGAAAATAGTTTAGTTTCTTACTCATGCTAGTATCTAGAGATAAAGAATACAACAGCATGATCCTAACTTCTATGATGTTATTAAAATATTACAGCTATTTTTACTCATATTCTGTCTCTTCTATTTAGTTGTATATATATGTAATGCTCCTTGAACTCCATGGTGTTTATAATATACTCGTACCCATATATATCTGTTTCTTTTTCTGTATAGCGAATGAAATTGATAAATTAGCAGTAGTTTGTTTTTTTTACAAATAAAATGATGTGACGTAATGTCTGTATGTTATTATATTTTGTTTGTTAATTGTAATCTTTTTATTAGAATGACGATCAATTTTATAACAATATTCAAACAAAAATAATGTAATTACGCTATCATAAAAACCTTATGTAAAATAATGGAAGAGATGGCCTTAAAGACCAGTTATATAGGTATTTTTTGGTTCCCGTCGACAGCTGAATTTTTTTTATACCCGATCTGAACTTATTTTATTTGTCTTATTTAGATATTTATTATACCCCCGCTCGACGAGAGTCGGGGGTATATAGGGATCCTCATGTCCGTCCGTCCGTTCGTCACACTTTTTCCGGTTAATAATTAAAGTACTGCTCAACCAAATCTTTTCAAATTTTAACACAATGCTGTGGACCATTAAATACAGGTTAAGTTCGATTACTGTGTATTACACATTTACCGTTCCTGAGTTGTGGCCCTTTTTCTCTTAGAAAATATGGACTTTATAGGTTTCCAAATGATATATATAGTACCGCTCAACCAAATCTTTTCAAACTTTAACACAATGCTGTATACCATTAAAATACAGGTCAAGTTTGATTATGGTGTATTTCAAATTTACTGTTCATTAGTTATGGCCATTTTTCTTTTAGAAAATAGGGACTTTCTACGTTTCCGGATGGTATTTAAGATACGACTCGACCAAATCTTTTCAAACTTTAACACAATGCGATGTAACATAAAATACAGATTAAGTTCGATTATGGTGAAATTGACAATTACCGTTCATGAATTATGGCCCCTTTTCTCTTAGAAGATAGGGACTTTAAAGGTTCCTGAATGAAAATTTGGAATGCGGGGGTATCTGTGATCACCAGATCAACTTTCTCTAGTTGCTTCTATTTTTAATAAATTGAGTTTGTTGACATTTTTTTTAATTTTAAGGAATTTATTAGAAATAAAAATTTCGGATGTACAAAACCCATATAATGACAAGGGATGTCTAATAATTTGTGTTTTCTTTAATTTTTTAATATGCAGAAAATGATATTTTGAAAGTTTATATCACCGACAATTTAAAGTAAACTCTGACAGCATTGTATATAATGAAGTATTTAAATAATTGATATAAAGAATGTATAAAGATTTACTGCATTTTAGCTTTTGTATTGTGTAGAATGTAATTCTGTAAATTAATATTGATTCCATCAATTTTCTTGACACATTTGGTGATTAATTTCATATTATAAATAGCACCATTGTTTTGAATACAAAATTCACATTTGCATTCTATGAAGACTGGTAAATTTTGTGAATTTTTCGTAATTTTATAAAAGGTTACTTTTCCTTGTTAGTACTTTGACTTAATAATATTTACAGTGAAATTCAATTCTCAGAATTGTTTCTTTTGATTTACATGAAATTGATTCAAATTATTGATGGAATTGTTATTGGACAAACTTAGCTAGTTCTTTATTTCTGATGTGTATAAAAATATCAAAAATTTATGCTACATGAAATGTTCCATTTGTTTTTAGCCATTTTATCTTAATAAAGCATTTCTTTTTTTTAATCTAATATAGCTTGAATATACTTTTTTCTATTAAGATGCATTGCTGAAATAAGATATATGTATTTCCTTTGAAGGTTCAGTCAATCTATTTGAACCCAGTTTTTTTCTTCTTACTATTATATTTCCTTTGAAGGTTCAGTTAACCTATTTGAACCCATGTCTTATCAACTAGAGATGTAATAACATTATGGTTATCTATTTCAGATCATGGTTAAAAGGAGCTGTAGTTTTAGTAGTCCTATTAGGTCTGACTTGGTCGTTTGGTGTGCTGTTTATAAGTGAAGAATCAGTTGTCATGGCCTATCTCTTCACTATCTTAAACACACTACAAGGAGTCTTCATATTTGTGTTTCATTGTGTCATGAATGAAAAGGTTAGTTTAACATTGAATTTATATTTTAAAATACTTATTAAATCTTCAAATCTTGATGTACAACAAAAATAAATTAAAAAAGAAAAAAAAGGCTAATCTGGATCTTTGGAATGTTTTATTTCAAATCATGGATTCTTAAACACAAATCAACACATTCTTTTTTAGCTCACCTGACCCGAAGGGTCACGTGAGCTATTGCTATCACTGGGCGTCCGTCGTCCGTCTGTCGTTAGCTTTTTGCATTTTAATCAACTCCTCTAAAACCACTGGGCCAATTTGAACCAAACTTTGGTGGAATGGTCCTTGGGTGGTCCCCTTTCAGAATTGTGTCCGACAATCCCCCCCCCCCCGCCTACCAAGATGGCTGCTGTTACTAAAAATAGAAAATTCAGCAAAAAATCACTTAAAAATTATCTCCTCTGAAACTGCTGGCCAATTGGACCGAAACTATGGTGGAATGGTCTTTAGGTGATCCCCTTTCAGAATTCTGTCCGACAACCCGGCTGCCAGCAAAGATGTCCGCCATTACTAAAAATAGAAGATTTGCCAAAATTCACTTAAAAATTATCTCCTCTGAAACTGCTGGGCCAACTTTGAGCCAGGTGAGCAATTATAGGCTCCTAGGAGCCTCTAGTTTTTTTTTGAATTGATTAAAACTGAGAAAATGAATAAGAATAGAACAACCTTGATTCTTATTGAAAAGTAAAAGTTGAAATGTAAAATCAAGCAATTTACTTTACAACAGAATCAAAATTACAAACTCTGATCATACATTTTAATTTTGTCTATAAGCAGTTATCATGTATACCGGTATGTACAAGAATAATAAGAAATTCTATATTATTTGAAGATTTGTTTGTTTTTAGGTTAAAAAAGAGTATAAAAAGTTTGCATATAGAGCAACATGGCTACCAAGCTGTGTAAGAAGCATTTTCACTGGTTATTCAGGAAGTATGTCAACATCACCCAATAATTCATCATCATCTGGAGGAGTAAGTTTCTATATTATTTAATAATACCTGTATTAAGAGGTCACCATTAGGACTAACTATTGGCACCCATGATGTAAACTGTAGTCATAAGGAGTGTACTATCATAGGTATTCTGTTATGATGTCATAATGAGTGTACTATCATAGGTATTCTGTTATGATTGATCTTGTTTTGATATTCAAGATTAGTTATACTATTTATTACATAGATTTTACACTTTTGTTTACTATAATAATAAATAGTTGTTTCAAAAGGGAATTTGTTTTGTCAGATGCTGAACGATATTTTATGTTGTGATGAAGTTGGTACTCTGACATCATGCAGTGGAAATTAAAGGTTATTATATCACTAGGTGAAATACTAGTAGTAGTTTTTGTTGACTTGGAAATCTCAGTATTTAAAATAATTGACTATTTATTATCTACTGTAACACAAGGTTGATGGCCATATTCTGCTTGTAGTTAATTGGAGTATATCATCATTCAGTCATAAAAAAAACTGTCAAATTGGAATTTAAACCAAATAATTTTGTTGGCAATCCATTGGAAATGTTTTCATCTTTATAGCTTTGTGTTCAATATTAAAAATTACATGTTGTTTTGTTTCAGGTTCTGTTGAAGTTCTGGAGTGGGAGGAGGAGGAAGTCCTCTGGGTCTACCGTTGATAAATCCTCCAAAGGTAAAAACTACTCATGTTTGATTGTCATACATGCTTTCTGTTTGTGCATTTCAAAATTATATGCTAGCTAATACTGCTTTTAAAAACTAAGAATAGCTTTGCATTTCATGTTTTAGTTTCTAGATATTTTAATAACAAATGAAAGGGGAAAATATTTGAAAACTCAAAATGATCTTACACATTTACAAAAATGTAATGAATAAATATATTGCATGAAGAAGTTTGTTAAAGATTATTAATAGATACTAAGCTTCAATAACTGATTAAATATCCTGTCTAGTGTAAGAATCTTAACAATGTTGTATAATTTGTTGACAGAGTTATCTTTCCCTTTTTATACCAAAATTAGTATTTTTTGCTATGGATTGAATACAGTAAAATTAATTAATTTTATAATTTGCCAGTTTAATTGAAAAGAAGTTGCAGGTTGAGTATTAATACAAAATTCTTAAAAAAAACTATTGACACATCTATTACTAGTAGTCATATTAAATAATGATGGCATGAATGAATTCTTGTATGAATATTACTGCACACATCTGTCTAAATATGGATAGGAGTTTAGCATGAGGAATTAGGATTTGTGTATTCTGGATTATTACAATGTGTATTTTTATTGGATTATAGGTGTATGAGTTAACAGGAAGAAGTATTTAATCATGATTTAATATGAAAGTCATTTATTATAAGCACTGGATAATTTACACCATTCTTAACTTTAAAATTTACATGGTTCACCAGGTTGTTGACGTTTTTTGGTAGATTTGTTTCTACCTGCATCAGTCACAATCTTATTTTTAGACACTTATGTAAAATTGACCGAAAAGTGGTGTTTTTATAGTCGAACAACATTGGGAATCATGTCTTAAATGGTCTTTTAAATTCAATCAGTCTCTGAAAAATCTTGAATCTTTTCAAACTGGTCCCAGAATTATCTGAAAAACCTGTCAAAATCTGTCTGCAAAATCTGAAATGAAACCTGTTCAAATCAATACAGAATTATTGCAATAGAAGTTTGGGTTATACATTTCTTTTTATGACCTGTTTGAAGAAAACTTTGTTCTGTATGATTTAAATACACGTGCAAATTTACTTTAATAGTTATTTCTCTAAGATTTGATCAGTCATGATTAACTGCTCTTGTGCAAGTTTCAGTTGTATTCAAATTAAGTTTGTCAGTGACTTCCGACAGGTCGTTGGTTTTCTCCGGGTACTCTGATTTCCTCCACCAATAAAACTGACCACCACGATATAACTGAAATATCGTTAAAAGTGGTGTTAAACATCATACCCCCTCAAATAAAGTTCATGTCTGTTCTTCTGTACGATAGAACAGTATTAAGCTAAAATTATTTCCAGACAAAAGACTATACTTTTCATCCATAACATAATACCTGTCTATGCATGTTTGATATGATTATGGCTATCAATAAGAAGAGGTCAAAGGTTATGGCTATCAATAAGAAGAGATCAAAGGTTATGGCTATCTATAAGAAGAGGTCAAAACTATTTTTGCATACTATATAATCTACATTATTATTAATGGTATGGAGGTTTGTTTTTTTTTAATCCAGAACATACAATGTTTTTGCATGAAATAGTTACTATTTTGACATCTATCAAATTTGTCCTATATTTCTTTATTATGGTCAGTTCAATCATGAATTACTGATTTTCTTGTTTTCGTTAGTTTGTATGTGACAAAAAGTAATGAATTCTTGTTTTTATCAAGTACAATAACACATTGAAGTTTTGTTCTCAAAATTTGATATAAAAACGGGCTAAGAGTACAGTGGAGTACATCACTATGGTTGTAATTTTAGATGTGAAAAAAAGGGTTAGGGTTATGGTGTTTAACACCACTTTCAACAATATTTCGGTTATATTCTGGCGATCAGTTTTATTGTCAGAGGAAACCGGAGTTCCCTGCTGCAAGTCACTTGTATTGAGTACACCTCACCATGATATGAACAAAAAATTGTTAGAAATGGGGATGTAT
Organism: Gigantidas platifrons; assembly: GCA_002080005.1. NCBI lineage: Eukaryota > Metazoa > Mollusca > Bivalvia > Mytilida > Modiolidae > Gigantidas > Gigantidas platifrons. Next base: position 522,505 of record MJUT01032202.1, read on the forward strand.
TTTCATGATGCTGCATAATGAAATTGCATCAAGGATGTCCAAGTGTTAACTAAAAAAAATTAAATTGTAAGAACTTTTCTTGGTATGATGAAAAAGTATAAAAAAAAAAAAATATATATATATATATATATCTTAAAACAAAAGTACATTTTTTGTAGGGAACATATTTACATAATTATTATTGTATGTTCAAATAAAGTTATTTATCATAAATATTTTACCAATTAGTATGATGTTACAATTTGATATTAAATAAGGTTATTTTCTAAGAAATATGGCATTAGTGTATAGTGTTAATTTGTCATCGTTCAGTTTTAAATCTGAATCCAATCAATTTTTTTATTATGACTATTGATGGTTAAGATGAAATGACATCATTTAAAAAATCTTTTATGTTGAACAGTATTTAAACTGTTCTATTAAAATTATTAATTCAGCCACGATTTCTAAGCCTTGGATGTGCCGTTGACTTCCATTCAGATATATTATTATTTATTTCAACAGTAGACATAATAAATGTTTAAATATAAGTATATAGAAATCAAATAGACAAGACATATTGTAAAATTCAAAGCAATAGACTATTCCTAATCATTCGTTTCTATTGAAATTTATTTTTGTAATGAGAAAATTATTATTATCTCCCTTTATATTGAAAAATATATGTTTGATGTATTTCAGGAAAGAAGAGAAGGAGCGACATTCGTAGTAGTGAAGTAGAAAGTTTCTCTAATAGTATTTCTAATCATGGACATATTAATGGGTATAATAGACCTCCTAGTAATAACTATGGTAATGGGTACACCCATGGTTATATGTACACACATGCTGGCCCAGGAGGAGGGATAGCTGGAGACCTTTCTGTGGCCGAATGCTCAGTTGTAGACAGTGAATATGTTACAGAATACTGCCAAAACAATATGCAAGTTTCCATGGAAAAGAAAAGATATTCCTCAGGATCTGAAGATGAATGTGTGGAGGAAAATCATGAAAATAAAAACAGGTTGTCAGTGTTATCTGAGGATTCCGCAGTGAAAAATTCAGAATTTTGCTCTACCGAAGCTGAACTTAGTTACTCAGAATTTAGTGAAGATGAAATTGAAAAATCAAAAAGACAACAAGTTGAAATGGAACCACTTGTTCCTAAAACTAATTCAGAAAAAATTCTTTTGAACAATATCGTAAATTCTATTGATGCAGAATCTAAAAGATGTCCGTCATCAAATGAATTACGATTGGTTGATACAACAGCTGACAGTCTGAGTAGAAGTACGCCTAATATGAAATTAATTGTGGGTTACGAGGCAATCTTAGACAATAGTTCAGATCACTTAGTACTAGATGAAACAACAGGCCAGTCTGTCACAAGACATAATTCTGACTGTCCTACTAAGTTTGATCCACATCGATACGTTTTAGACCACAGTGAATGTTGACAGGGGTAAATTATCTCGAAAGAAAATTGGTGCCTAAGGTCTGATTCAGACTGTACAAGGTCAGGACTATCATAATCTTAAAACATAGAAAATTGGTGCGTAAGGTCCGACCGATTCAGACTGTACAAGGTCAGGACTATCATAATCCTAAAACGTAGAAAATTGGTGCCTAAAGTCCGATTCAGACTGTACAAGGTCAGGACTATCATAAAGTATTACAGCTCGGAACAAGCAATACATTTCTAGGTACAATGTGGTATTATTTCTATCGATAATACATACAAACAAGAAATCCTACTCAATGTTGTAAAATAAAAAAATACAAAATTTAAATGGTGAATCATTGCTACTCGAGAATACAAAATCTCAGATTATACTGAAATTCTGATAATAAAACCTGTTATACAAATTTATAAATGCGAGTATAATTGACCATTCAGTTTCGCCACCTGCATATAATATACAGTTATGTGCCATATATCTGTTCCCACTCAAATAATTTACTATATATTTCATATAAAACAACATTTTTTTAAATCAATATCCTGAAGTCATTTCTGATCAGATTTTTATGAAATTTACACCAATAATCTCAGAATTGGTTGTTATTTTTTCTGATAATTTTGAAATAATTTTATGATTAATACTTTTGGAGAAATCATGATTTAAACACAAATATTAATTTTTAACGTCTTTATTCCCTATATACCTATGTTATTTTTTAACACAAAAACTTAAATGTGTCTTTAAATCGTGATTTCTCCAAAAGTATTAATCATAAAATTATTTCAAAATTATCAGAAAAAGTAGCAACCAATTCTGAGATTATTGGTGTAAATTTCACCAAAATCTGACCGGAAATGACTTCAGGATATTGATTTTAAAAAATGTGGTTTTATATGAAATATATAGTAAATTATTTGAGTGGGAACAGATATAACTGTATATCTGTGAATATGGAAATAATGTGTTAAAATGTTTGCTGACATTGTGGAAGAGACGTGACAATCTACATAGTAATATATGAGTGCCTAGAAGATACTGTACTGCATAGCAGTGAACTTATAGTGCCTTTCATTATAAAAGTGTTCTTATTGTGTATTTTGTTTCATTGTAAATATTATTCACTTTTATTGTAATTTGTGTATATTGTATTTTTGTCAATGATTAAATCATTTTAGGAATATGTACAGGTTTTCCATTTTAATTCATTGTTAACATTTTAATTCTTAATTTGTTTAAATTTTAATTTTTAATTCCTGTTGACACTTGTATATTGTTCCAAATATTTTAATGTCCATCCAATAATAACAGGTTTCTATATTTCTTTTTCTTTATAGAGTTTCATCATAACATTATAGAATAATGTTATTTATATTAAAATGCAGACTAAGAATTGTCGGTAACTATTGAGTTACCAGTTATGATGATGAAGACATTAAGATGAGATCAAGAAAAGCAATAAAGCAGTTAATTCCTTAAATTTTAGATTTTCACCAGAATTTAGTTTTAAATAAAAAGTTATGGTTGTGAAATAATATGAGATTATACTGAAAAATAGAAATGATTGGTTATAAATGGAACATTGGGTAAAATTGTTAAAAAAAAAAAAAAAAAACCCATTCATTTACATGCATTTCGTTGGCATGAAAACACTACCCATTCAAATATTTGCAGTACAAAACACATTTTTAACAATGCTTCAGTTGTATTGTGGCAGTCAATTTTATTGGTGGAGAAAACCGGAATACCCAGATAAAACAACATACCTTCTGCCAGGCACTGACAAACTTTATAACATTATGTTATATCTAGCACACCTTGCCATGAGCGGGATTCAAACTCGCAACTTTAATGGCGACAACAACTGATTGCACAGGTAGTTGTAAATCTAACTACCATAAGATCATGACCAGGACCCCCCCCTGTAAGTAGAGGTCTTGGGTTTAATTCAATACAGTTAAAAAGATAAGATTATTGTCTGCCTCCAATTTGGAATCAAGATGATGAAAACTAGTGAAGACTTTAATGTTTTCATATATTTATTTTATTTAAAACTTCAGAAAATTAACAATGGGTTTATTGTCATCAATCCTATAGAAAAAAAATAGTTTCAAATTACTGTTACATATCAAATTTAAGATCCTTTAAGAAAATCAGTTTATTTAGAAATGAAGGAAATCCTTTTGTGATATTGTGTATAGTAGTCCCTCTTTTATAAGGACACTCCCCCCAACAGCGACCCTTCTCATCAGGTCACTTTTCAGATATTACTAATAAATTATAACTCTCAAAAGAGACCATTCCTCTTAATAGGCCATTTTTTTTTCTTTGCTGAAGATGTGGTTTTATAAAAACAAGTAGTGTATAGGAGTCCCCCTTTTTGAGGTCACTGCCACCAAAGGTGTCCCCTCTCATAAGGCCATATAAATAAATTGTCACTCTCAAGAGACCATTCCTCTTATTAGGCCATTTTTTTTTTTTTTTTAGAAACGGAGGACTACTGTTTTAATAATATATTTTTTTGTTATTATCCAAACCAAAGATGTTTTTTTAAGTATGCAACAGATAGACATTCCAGTATTTATCATTTGAATTATATATAGAAACAGAATATTCTATATTTATAAATATAAATAATTATATAAGTATTACAGAAGCGTTGTGATTATTATGTTTTTTTAATTAATTACATACACAGAGAGAAATATATTTACCATTCTCTGCCAAATTGTAATATTTATGTTTCCTCAGAACAGCCAAAATTATATTTTAATGTTTAAGCAACTCTATCTTAAAGCAGCTAAATCTACCTTTTATGTATAACAAAAGTACTGTAATAGAATTATTTTATTTTGGAAATACTGCATAAAAATGTATATTGCATTTTATAAACATGTAAATGAGATTTTTGAATATTTCATTTTAGAATTTCTCGTTCATTGGTAATTTAATGACAGTAATTAATACAAATTATGCTGAGATGTTTTTTGTCACTTCAAGAAATAATTTTAAATTCTTTATCCTTTCTCTTAATGGTCTTTAATAAAGATTACACTAAAACAATGTTACAATGATATTGAACAGATTCCATTGTGACAAAATTTTAAGTAATAAAGTTTATCAGTAACTATATGATACTCTTTAGTTTTCTGTTAACATTTGTCATTTCCTCCATCGCTGACCAAAGATGCCACAGTTGAAAAGTTGTTGAAAAAATTGTTCAAAATGTCAAATTAAAGCAATAATCTAATAGTCCATCAGTATTGTAGACCAACATGTTCTGTTAATTACTAGGAGTATTTTAAAAGAAAAAAAAATCTTGTGTCTATTGTTTTATTTGTCTACAGCTTAAGTTTATGTGATTAAGCTGATACATGTATTGTTATGATCAAATTTTGAGAAATAAAGAATTGAAACATATATAAGCTTTGTAGATAAATCTCTTATAGCACTAACATTGTCAGTTTTGCCAGTATGGATGTATGTGACAACCATTTTTGATAACCGATCAATGCAAAAAAACACATATTTTGTAAAGGACAATCCAAGGAACATTCCAGCTGTTTGTTTGTCAAATGTTTAGATTTCAAATGAGAGTAATTAAAACAAATATTTTCCCCATAGGATCCTATGTCAAATTTGCCATGTGGTGGTGGCCATCTTGGATTGTTTATTCATACGAAAACATGTAGATTTTACTAGGGACAATTTAATGGTTATTCATATATGAAGTTAAATTCAACATTTTCATTTTCCAGAGGGTCCTATGTTAAAGTTATGCTCTGCTGTGGCAAGCATCTTGTATTTCCGATTGACGCGGAAAAAAAACCATGTATTTTTTTTACCATACCAGGAAAGTTAGCTGTCAAATAGTTCAGTGGTTTCAGTCCAGAATAATTTAAAAACTTTACCCATATGGTCTTCTGTTAAACTTGTACTGTGGTGGTGGACGTCTTAAATTCATGACAAATTGATTTTGTAAAGAAACATCCAATGATTATTTACGTACAGTTTGGTTCAATCAAATTTCTAGTTTCTGAGGAAACTTATTTTTAGCTCACCTGACCCAAAGGGTCATGTGAGCTTTTGTCATCACTTTACGTCCGTCGTCGTCGTCCACGTCTGTAAACTTTTCATACTTTCTTCTTCTTCTTTGAAACCACTGAACTGATTTGGACCAAATTTGGCAGAAATGTTCATTGGGGGTCCTCTACTAAATTTCTTATTTTGGTGCAGATCGGAAATCCAACATGGCCGCCAGGGCCAATAATGTGTTCTGATTGGTCGAAATTTTAAAAATCTTCTTGTTAGAAACCACTAAGCGAATTGAATTGTGACTTTACAGGAATGATCATTGGGTGATCCTGTACTAAACTTGTGAATCGTTTGCTGATTGGAAATTTAAGATGGCCACCATGACTCGACTTAGTTTTAACATAGGACCTATGGAAAAAATGTTTAAGTCTTCTCCTCTGAAACCAGCAAGTCAATTTAAAGCAAACATGGCATGAATGGTCCTTAGGTGGTCAACTTTCAAAATTATGTCCTGTGAGCCCGACCTCCATCCAAGATTGCCGCAGTCAGCGGACATAGTTTTAACATAGGACCCTATGGGAAAATTGTTTAAAAGTCTTCCCTCTGAAACCAGTCAGCCAATTTAAAGCAAATATGGCATGGATGGTCCTTGGGTAGTATACTTTTAAAATTGTGTCCGGTGACTACTACCTTCATCCAAGATGGCTGCCATGAGCAGACAGTTTTAACATAGAACCCTATGGGATTTGAATAGTAACTTAGATGTATTCGGCATGCAGACATTCTTAAGAGGACTTAGTTATGTCAGGTGAGTGATACAGGCTCATGTGAGCCTCTAGTTCCATTTTCCAATAGAGTTCTTGTGTTAAAACTATGCAGTAGGCCATTTTGAATATCTATCGTCAGAAAAGAAGAAGCCTTTTTAGAGGGCCATATTAAAAACATTCCTATCATGGATCAATTCCATCACACATCAGGTTTTGGAGAAGATTTTTTTTAATTTAACCGAATCAGAATTAGAAAGCATAATTGGCCTTAGCAGACATGTTGAATTTGAAAGTAAGACAAAAATCTTATAGAATGTTGACTACGCAGGTAACATTTCTACAAAGTTTGATTCCAATTGGGCCTGTGGTTTGTGAAATTATAAAAGCTAACACACAAAAGTCGTTGAGACAAAAGAAATCATAAACTTTTCACATGACCATCCAATGAACATTCCTGCCAATATTGGTTCCAATTGGCCAAGTGGTATTCCCAGAAGAAGATTAATATAATGTAACAGTTTACAGACAACGACGTACTCCAAGTAATGACAACACATGTGACCCTGTGGGTCAGATGAGCTAAAAATGATTCTTGGATTTCCGATTGGCACAAAAATATTTAACATTTTCTTATTGATTATTCAATGAACATTCCAGTCACATTTCCTTTTAAATATTTCAGTTGTTACTATGGGTAATCTTTGTTCTGTGGTGGACACTATCTTCGAGTGAAGATTCATATACAACTAGAGGCTCACTCAAGTCTGAATCTCTCGCTTGATTGATTGGTGTTTAACACCAATTGTGACAGTATTTCAGCTATGTTGTGGCGTGATTATTTATTGACAGTGTGTTCATTAAGTCTATTATTTGAGGGAAAATGTTTTATTCCTTTTCAAGTAAGATCCTAGGTTAAACCTTTAACCCATTAAAATAAGAATTAAAAATGTTGTGCACTGGTCCCTTTTGGTAAATCATATCTCAAAAACAGTAAGAGGTACAATTTTAATGCCCTTATATTTTGAAATCAGAAAGAGCCATACAAAATCTGTTGGCATACTACATTAAAAGAATTTTATAAGGAACAAACTTGCTTGAAAAATAAATGCTCCACATGCAATCCTTTTTGGCTTTTTAGGACCATTGTAGTGAATTAAAAACAAACTTTGTATAGAGCCACGCAGTGATCATTCCTACCCAGATTGGTTGGAAGTAGCCCAGTAGTTGCAGAGAAGAAGAATGAAATACAATGTTTATGGAAGACAACAATAAATCACATGACCATTTGGGTCAGGTGAGCTAGAAAATAAACTTTGTAAGGAACAATCCATGGATCAATAAAGTTTGTAGTTTCTGAGAAAAACTTTTACTGATTTTCCATTGGGTTCGATGGCAATTTAAATCCTGCATTGATAGCCATCTTAAATTTCCAATCGACACTTAACAACATCATTTGGTTAAGGACCATCCAGGGAATATTCCAATCAAGCTCCCTTTTAATGGTTGTGGTTTCAGGAAAATAGTTTTCAAAATATTTTTCTGCAGTGTCCTATACTTAGATTATGTCCTGCAACGGAAAACCAGCCCAGGATAATTTTCACCAAATTAAATTTCGAACCACTGTATTTTTTGAACAATTAAGTTTTTATTAGACTCATTGAATCAAATTGAATTGTTAGCTTTGGTAACCATGTTGAATTTTGGATTGGCATTTAAAGCACAATTTCTGATATGTCCATCAAAGAAACATTCCTGCAAAGTTTGAATCCATTTGGCTCATTAGTTTAAGAGATGAAGATGATACGAGATGCAAAGTGATGATGACAATAGGTCACACGGTCCTTTATAGTCCAGGAGAGCTAAAAATTGATTACTTACTTCAAGATAGCTTTTTCATTGAAGGAGTAAATTTATGTTGGTTGATGTGTTGGGCAGACAAAGAGAAGGAAATCATGAAACCGTCATTATATCCTCATCTCCTTTTAAAGCCAGATCAACAAAAATATAGCGAGTGATTGTTGTTTAATGTCAACTTAGTAATTTTTCAGCTATATTATGGCGAGAACAAATTAATTTTCAATGAGATGATGATGAGGTCCGCTTTGAACTAGACCAACGTGCTGAGTTGGACTTTTTATAGTGCTAGCTCACTGAAACAACAGTCCGCGGATAGACATGTTGCCCCACTCGGACATATTATCCTGATTCCAGTCCTTAACGCAGAGAAGCAACAAATACCAATTTTATAGTCTTTGGTTTGACCCGATCAGGACTCGAACCTAAGGCCTACCGCACTAGAGGCGAACACACTAACAATTACACAACAGATGCGGTTCACAAAAAATATATAACGTGGCATACTGTTAAATATATAATTTATTGTACATTTGTTTATGTAGTAGATAAATCAAGGTCTTGACCTCTTGTATGTTCAGGTTCAATGTTGACCTCATTTGAATTTGTACACTGAATGTCATTTAGTTGATCTGTTGAATGTTTGTGATCAATTTTGACCTCATTTGAATTTGTACACTGAACAACTTCCTGTCGATCTGTTGAATGTTTGTCCTCAATATTGACCTCATTTGAACTTGTACACTGAACAACTTCCTGTTGGCCTGTTGAATGTTTATCCTCAATATTGACCTCATTTGAACTTGTACACTGAACCACTTCCTGTGAATCTGTAGTATGCTTGTGAAATGATATTTTGAAAGCATTCTCTTCAGTCTGAATTTCTTCATTTATTGAGAAGATCTCTGTAAATATGTCTTCGATATTATTCAGGAATTCAGAAAATTGTTCTTGGTTAAACAATAGTTCTCGAATGGACATCAACATCTGAAATATATATTACAAAAAAAAATAACGTGATTTTAGAATTAAATTTTGAAGGACTTATGTACATAGAAAAATAAATACCAAATCATTAATAAAAAAATATTACACAATATGATGCCATCTAGGCGATTCATTTTTGGTTCACCTGGTCCGTCCAACTTTTCAATGTTCACATTTCATCTACATCTATTTAGAAAACTCATATTTCAACCAAAACTTGAATATAAATTTGGTTTGAATCTGTTGAACTATTTTGCTAATGGGATAACAAGAATATTTCCAATCATTTTTTTACATCTGTAATTTTTAAAAACTTTGATAGTAGAATTGTGTTTAGATAGTTAACAAAGGAAATAATTTAACTTAATATTACTCAAAAAATTCAAAGTGATATGCTTAAAAATGTAACTTTTTTACCTTTGAAAGACAGGTATGTCCAGTAAATGATCTGTATGACCCCAACATTTCAACTCTATTCTGGTATAAACTATACTTCTCAGCCATCTGTCTGATTACAGATATCATTGCATCTGTGTCCATACAGTGTTGTATAATATCATACTCAAATTTGTAGGGTTTATCTGAAACAATGCAGTAAACATGTATATAAACTGAAACTTTGGTCAAATCAAAATAATAGTTAAAAATTCATAAACAATCCATAAATATTTTAGTGAATTTACCACTATTTATCGAAACTTCTTTTTTACATAAAATTTCTGTAAATTTTGCCAGTAAAATACATTCTTTATTTCAGTTTGTTTAAGTCGATATAAAATAAAGACTATAACAGACTTAAAACAACATATAATTGGAAAAAATAATTACACAAATTACCTGAAATTCTTCACCAGATAGTGTCTGCAAATTTGTAGGAGTTAAGGTTATGGTGTTTAACACCACTTTCAACAATATTTCAGTAATATCGTGGTGGTCAGTTTCTTAGGTGGAGGAAACCGGAGTACCAACAGAAAACACCAACCTGCCGCAAGTCACTGACAAACTTTATCACATAATGTTGTATTGAGTACACCTTGCTATGAACAGGATTCAAACTCACAATTTTAGTGGTAATAGGCACTGATTGTAAAACTACTATACGATCAAGACTACGATCGCCCCCTTTTCTCTAGGAAAGTTGGAAAAGATCAATGGTTTCTCATAGCATCCTGGTTTCCCCCACAAATAAAACTACCTGATAAACATGAAATATTGTTAAAAGTGATATACCACAATTCCTATCTGGTAGACATAAAGCTGGTGTTGACATATATTCAATCCATATTGTCTACTGGTACAGTGAAATCTATCTAAACCAAACCTCATTGGAACTAACTTTGTGTTCACAATTGACAGGTGTTCTGTTTACACAGAGATTTCCTACATTGGTACTTTATTCAAAGTTCACTTTATACAGGGTTCCATTTTATTCAGGGTTCAGTTTATACAGGGTTCCATTTGATTCAGGGTAAGACTCAGACAGGTTTCACTCTACTTCCAGTACATGTGTTTGAAGTCAATCTCATTTATCTAATTTCTGATGACAAACTGGTATTTAATCTAGATACTTACTGCACATTAAGATAGGGTAAATTTCATCACTTATAGTCAAACATCTAATTTCTGATGACAAACTGGTATTTAATCTAGATACTTACTGCACATTAAGATAGGGTCAATTTCATCACTTATAGTCAAACATCTAATTTCTGATGACAAGCTGGTATTTAGGCGACTGTATGGACTTATGATAATACCTATAAATCTGCTTCCTCCTTTAGAAAACCATTCCTGTAATAATATAAAGAAAACTAAGTATAGATTAATTATACTACATTGGGTCATATAAACTTATGTTAAACAATCAACCAATATACAGTCAATCTTGTATTAAGAGGTCAAATTTGGAAGAAGGAAAAAATGTTCTTATAGGACAGGTGACCTCTTTATTCATATGAAATTTTCAATGACAGAACAAGAAAGGGTGACCTTTTAATATAGTTGACTGCTTAATAGAGGTGACCACATTGATAGGTTTGACTGCATAAATTTCCTACTGTCTGTAAACTAAATGCTTAATAGAGGTGACCACATTGATAGGTTTGACTGCATAAATTTCCTACTGTCTGTAAACTAAGATATCCCTATGTGTGACAATTTATTTCAAACAACAGATTCTAAGATGCCAGTAAATTCTCTTCTATCATTTAGATTTATTGTAAGAGTCTTAATATTACAAAAATGGTTTTTTTCTTAATGTAGATTGATTGATTGATTGATGTAGATGATGAAACTAAATGATCTGAAACTAAATTCTATACGTTTTCAAGAGATAGCTCTTCCTCTGATCAATTTTTGCTCTTTTTTTTTAGACAAAGTATCTTTTTATACAATCATTTCTGTACAGAAAGACTTAAGACAACTCAAAAGAAATAAAGGTTCTGTGTCAAAAACAGTGACAATTCATTACAAATCAACAGTGACTGCTTGCATGATAGTACTTGTAAATGGTAACAGAAACTAGCCTTACAAATCTTTTATAAATTTGTATTGAATCAAAAACAGGACTGGGTTGCACAAACCTCAATTAAAATTAAGTCTAAATTAAACCTTAAGTGTAGATTAATTTCATTTACATTTCAAGTAATTGTAAGTGCCAATTAAGTTTTAACTGATACTTAATTAAGGTTTGTGCAACCTAGTCCTGATGTTTTAGGATTTGCTTAGGATTTCTATTATAACATTCTAATACACTTCAATTCTACAACTTTATTATTTTATGACAACCTAAGTATTGGAAATGGAATGTAAGGTTAGTCACATGTGTATCTTGTGTACTAACATATGTACCTGGAATTAGTCACATGTGTATCTTGTGTACTGACATATGTACCTGGAATTTGTCACATGTGTATCTTGTGTACTGACATATGTACCTGGAATTTGTCACATGTGTATCTTGTGTACTGACATATGTACCTTGAATTTGTCACATGTGTATCTTGTGTACTGACATATGTACCTGGAATTTGTCACATGTGTATCTTGTGTACTGACATATGTACCTGGAATTTGTCACATGTGTATCTTGTGTACTAACATATGTACCTGGAATTTGAGTTGTGTTTCTATATCTCGTACTGAAGGATTTGGTTCAAATGTTGGATGTGAATGATACCACCCAACAACAGACATTCCATACTTGTCTATCTCTTCACTGGCTTGAGTCTGTGATACTGAAATTATTAAGTCAACATGTTAACATCTTACATAATACAAATCAAATCAAATCAAAATGCTTTGCTTTCAACATATTTGAATGTTACAAAATAGGTCTTTCACAAAAGACCATTCCTTATTGCCATCTACTGTCACTATCTATGTATAATGTGTTAGATTTTACATGGATTCTTTATTTTGCAGGAGGGGTGTGCATTATAAACAAGAACAATATGCTTCACTTTTTTTCAGACCGAAAAATCATATGTCTGCCATTTTTGCTGTTTACTGTCGACATGTGAAGTTTTCAACTATTTTTCATATGTTGAATGTTACATATAAATTGTACCCTAGATCACAAAATCTATCATTCATCTCTCAAATACTATTATACATGAAAATATTTCTAATATCAAAATTAAAAAAATACAAAAAAAAGTTCCATTTCCATCTGCTGTTAGACTTTTAATATTCATTTTGTGGACCATACATTTGTAATTGAATCATGTTGAGATCACCAAAGCTGGGGGATTTACAACAACCTATGCAATTAGTGCCTATCACCACAACCGTTGTGAGTTTGAATCCCTCCCATGACAAGGTGTACTCGATACAATAATGTGATAAAGTTTGTCAGTGACTTCTGGTGGTTTTCTCTGGGTACTCTGATTTCTTCCACCAATAAAACTGACCACCACGATATAACTGAAATATTGATAAAAGTAGTGTTAAACAACATAGCCCCCACCCCCAAAGCTGGACATTTTTGACACATTTTACTCCCAGTATTATCCATGGATATCTATAATATATAAATAATCAAAGGCTACTACCTTCGATGAAAATGTACTTAATATTTACCTGGGTCCATCTCACACTGCATGACTGTACTTGTACTGTTACATGGTATAGACATTGTAACACATAGTCTACCATCACTAAACTGTCCCCCTAACATTCCTATAACTTAATATTTACCTGGGTCCATCTCACACTGCATGCCTGTACTTGTACTGTTACATGGTATAGACATTGTAACACATAATCTACCATCACTAAACTGTCCCCCTAACATTCCTATAACTTCAGTTTTAGCTACATGGGCATGTACATCCATGATAACAAGACAGGAATTATAGATCTCTACACTAAATGGAGCCTAAAAATAAATGACATGTAAATTGATTTCAATATTATAAAGGTGGAATTTGTTATTTTGGCTATGACAATTTACACTGACCTTTTTTTCAATTAAAAATTACTTTATATTAATTTATACAATTCTTGTTGTCTAGTAATTCTCCAATATAACAATTGCACACACCATCACCACCAACCCAATCCTCTCATTCCTTTCTTCATTCTCTCTGTTCTTGTTCAATTTACATATATTAATGTAAGAAATATTCATATACATGCATGCTCTATCAAATAATGTTGTAACTTATTGTATATAGGAGAAGACTTCATAAGTTTGTTTAACTTGTGTCTTATCCTTTTTGCACATTTGAGCATATAAAATATGTTAAAACTAAAACTTACACAATTATAGCATTTTGATGAGGTCTGGATTTATTGACCAGATAAAAAGTGTATTGACTGAGGATGTAGTTCGATGTCAATAAATTTTGATCTGGTTCATAAATCCAGTCATTGATCAAAAGGTTACAATTGTTTTATTATTTTAGTTATTATTGATATTATAATTATTATTATTATATGACTTCATTATTTAACATATTGTGCAGAATAAGTGAAACCACTGAGCAAATGATATTCATTTTCAGCTTCAACAATTTTCAAATATTCACCAAAAGTCAAAAATGACAGAAATTATAATCTTCTTTGATGTTTACTAATAATTCTTAGCTTGATCATTTACAATGGCAAATACATTTCTCACTTGTAAAATAAAAATTAGATGTAAATACACATTTGATACTTGTAATATAAATATTAAATGTACATACACATTTCTCATCTGTAAAAGAATCAGATGGAATTAATTTAAATGGATCGTAGAAATTCTTCACGTCTCTGTAATGATTTGTCTTCTCAGCATCACCTTTAAAACTTTTAGTCATTTTTCCATCATATATATTATCTTGGTGCTGAAAAAAATATTGCATACTTAACTTGAGGCTCACATAACCCTGAATTGCTCTTTTGGTTAAAAATTATTAATTCATTATTAAATTATCATAAATGTATATTGTGGGTTCATTCAGGTTGTGGTTACTGTGAACATATTCTAACATTTCTCCAGTGTTCCTTTAAAACTTTGCTACTGTAATGGCTATCCTTTAATTTCTTATCAACATATCTATAAACCTTGCTGAGGACCATCTTAGATGTTATTAGTAATTTCTACAGATTCATTCAAGGAACATTCAGAACAACTTTCCTTTTTGAACTGTTCAGTCATTTCAGAGAAAAGACTTTCATTCATTTTCCAATAGGGTTCCATGTTGAACTAAGCCCTTGTGTGGTGGCCATCTTGGATTACTATCGGCACAATTAATGTAGCTTTTATGAAGGTGAAGTTTCTTTTTAAAGGGTTCAGTGGTTCAAGAAAAATAGATAAAAATAGTTTCCAATAATGAATTGGGTCCTAGGTTAAACTTTGCCTTTTGATAGCAGTCATCCTGAATTTTCAATCTACATAAAAATCACACTTTGTTATGAAGAAACTCCCCAAAGAACCATTGTTTTTGATGAACAAATGTATTGATGGCACACAATAGTAAACTATTTCAGAAAATTATTGATACAAGTCTTCATGTACTTTTGATAAAAACATATAAAAAATACCTCAATAGTTTTGCCTTGCAGATCATCTACATTTATCCAGTTTCCATAGGGATCTTTAGTTTTTCTTTTCCTTGGTCTCTGAAAAAGATAAAGTTCAAAGTTTTTGACTATTACAGCGACTCAGAGTGAGTGAAGCCACACTTGAAACGATCACGCTAACAATTACACCACCAATGAGGTTACAGATACTCTGATCCCAACTGAACACTAAATCTAGTAGCTATTTTTTACTCTGTGGTTTTATACATCAAGGTTTTTTTTTTATTCATGATAGATAATGCAATAACATGGACATCTTTTATATCTTCATTCTGTCAACAACTTTGGACGTCATTATTACAATTAGTTCAATCATAAAATACAGATATTTTTTTCACATTAAGTTCATTATAACAACCAGAATCTAGCCAATCTCAATAGCCTGAATATTTGTTGACTTTGTCAGAATGACTGAAACATTTAAACTAAATAATATATAAAATATTACCATGGAATTCAGTTTAAAACCTTTGATAAGAACATCTCTAGAACTTTTTTCTTTTACACCAACAGCTGCCACCTTCACAGGATGATTATAACAACACTGTTCTGTAAAATACAAATTATGGGGGGGTTAGGGTTATGGTGTTTAATGCCACTTTCAACCATATTTCAGCTATATTGTGGCGCAAGTCATTGACAAACTTCACGGTCTTCATCACATAATGTTGTGTATCGAGTATGAGCAGGATTCAAACTCACAACGTTAGTGGTGATAGGCACTGATTGCATAGGTAGTTGTAGATCACAACTATGACAGCCCCTAAAATAAAATACAAATATAAAAACAGTGCTCCTGTCTAAACTGAAACTTCTTGGGTTCAGCTGTTATGTTCAGAATAGGCAGGTGTTCGTTTAATACAGGTTGAATTAACAAAGATTTCTTACATTTGGACTTGCTTAAAGTTTGATTTGTACAGGACACCTTTTTATTCAGATCTCAGCTTAGACATGTTTTACTGTAAATACAATATTGTAATGATGTAAAAAAAAAAATGACTGATATTAGAAAAGACATTTTTATTGTTTTGTTTTCAAGAACATCAGATGAAAAAAATGGACCTATAGAATTACAGATACTGATACCAATATATAACAATAATTCAATTAAAAGCTGGTACTAATTAACTGGAATACATTTCTGATATTTTTTTTAACACTAATTAAAATAATATTTACCACAACCATAGTTTATAGCACCAACACATTCTAAATAAGTATGTATCCTTCCTATACAGTTGACATCACCACAATTCTTTAATCCAGGACGAACTGATGTTTTATTTAAGTAGTTTGGGGACGACTTTCTCCTGTAAAATATACAAATATATTCATATTTGAATATGCATTTACTTGAAAAGATTTATTAGATACCTACCAGTATACAATATAACAAAAAAATACGGAATAAAGCCCTTATGTAATAAAACCCTTATGTAATAAAGTTTGCCAGTGATAACAGAAAATGTGTGGTTTTTTTCAGGTACTCATGTCACTTACATCCAATAAAACTGGTTGCCCTGATATAACTATAATATTGGTGAAAATGAAATTAAACACCCATAATTAATTCATCCATCCATAAATGAGTGGTGACAGGAGTGAGTGCGTAATTGTTACTTAACACCATATGAGCAAATATTTATAGATTAATACATGGCCTTTTTCATATTGCCCTTGTTATCAGCCAGAGACCTTGATTTCGGCCCGAGGGCTGATAACAAGGGCAATATGAAAAAGGCCATGTATTAATCTATTTATCATATATTTTGCCAGGGCAGATAACATGTTATTGCCTTTCACAAGAGGGCAGATAACATGTTATTGCCCTGGGGGCAAATAACACGCCGCAAATTATGCTTTTATTACACATGCAAATTTGGCGTTATTTCAATAAAATATGTGATAATCAGCTATATCATGACAAGAGCATTCGATGAGATGATGTCTACTTTGTACTAGATCGACACTCTTAGTTGAATTTTTATATCTCACTGAAACAACAGTCCACTGATAGACATGTCGCTACATCCAGACACATTATCCTGATTACAAGCCAACCAGTCTTGTTCTTTCTTCTTAATGCTATGTGCTTAGCAGAGAAGCAACAAATATCAATTTCATAGTCTTTGGTTTGAATCGACTGAGGCTTGAACCCATGATCTACCACAATCGAGGCAAGCATGCTAACTGTTATACCACCGATGTAGTCAAAAAGTGCTTACAACACAAACATAATATAAATCACAGGCTGTACAAGAAATTTCTAAATTGTAATTACTTTATTCTCTGTACATGTCATCACCTACCAAGATTCTAAAATATAATTTCTGATCTTGAGGTAACGATCAGGAGTTTTGGATGGTCGCCCATCAAAGAATTCTAAGTGTACTTTTCTTTCTTCCTCTGTTATCACATCAGGCTCCAGTACTCTTTCCTCTGTTGGAACTGGAAATTCTACTACCTCTCCATTGAACAAAACAACCATATTTGCTGAAAAAAACCAACAACATTTATTTAATTCTTTTTAAAGAATTTTGAAAACAAACGCTGCTGCAATTATGTCTTTTTTTTCCACTTAATACAGACTGCCATCAACAAATTGAAGATTACGTCAAAGACTGCACATGACACTTGACAAAGGTTATGACTGTTTACATGTTTCATCAATTTAATATTTGATAGAGACGACAGTCTTGAATGTTCTGATGTACAAACAAAACAAAAATATATAAACTTTAAAAAAAAAAAAATTCTGGTATCCTTTCATATCTTTTTGGTATTTGAATTTCTTCCAAATATCTCAGAAATCTTATCTACTGCCACGATATAACTGAAATATTGTTGAAAGTGGCATTAAACACTATAACCCTAACCCTTATCTTACCAATTCGTTTCTCAACAGACTGACTAGAATCAGACTGACTTCCACCTCCTTCAGATAAGCCATCTTCTGACGACTCAGAACACACAGACATTACACTGTCCATTCTTTCAGCAGAGAGGTTGTCACATGATTCTTCCTCCATATCTTTAACCTCCTCCTCATCAGGTAAACACACAGCCTCAATATTTTTGGATATTGTACTTGATTTAGTTGATCTTGTCTTGACTTTTGCTGATTTCAATAAACTTTCATACACAGAATTGGGAGAGGTTGACCTGTTTTTGAGAATAGGGTTATCTTCCATTTCATCGTCATTTTCAATGTCGATATCAATATCTTCCTCTTCTTCATCTCCATCACCTGATCCACTGACGATATCAGCTACAGCACAAAAACCATCCAAATTTTCTATCATTCCCGTTGATTTCTCTAATTTATATTCTAATGTTGGACTTAATTGAACTGTAGGAATAGTTATAACCTCTAAAACATCATTTAAACCAATCCCTTCTTTGTTTGATACTGTATTATCACCAAGAGAAATCATCTTGATATTTTTAATTTTCACAACAGGTGCAGGTTTATGTAAAGTTTGTGTTTTTGAAATCTTGACATCGGATATCATATTTTTATCTTTGGCATCTTCTATACAATTATTCGTACTTTTATTTATTT
The DNA here is from genome assembly GCA_002080005.1 of Gigantidas platifrons. Classification (NCBI taxonomy): domain Eukaryota; kingdom Metazoa; phylum Mollusca; class Bivalvia; order Mytilida; family Modiolidae; genus Gigantidas; species Gigantidas platifrons. Next base: position 541,218 of record MJUT01032202.1, read on the forward strand.
CAATTTTTGGTTTTTTAGACTTATCGATTCTACTATCTTGTTGTGTCTTATTTTCAATACCAACAGTGTCAATTGATAACATTTCATTTGTTTTAATGGTTTTTACTTCAGTGTTTAAGGCCGTCACTTTCTTTTTTACTGATAACGTTTTATGGTCAAAACTTTGAGAAATGACATGATCAGCTGACTTGGTGATGGTAGGAACAGAGATTGTTGGCTGTGCTGTCGTAACTGTTTTCAGAACTTGTTCCATTGTAACAGGCTGTTTGTTGTTACCATGTTCTTCTGTTATTTCATTTGTAGTCTGATTTCTGCTTGATTTTGTCTGAAAAGGAAATATATAAGATATATAATAAACTATTGAATTAAAAATGCTCAACTTTGTAAGGGACCATCCAATGATAATTCAAGTACATTTTCGGTTCAATCATGATAGTAGTTAAGTATCTAAAAATATATATAAAAAACAAAGATCTGTGGTGGTGACCATCTTGGATTTTTGATTGACACAAAAAATACACTTTGTAGAAAACCATAATGATAACAGTTACATAAGAACAGTATGCAAGTTTGTTAAAGGGATTTTCCAAAAGAACTAAACCTATCAAAATCAGATGAAAAATAAATGGAACAATAGTACTTTGAAGCTCAGCCAACCAAATTTATATTTTGACTTCTACATTCATGATGAATATTTAATCTGCACAAAAATCACCAATTCTGATGAGATCCCTCAAAGTTTGCTTCCATTTGATATACTGTAGTAATTGACATACTGTAGTAATTGACATACTGTAGTAATTGATATACTGTAGTAATTGACATACTGTAGTAATTGATATACTGTAGTAATTGACATACTGTAGTAATTGACATACTGTAGTAATTGATATACTGTAGTAATTGACATACTGTAGTAATTGACACACTGTAGTAATTGATATACTGTAGTAATTGACATACTGTAGTAATTGATATACTGTAGTAATTGACATACTGTAGTAATTGATATACTGTAGTAATTGACATACTGTAGTAATTGACATACTGTAGTAATTGATATACTGTAGTAATTGACATACTGTAGTAATTGATATACTGTAGTAATTGACATACTGTAGTAATTGACATACTGTAGTAATTGACATACGGTAGTAATTGATATACGGTAATAATTGACATACTGTAGTAATTGATATACTGTAGTAATTGACATACTGTAGTAATTGATATACTGTAGTAATTGATATACTGTAGTAATTGACATACTGTAGTAATTGACATACTGTAGTAATTGCACAGGTATGATGACACATATCACAATGAAGGCAAAAAAATAATCAAAAACATTACATAATCTATGCAAAAACATATGTGATATTTATGTAAATGTCAAAATCACATGATACTTTACCTGCTGTTTAAAATACTGCTGGGCAAAGTTCTTTACTTGAAGATTTGTTCTAGATGGTATTAATTCAGCTATCTTTGACCAGCTTCTGCCATATCTTTCCTACAAGAAAGATATACATGATGACAGTTATATTTTATCTATCTAAATCTAGATTTTAAACTTCAAGTCAATTTAATATTAGGTATCGGACTTGAGTTAATGCCCAGAAACCAACAAAATCATCATTCTTCACATAATTAAGAGGATTAACTCAGAAATGACAAATGCTGGATATTTCAAAATTTAACTTGACCTACATTTTATCTGTCTTAGGCTAGTAGTTGATATCATGTGATTACTTTTAACGGGTTGCTATGTAATGGATACACTTTTTTATCAGACAGGCTGTATCATATCCTTCCTACATTAATTCAATATATTAAAAATATTTTTAAACTGAAGATTATATAAATTTGTTTTAACATACAGTCATAACATTTTGAGAAAGTTTTGTTCAAAAGTGCATGAGGACAAAATGCAATCTGATTGCATAGTTTTGTTTCTGAATATTAGATGAGCAAGTCATCATTTTTTTTCTCACACAAAATTTTAATAAGACATCAATTTTACTATTAAGAGAGAGGAGAAAAATCTTCTTTTTTTTAAAGTCAATAGGAAATTGCTTTCTGAATATTGACCAAAAACTTTTAAGGATTGATCGCAATTTTTGTTCGGTTCATGAAGAAATAACCTCAACACAGAGTAACCAGCATAGCGCAAGGGTGTGTACAACCTGATTGAGGTTATTTCAAATGAACCGAACAAATAATTTCGATCAATCCTTATAAATTAATTCAAACTTTTTTTGTTATGATATTTAAAAATATATCTATTTTTTCAAAATATCAGGCAAATAGTTGGAAATAAATTTAAATAACCCCAAAGGTGCCTCATTTAAATAAAATTTCCTGATAACAATGGCATGTGACGCCTTGGGAACGACGTCTATTTTCAGATTCAGTACATATGAAAATAACTTAACTTTTTAAACCAATCAAAACATGTATAAAATGACATGTGACTCTAAAATTAATTTATATAGAGTTACTTCCCTTTTATGGAAAAACTAAAGCTAAAATGTTTTGAATATGTTTTAGCTAGATATTTTTTCACATACCAGGCCTTTGAGAAACAAATTCTTTTCATCTTCACTCCATGGCTGTTTATGTGTTGTAGAACTAAGATTTCTAATGTTACGTCTTCTGTTCTGTCCATTCAAATAATACTGTTCCTCCTGTAACATCTTCTCAATGGTAGCCTTAGACTTCTCATCAATGTAATTATCCATTGTCCATCCCTGAAATTCATCATATTTAACATTGTAAGAATGTATATTTTTCTAGATACAAAACAATTTTACATCATCTTCAGCTAATTTTTTATACAATTTGTGATAACCATGCTCAGCAGTGGAGAAAGCTAGGTTTCACAAGACATACCACTGAGAATCTTAAGTTCTAGCAGGACAGACCCCTGTTTGGTGTATGAGTTATGATCATAATTGATTTCTAATATCTTAGGGGGACTCTAAGATGAAGATTGACAAGAAAGACAATGTTCCTTGGCTTTTGATATCTATCTGACTTTCAGCTGATTTTATTTCCATCCACATTCTTTCTTTTATAATGATATCATTACAGAGATTGTGCTTTTATTATTGATGCTCCTGATAATAATTATAATAACTAGACATCTAACAACATGAACAATTTGAAAAAAATAATCAAATTAGCACTAGTAGCTCTCCTTATCCTGTAAGTTAAATAGGAAATATGAAAAATTTTAGTGTATTACTATTAGTCTTATATTTTTGTACCTGTTCTAAAAAAAGACTTAAAATTCCTTTTTTGTGGTTTGGAGTTTGAGATTTGAGAAGTATTTTTTTTATAGCAATTGGTTATACATGTATTGTTGACTATTACTGTTGAAATTCCTTTGTTTTCAGTTAAATTTCATCTTTGTTTTCGATCAATCTTGTGTTTTGCTATTTTCAAAAGTATTCCATATAAAACAGCTGCCATTCAGAAATATATTTTTGTAAAAGGGCTTTAATTGTTTTATCAAAGTAATGTATGGCCATTTAATATTTCTATATTTACAAGCTATCTTGGACTGTTAACATTTTTTTTATATCTCGATTCTCATAATAAAAATCTACCTGTTCTAACATCCAAGCTGGATTAGTATACTCAGGTAACAAGTTTGCACTTTTTGATGGAAGCTCATTTGTATCATAAACATCACTGTTAGCTCTGAAAATAAAAAGAGTTGTATAAGTTGAACTATTAACACAATAATGTTAGATGCAAAAAACATACTTCTTAATACATTTAAACAAAATTATTTTCTGGTCACAAATAAAAATAGTTACATTTCTGTCAGATGATATGCATGATTTCCCGACAACAGGTCAAAATGTCCTTTACAAAACACCTCCTTTATTTTACCAAAATGTCCCCATATTTTTGTCTCAAAAATAAAAATAATTTGACAAAATTCCCTGACTTTTTCTAACATAAATTCCTGTCTGGACGACAAAATATACGCCCCTATTCATATGACCTTAGGTAACCTTTTACAAATGTACTATGCATGCTCGAAGTCTGTTGTTGCAGGCAAAAATGTCTGCCAATGGAAAACCTGCATGTGGCTGTACAAGAGTCAAAAATTTTAACTGATTCTGTTAGAAAAAGAAACAGGAAAGAAGTTTTGGGGAATTATAATAAAACAAGAATTAATATTCGGCCACCAACATGACCGTTGGATGGAATTGAAGGAAGCGTTAAATGTAAACATCAGTACTATTGCCCATGTAGTTCGGAAATTTGGAAATGGATAATTAATAATGCTAGGAGACAAGCTGCAGTAAAAAACAACGAAAATACATGTTTTTTGGTTGAATCTCACCAAACGACGTTTTAAACTCATATTTTGAAGGTATATATTAACTTTCAATGCAAAAAAAAAAAAAAAATAACCAAACTTACGGCCACTATCCCTATAGTATAACTTTATTTTTGGGATTCAATAGTTATTAATTATTAAATGTGTACCTGTGATTTGCTTTTGTTTGTATTTTATTTGCTGTGCATCATAATGGGGACATTTTCTGTGAATTGTTTTCAGATAAATTATTCTATGACTAAGCCTAGTCAGGATATCACAGTTAGGAGGCATTTGTAAAATGATGGGGCATTCTACACTGGCAGTGTACAATTCTATTGTAAAACTCTTGTTGGTCTTGATTTTGACTTTCACATTAAATAATAAGATAATTTGAAAAACACAATCAAGTGTGTAAAGTTTCTTTGTTTCCTTTTAATCTATTAAAAGGTTAGACACATATATCACAGATTTTTATTTTTTATTTAGACCTATCATTGTGTTTTATTGCTTTCATATAATTTTAAGCTTGGTTTTAAATTTCATGGTCAGGGATGGATTTTTTAATTTGAGTGTTTTTTAAATTTAATGGGGGCCCAGGTGGCGCAATGAGTTAGGTCGTTGGATATAACAGCTCATACAAGCCTATCACTAATACGGCGTGGGTTCGAGCTTGGTAAATTACAAAAAAGGGTGCACTCGACTCGCAAGTGATAAAGTTTACTAGTTGCTTGCCCAGGGTCGCTGGTTCTCTCCGGTTTCCTCCACACTAAAAACTGGTCGCCATGATATAGGCTGAAATATTGATGAAAGTGGCATTAAACACCAAAATTCAAATTCAAATTAAATTTAATGTATGCATGTTTTATTTATTGTTTGTACAAGTGTATTCCAGTCTTTCCGAAGGATCGTCGGACCGTCGGACATGGCCGGTAAAAATCAGCATGGTCCGATAATGTTTACCGGAACTCCGGACCGAAAGTCCGACGACCGATTCAGTAATTATCTACAACTGTATTTCTCATATTTTAATATTGCCACGATCTGCTCTTTGTCGGCAAAAAAATATTTTATGTAGTTCATTAGAAAGTCATTGATGATGATGGTATTGTTCACTATTGTTCAATATTGGCGCCATTTTAAAGGGGACGCAACCCAAAAATGTGCTATGGGAAATGTTGACTGAACTTTTTGTCCGAAGCTACTTTCAGCAAAACGAACTTTTGATTAATTTTTTCCTCATTTCTGTGACATAAAACATAGTACTCATGTTTAATATGTTCACATTTGCAAGTGTTGGCCATTCAAAATTCGTTAAAATGTACGGGGACGCTTCACATTTTTATCCATCCACATTGATATTTATACTTGACTCCGGGTTAATATTACGATCTATTGAACTGTTTATTTACATATATACATGTGTAAACGTAAATGCCTATGCAATTAAAAAATAGACTTTGAACTACGGTAACTTTATTCAGTTGTTGCAATCTGATTTAAGGTCTGACAATAACTACATTTTTGACTGCCAGTGTTCATGACAATAAAAATATACGTTTGTGCTATATTATATTACTAGGCTCTAGCTAAATATAGTTATAGAAAGTTCAGCTAATTTGCAGACATCTTTCTCCTGCTGAAGATAACACAAATATGAGTTATTACCATTTGGGTGGCATTGGATCACAGTCATATTTCAAAAGGTAAAAAAGGGGGAGGGTACTTGTAAAAAAAGCACAGGTATGCAAGACTCCCAATAGTAAAAAAACATGTAGACAGAAATAAATATTTGATTAAAGGTTTTGCTTCATGCTTTGGGGGAAAAGAATCATTCTTTGTCTCTTCATCGTCTTGTCTGCACTTAGAATAACTGGAATTAACTGATCAGATACCACAAGCACAAAATTATTAACATTTTGTAACCTTTTTGACTCAATTTTTTTCGGTCTGGTCTGGTAAATTGTTTTCTATTAACAGCCCGAATGTCCTGTAAAAGTAAAAACACCTTGGGAAACACTGGTATTCTTATGTCGGATTTAAAAGCTCACTAGAGCTTGTGTTATAATTGTTTGCTTCTTTCCTACTCTAAATAAAGCTTAGCAGTAACTAGACAAGTCCCTGTGCTGTAAACAAACCTGTGTCTGAATGTTTCAGTTGAAGTTAAGGGTTTTGATACGTAGATAGTAAATATACTATCAAGGTTGTGATTATAAAATAAAAGCAAGAAAATATTTATCTATTTAAGAGTAAAACAACATATATTAATGAATTGAACTGCATGCTAACTCTAGTTTAAAGTCAAAATCTCCTTCGATGTCAATTTCTCCATCTTCAGCCATCTTTTCTATTTTCATGACAGTTTCGAATTCCCGTATACAATCTAACATTTTCATTCACGAAGAGCATCTTTTGCGTTAAATTACTTTTTAATCAACTTTTTTAAACATAATATTTTAAAATTTTCTATTAAAATATTAAATTGACGTAAATGAGAAGATACGTAAACAGCGCTGTATTGTAACGCCTTTGTATTTTACCAAAACATCAACACGTGCTACACACCATGTGTTTAATTTGAAGATTTCAAGTTTAATGTTAATGTATATATTTTAAGATATTAGATATGCAAATACTACAGAATATTTAGATTTCATAGTGACAATGACAATATTGTTGAAAAACAGAAAATATAGATTTTTGTCCCGACTAATGTTAATGTATATATTTTAAGATATTAGATATGCAAATACTACAGAATATTTAGATTTCATAGTGACAATGACAATATTGTTGAAAAACAGAAAATATAGATTTTTGTCCCGACGGCTAGCCTATTTCTGGGAAGAACTCCCCTTCCCAGTTTCTGCATTTATACTAGTTACTGTTGAATCACCAGTTTTCAACATTCTACTACATGCATACACACCAACACGGCGATCATAACACAGGCACTTGTTTCATTCAAAAAATATATGCCCCTTCCTCTTCCTTACTTCAAGGTAAACATCTGTCCTTTTTCCCCCCTCCCCACTTCGCCTCAATATTTTTCGCTTATTTGTGATCCTTTCGCTGACCCAATTATATCGTTACACTCCCGAGATATTTCTCTTTTCGACTGCCACATTTAAATATACCTACCCGGCCCCCCTCAGACAAATTGGACAAGAATAGACAGCGACGGTAGCTTGTTTTATTTCTAAGGCATTGAATCGGATACAGCCACTTCCGGTCCGTTTTAAATTGATTTAGAAAATAAAAAAAGGTGCTTTAAAAATCAAATGTCAATAATTTGGAGTTGAACACATTTTTATAATCTGCATTGGAAAAATTATCTGTATTTTAAAGGCTTACTTTACATTTGAGAGGAGATGATCACGATGGCATTGTTGTACATGGCCGGTCTAGAGAATTCCGAATTCATATGAAAAATCCAGCGCAAATCGGAAGTGGCTGTATTCAATTCAATGTCTTAAAAAGAAAACAAGCTACCTTCGCTGACTATTCTTGTCCAATTCGTCTGAGGGGGGCCCAGTAGGTATATTTAAATGTGGCAGTCGAAAAGAGAAATATCTCGGGAGTGGAACGATATAATTGGGTCAGCGAAAGGATCACAAATAAGCGAAAAATATTGAGGCGAAGTGGGGAGGGGGAAAAGGACAGATGTTTACCTTGAAGTAAGGAAGAGGAGGGGGCATATATTTTTTGAATGAAACAAGTGCCTGTGGATCATAATAAGAGCTTGCCATATATAGCTTAAAAACTGCTTCTTTGTTGTTGATTTACTTGATTAAAAACCAATATTTTCTGTTTCTAAATGGTGATATGAAAAAAGAAACAAATGCATAATAATAAACTATGAATGCTACGTCATCCCAGTGAGTATGACATCAATGCATGTGTTTACATTATCAATAACATGGCAGACAATAAAATCAGAATCAGTTTGCACCAGTATGTTTTTTAGATACAGTAGTTAAAGCTTGTTTTAAAGTAACGAAAGAATAGAATTACCAATTAGTTAATAGTACCTTTTCAACTTGAATTGATTGATGTAGTAGTTTTTACATTTAAAGATGGACATTTTAAGTTTGGATAATTCTTGTGTTAATGTATGTTACAAAATGTTTAGATATTGTTCAATATCAACATGATTCAGTTCTATCAAATGGCAGATATTTAGAAAAATCTTATGCATAACAGCAAGATAATATTTTTAATGTATTTTCCAAAAAACTTATCCATGTTTAAAAACATGAATTCAGTATTGCATTAACATTAGCATTTAACTACATGTATACTCCAAGTCACCCTTTCAAAAGTCAGCTAAAATGCAGAAGAAATGGTAATTACTCTCAGCTTATCATAGACCCAGTGTTTATTTGCCAGGTTCAATTTGATGCAACTTAAATCCAACAATAATTTCATCCTCATGCCCCATGGTTTGATGAAAAGCAGTCGAAAGACATCATTACAGAGATTAACATTGTGTTGTTTACTATTTTCCATCACCAAGTAACTAAAGGGAATTGTTGTTCACAAATAGTGCCAGTCAGACAACTTTGTTCATTGAATCAAAAAATCAATATGTATTTTCTTCATTCATATTAAAACGTATATTTTTATGTTTCAGGTGCATGTTTATAGGAATTTAGTACATGAAATTTGTTTTTATATTTTTTTATTTTCAAAATAATATTAAAAAAATTTGCCTTTAAAGTACCCATGACCATACATGTGCATAATTTTATCAATGCAGACTGCACTTCAATTGATTAATTAATACCATAAGACAATTTTATGCATTGGTCTAATTTTATTTTCCCCCGACGCTTCGTCGAAGGGGACTATAGAAATGGGTGTCGTCCGTCCGTCCGTCCGTGTGCTTGGTTTCCAGATGATAACTTGGGAACAAATAGTCAGATTGAAACTAGGTTTGGTATATAAGTGTATCTCATCAATATCTAGGTCAAGTTCGATAGTGATAATTTTTCGACAATTCTTACCAGAGTTACATCCCTTTTTATACTTCGTCTGTGTGTCCCGAATTGGTTTCCAGATGATAACTTGTGAATGAAAAGTCAAATTGAAGCTAGGTGTGGCATGTACATGTAAGTGTATCTTATGAATATCTAGGTCAAGTTCGATAATGACAATTTTTCGACAATTTTTACTAGAGTTGTGCCCCTTTTTATACCTCAAAATTGCTAAATATTTGGTTTCCAGATGATAACTTGGGAACAAATAGTCAGATTGAAACTAGGTTTGGTATGTAAGTGTATCTCATGAATATCTAGGTCAAGTGCGATAGCGATAATTTTTCGACAAATCTTGCCAGAGTTACATCCCTTTTTTGTATATATTTTATACCTTTCAGATTTTTGTTTGTTTTTACATTTCAGCGTAAAAAATGACATCTTTAGCAAAACAGTTAGAAAGACTAGCAGTCCCTCATACACAAGCAGTGTTTGGAGAAGACAAAAGGAAAAAATCTTTATTATTTAATCCTAAAGAAGCTGCCAGTCTTGACAAAGAAACCTTTTTTGGTCTAGGTATTTAACACTACTTACTATTGAGGCTGTAGTCACCAAGCAATTATTATATTAATTATTTACTTCTATTCTAATCTTAAACAACTTAGGACCAAGTTACACTTATCCAGCATATATTGCTCATATGTAGTGATTTTGATGTGTTTACGAACATATATGATTAGCTCAAATTTTGGATGACGTTATAATATTTATAGTCTGGGAGAGGTATGGTCTATATGTCTTGTTTTGTTTACTTTATAGAAAACTAAATCATAAATTTGTTTAATTTTATATGTGATGTAAATTTAGCTGTATTAGATATTTTGCTATAATTTTACAGGAACAAATGGACTGGAAGAGTTGGAAACGATTGATGCAAGTTTTGAAGAGTTTGAGGGAAATATCTTTGCTGATTCCTCTCTGACATTTGAAAGAAGTATACAAACAAAAGAAGTGAATGATAGACTGAATGAGACAATCAGTCAATTTTTACTACGTTTGTCCCCATATTGTCTTCTGAAGCCAGCACATAAAACAATAGAATGGCTAATTTACAGGTAATATTTACCGTCTTTACCCCAAGCTTCTTTATCAGAACGTTTTCTGTTAAGCAACATAGTACCCTTAATTTGGTCAAATATAGAAAATATATGCAATTCTAGATTTCCTCATGGGACCGTCGTGATCGTATGGTAGTTAGACTTACAACTACCTATGCAATCAGTGCCTATCACCACTAAAGCTGTGAGTTCAAATTCTACCCAGGCAATACAACATTATGTGATAAAGTTTGTCAGTGACTAACGGCAGGTTAGTGGTTTTCTCTGGGTACTCTGGTTTCCTCCACCAATAAAACTGACCGCCATGATATAACTGAAATAAACCGCATCGGTGGTGTAATGGTTAGCGTGCTCGCCTCGAGTGTAGTAGATCGTGGGTTCGAGCCCCGGTCAGCTCAAACCAAAAACTATAAAATTGGTATTTGTTGCTTCTCCGCAAAGACTGGTTGGCTCGGAATCAGAATAATGTGTCCAAGTGGAGCGGCATGTCTACTGGCGGACTTGTTTGAGTGAGCTAGCCATATAAAAATCCAACTCAGCGTGTTGGTCGAGAACAAAGCGGACCTCATCATCATCTCATTGAACATTAACTTGTTCTCGTCAAAATATAGCTGAAAAATTGCTGAATTAGCGTTAAACAACAATCACTCACTCATCCACTATAACTGAAATATTGTTGAAAGTGGCTTAAAACACCATAAACCAAACCAAACAGATTTCCTCATGTAAATATGAGATTTATTTTAGTTTGCCCAAGGATTCATTTAAATGATTCATTCTTATTGAACTCATATTCTGTAAGTAAATACATTTGTATAACTATTTCCAATTGTTTCCATAGTGAACCAAGACTGACTAATCCAGAAACATATGTAAATTAAACCTATCTATATCTATTTTGAGAACATATAAATGGTCAGAGTGGTGTATGGTATGCATATATTATTTGACTTTCTGTATATAGATACAATGTATTGTCATATATTGCCAGTAAGAAAGAATAGGAAGGTATGGTAAGCCAGTGAAAGCTAGGAAACAAGTTAGAAATTGGAGCTCCAGTTTAGCAACCACCAGATGACATAACTTAATATAGGACCTTATATTAAAACATTTCTAAAGTCTTCTCAGAAACTACTGAAATGTTTGAACCTAAAATATACTATTACTGTGTTTTATGCTGATTGGAAATTAAAAAATGGCTTTGACAGGAATAAGTTCAATATACATGGAGCAAAAGCAAAATGACTTCGATAGAAAAAGGTTTAATATAAATGTACATGGTTCTTTTTGTGGAAATATGCTTTGGAAGGACTTAAATGAAATAGTCTGTTTATAGGCATGTGAAAGATACAGGGTTAGTTGAGCATCTTTTTTCTGTCCTAAAATTGTTGTCAACATTTAAACGACAGGTTAATTAATTGTTTTTGTACCCATATAAAAATTCCTGTGAAATATTCCATAACCATATTTCTATCTGTAAAATAATTTTTAATTTGAAAATTTTTAGGGGGGAATTTCCATCTTAATGACACTCATCTTTTTATTTATTTTTCCCTCCACAGATATCATATCCACCAGTACAATGTGGACAGTTTAATGCTGAGCATGTTACCTTACCATGAGAGTAAAATATTTGTACGAGTAGTACAACTTCTAAAACTAAACTCTAAGACAGCTACTAAGTGGGACTGGCTTGAAGAAATACAGGTTTGTAAGATGATTTATTTTTATTGTGTTATATTGGGATATTCAGTTTTAAACACAATTAAGTCTTTAAAATAAACAATTTACACACAAAGACAGTAACTATTGCAAAAGAAATAATAGCAAAACTTATAATATGTTTGGACTTATGAAGTTCCTGGTTTGGGTTTATAGTGTTTAATGCCACTTTCAACAATATTTCAGTTATATCACGGTGGTCAATTTTATTTGTGGAGGAAACCAGACTATCCGGAGAAAACCACCGACCTGTCGCAAGTCACTGACAAACTTTTTCACATAATGTTGCATTGAGTACACCTTGCCATGTACAGGGTTTGAACTCACAACTTTAGTGGGGATAGGCACTGATTGCACAGGTAGTTGTAAATCTACAAAAAACTACAATATGATCATGATCACTGCGGCCCCTGTGTGAAGTTCCATAGATGAAGATTATTGATACTTTTCTTCATAAACTTTCCTGAAAGCAATGAGTTAATGTAGGGGTATTCACACGAAGAATCAATCAAAATCATTTAAATCTGTCATGTGACCATTTATTTTGCAACATGCAATTTTATTTTAAGTATATAATATTGGAATTGCAGGTTCTGGCTTCCTTAAGAAATCTATATAAACATAATTTCTCAGTCAGTAGTTGTTTTCATATATCCATTATGAAGAAAATTACCTCGTAGATAAAAGAAATATTGGTGAATGAGCATACAGTGTACACTATTTTTGTGTAAATTACAGAAAACTGGAGTACATTTATCACGATCTGCATTAGTAAACCACTGTAGGACAGACCAAGGATTTCTGGCTCTAGTGTGTGACACGATACCAAAAGTCATCAAGGTTTGTATATTTTTATATCACCTGACCAAAGGCTATGTGAGCTTTTGCCTTTACTTGGCATCCATCATTTGTTAACTTTTTCACTATTTACTCTTCACTCTCTAGAGTTTCAAGGTGTATTGGGTCCAAGCCTTGGGGACCAAAGTTTAACATGACTACAATGAGTAAGCATTTAAAAAAAAAGTGCTTGTTCATAAGAACCAGAAATGCAATTGTAATTTTCTTAAATAATCATTGTGATATGCAGATTCAAGTTTGCATTAATGTAGACTGCAGGTGATATGGTGTTGGTTCAATAGGTTTTAATGGGGAACAATTTTAAATGTCAGAACCAAGAATGGAAATGCTGTTGTATTTGGCAGGAAACAGCATTGTGATATATAATTGAAGAAAGATTGAATTATCTATAATATACTTTTTATATTAAAATTTATTTTGCTTTTTCTTTCAGGCTCAGGAAACAGATGATGAAACAGTGCCACAGCTACGTACATGGTTTGCTTTTTATACAACTACACTAATTGGTGTCATGGAAACAGGAAAGATCAAAGATGACTTTATAGCCCTGATGTTACCTCACATTAGTCAAGGGTTGAAGTCAAATATACCCAATTACAAAGCAGCAACTTATATGATATTAGCAGAACTCTTCCACAAGGTCACCTTGAAGGAAAAACTCTTAACAACACTAATGAATACTATTTGTAAGGTACTTGTCATTCAGAATTCCTGTCTAACTTACCTAGATGAAAAGTTATTAGTAATTAAGAAGAAAGTGAGAAACAGTAATGGTTGACAATGAATGTAGTTATACCTAATCGGGCCATTGTACTTAAATCTAGTTAAACATAGAACCTTATGAAATCTTTTCTCAGAAACCACTGTATCATTTTAATTCAAACTTTAGATATGTTAATTTTCATTTTTTCTGTACATGATTATTCACTCTCAGTCTTAGTGTGTTTAGGGTTTTTGGTACTTATCTTTACTTTCAGCAATCTTTCAGCTATATCATGACTTACCACCTGACTTGGAGAAAACCCTGGAAAGATGTAACAAACTGGTTGGTGAAATCCCACAGTCTTGTATAGATGACTGGAAAATTTAACACTTGAGGTGTTCGAACCCAAGTTAGTAGTTTTAGACTTTTGATCAGAAGTCTACAACAATAACCACCCTGCTACCCAGACCAATTCCACTAGAAAGGCTAATACAAGAATTACATGTCAGTATTGTGAACTTTGTAGCCAGATTCTTGATGCAGGATTCAATGGTTAAACTTTTATGTTGATGACTTACAAATTTAACATAATATTCTGTGATTTTAATTTCTGCGATCCGGAGTTGTCCACCGAATACCGCAGAAATTACCGCTTATGGTATTTTCCTGGAAAAACTTGAATCTTACATCTTGATAATATTCAATACAGTAAAATCATGAAGATATTGTAGCAAATCATTTTTCTAATATATTAAAATTAGGAGATAATTGTATCGTATTTGAAAATTTCACGGCATCAATTGGAGTTTTCATGGTTGCGAATTGAGTTTAATGGCGACGCGTTAGTGGAGCCACTAAACTGATATTTGCGACCATTAAATCGACAATTGATGCCATGACATTTTCAAATACAATAAAGTTATCTCCATTCTAATGCAATACTGAACATAAAAATGTATTCTTGCATAACAGTGGGTGTAAAAATCAAACAAATTAAAATTCCACGAAATGTTTTGGATGACTTTGGCACTTAACCAACATGACATCATATGAAGACTTCCAGTTTAAAACGTAAAGATCAGATGTTTTTTGGTTTCATGTATGCTTTAATTTTGATAATCTTTTAGCTAAAATAAGTTTGCAAGGTAGGGAGTTTAATTATTTTTGTGTATTGTTGTAAATGTGACATGTAGGATTTCATGTTTTCAAGATGGTAGATCCTTTCAGCTGAATACCTTAGTTACGACTTTTGGATTGAGAATTTTATGTAAAATAGTAACCAAACAAATCCGACGATACAAACAAATTGCATTAGAAATATAAATTGTTTTTCAGTACCTGATACCACAGTTGTTAAAAGAAGCTATGTCATGCCTACTATTAATGTTCCAGTCTCAAGATATTTCAACATTTTCTAAAAGGTACGTCTCATTGAACATACAGACAATCAAATATTCATCAGTTAAATGGTTTATGCAATTATTTTTCATTTGAAATTGTACAATTTTAATAAAAAGTGACAAGAAAATTGTGTAATTAGCAAGTAGTAAGAAAGGATATGGATGTAAATGAACATGAGAAACTATCCAACATTACACTTGTACACAAATTAAATTAAAGGAACAGCTTGTAGTAAGAAAGGATATTGATGTAAATGAACATGAGAGACTATCTAACTGTACACTTGTACACAAATTAAAGTAAAGAAACTGTGTTTAATATCTGTTCTACATTTCAGTTACAGTAATGTCTTCAACAATAAGCATAACTCATACCCTAAAATGAGTGTAATTCTATTCTTACTAGAATTTATAAATAACTCGTAATCTGATTGGATATCGTCACTTATTCTACGTCATTCGAAAGGAATTTATAAATCAATATTTCCGTTTACTGTACTACCTTTTTTTGTAGCGTTACGGCGTAGGAATATGAAAAAATAATCCACCAAGAATTATTAGTATTTAACGTCGAAAACAACACGATGTCCAAAAATAAGAATTATAAGGATTAAACACTGTGTTTTTAGGAAATTATTTATGTATAAACTCCGGTAACTCACTCACAAACTTTACATAAAGTCCTTTGGACTTTATTCAGTTTGTGAGTGAGCTGCTGGAGTTTATACATAGATAATTTCCTAAAAAACAGTGTTAAATCCTATAATAAAACGACCCATACCCTGCAGTTTAGTGCTATTTATGTCTACCGATAAACGCTATATCTCGGAATCTTTATCTTTTAGATGTTATTTGGTGTATAAAATTTTATCTTTCAGATGTGAAGTTATCAAAAAAAGTTATTATATTTTAATTCTAAAGAAGTCTTACTCCCAAACATTGTACATTTAACAATAATGTTCATGATCACAATGTTTCAAAAGACTTGTGATCATACTTAGGACAAAATCATACAATGTCCCTTTTAGTGTGAATTGATTGAAAGTGTTTTTAAATCATGTACTAAGTAACGTTATGTAGAAATAATGAGAACTTTTAAGATTTTCATTTTCTGTAGTCCCCACTTGTGAAAGAAGCTTGATCCTTAATACATTGATACTAGTAGTCATGGTTTTTGGGTAAGGCATGGAACATAAGGCTCCTAAATTTGGAGATGTTCCTGTACTTTCTGATAGGTCTATTGTATACACATGTATTATGAAATTAACGGAATGGACTTCGAAATTGGCAAAAAATTACTATTAATATTACACAATATATTGTCAATTATTTCATTTTAGGGCTTTCAAGAAACTTTGTAAACAACCAGTTTTACTTGATACACTGGTTCCATTGTGTAACCAGTTTAAATCTGATAAGCTCAAAATGGCATTCTTACAAAGACTGGTACCAGCTGCCATCAAACCAAGTGATCTTAATACCAGTGCTAGTGAAAGTGCAGACTCAGATACAGATGGAGGTAGTTTGGTCAAATTCAATATTTTGTTACACAGATTTTTAAGTGGTGTAACTTTAGAGGAGAAATGTGGTGATGTTGTTATCAGGTAAGATTTCTGAAAATTATCAAATGCAATATTATTTCAAATATCAAGATTAAAAATGACGAGTAAAATTGTTGAAAAATTTATCCAATTCTGCAGAGGGGATTTTTATATAATTTGAATATGACTGTTCCTTAACACGGAACCTTATACAATTTTTTATATACATAAATATGAATCATGTTACTGATTACTTCTTAGACAGGGGCCGTCGTGGCCATGATCGTATGGTAGTTGGATTTACAACTACCTAAGCAATCAGTGCCTATTACCACTGATGTTGTGAGTTCAAATCTCGATCAGGGAGAGGTGTACAACATTATGTGATAAAGTTTGTCAGTGACCTGCAACTGGTCGGTTGTTTTCTCCAGGTCCTCCAGTTTCCTCTACCAATAAAACTGACCGCCACGATATAACTCAAATAGTGTTGAAAGTGGAATTAAACACCATAAAACAAACAATTTCTTAGACTAAATTACCTGGTACTTTTCTTCTCAAGAGAAAATTAGGACATTTTGGAACTTGTATATCATTTGAGGAGACAGCATCTTACAATTTGTTTTTGATCATAAATAGTCAGTAACCATTCTTTTGATATCTTATACATTTTATTGCAAATATTGAAATTCAACATAATTTGATGATTGATTTTATTCATTGACAGGGACATCTTAGAGAAGTTAATGAAGTACGGTGCTCATTATGATGATGAAAATACTTTGAAGGAATTCTGTAATAAATACACTGTTACTATGAGAATGTTAGAATCAAAGTAAGATTTGATAATGATCAAATGTTTTACAATTTTGATATATTAATGATAGTAATAATAATAAAAACAAGATTACAGAGCAAGTTATCACACATGTGATGTAATGTTTACAGTGATCACCATGTGCGTGGAAGATCAGGTGTTTGTTTACAGTGATCACCTTTTGTGTGGTAGATCATGTGTTTGTTTACAGTGATCACCTTGTGTGTGGTAGATCATGTGTTTGTTTACAGTGATCACCTTTTGTGTGGTAGATCATGTGTTTGTTTACAGTGATCACCTTGTGTGTCGTAGATCATGTGTTTGTTTATAGTGATCACCTTGTGTGTGGTAGATCATGTGTTTGTTTACAGTGATCACCTTGTGTGTAGTAGATCATGTGTTTGTTTACAGTGATCACCTTGTGTGTGGTAGATCATGTGTTTGAGTTGTTTACAGTGATCACCTTGTGTGTGGTAGATCATGTGTTTGTTTACAGTGATCACCTTGTGTGTCGTAGATCATGTGTTTGAGTTGTTTACAGTGATCACCTTGTGTGTGGTTGATCATGTGCTTGAGCCCCGATCGGGTCAAACCAATGACTATAAAATTGGTATTTATTGTTTCTCCGCTAAGCATGAAGGATTAAGGAGAAATAACAAAGACTGTTTGGCTTGGATAATGTGTCTGAGTGAGCTATCACTTTATGGAAATCCAACTAAGCATGTTGGTCTAGTACATCATTATCATCTCAATGAGTATAACTTGATGTCGCCATGATATAGATGAAAAATGGTTCATTTGGCATTATGAGCATACAGAAAATTTGAATAGTGGTAACATTGATACAATATTAAGAAATCTTTAATAAGTTGCGGTAGGAAATAATAGGCAAATTATAGTAACAAATTTTGCAGTCCATAGTTTAAG
Organism: Gigantidas platifrons; assembly: GCA_002080005.1. NCBI lineage: Eukaryota > Metazoa > Mollusca > Bivalvia > Mytilida > Modiolidae > Gigantidas > Gigantidas platifrons. The sequence continues at coordinate 559,613 of MJUT01032202.1, forward strand.
ATAGACTTCAGTGAAAAAATTCAAAGTTTTTTTAAGAAATGAAAATGCAATTGAATTTTACATGTTTCACCATTGTGATAAGAAGATTTAATTTTATTCTTATGAATGTCCCATGGTTTATTTGGTTCAAGTCACAAAGGTGAAAGTTTAACATATACTGCTCTAGAAAAATAGTTCAAAGAATCTTTTTACCAGATAAGTGATACAGATTCATGTGCACATCAAGTTTTTTTTATTTTTAAACTGTTGCTATATTATTACATTTAAACAACAAACCTGGTCAATTTTATTTCTAGTGCTATGTTCTGAATGTAGATACTTTTTATCCATTTTTTTTTTTTAGATATCCTAAATCAGTTGACAGCAGTATGGAAGATTTACTGAAAAGTGCAGAATCTGAACAAACAAGGCATTTAATGGAACTTTTTATGAATCAGATGGTGTTCTCTGTACAGCACCATCTGGTGCCAGAATCCAGCGTCAGTTTGACCTTGTCACTAAATCATCGTCTGCCAACTGTTAGAGAAAAAGCAACACAGTATTTGTTGAAAAATCTTGATGAGGTTAGAATTCTTCTTTTGTCCATCTTATTAGCAGGTTTAGTTGCATCATTATTTGAAATATGAAATATATAAAGGGATATAAAATGTTCTTGTGTCTTGCTAAATTTCACTATTAGTTTAACATTTTTATTAAAACAAGGTAATAATATGTGTCTTGTGGTTGTTGTATTAAGGAAGTTTTTGTTTGCCTTAGAATTGATTTGTTTTATTACACCTGGTGTTGCAATCACAACCTGTCTTAACCGAACCCTATATAAACTGGAATTCTAGTCTATATCGAACATCCAATTTAGTTACAAATGTATGATATCTTTGCAAAAGTAACCTATGTAATGCGAACACTAGTATATTTTGGACACAATTAGTAGTCCAATGGGTGTCTGGTATTAGTAGTCCAATGGGTGTCTGGTATTAGTAGTCCAATGGGTGTCTGGTTTAGACAGGTTTCTCTGTAATTGTCTAAAGCTTTTAAAACATCACTGTTATAATGATTATGATATATTTGTCTTTTAGGAGCTTGATGAGGAGTTTATAAGTGATGCTCTGTTGAATCGTCTAAGAGATGACAGTATAGAAGTGGTCAAGGCTGCGTTGCAGTTTGGATCGGTAATATTTATCATAATCTAATAAGTTGGATAATTTATGATCTAAAAAATCAAGTATAATAAACCTATAATATTGGATAGGTAACATCAAGTGTAAAAGTACAAATTTACCTTTAAAAAAGTAAGGTTTTGAATATTTTATTTAACCTATGAAATTTTTCTTTAGTAAAAAAAATAATTGGTCAACGTAAAGCAGAAATTGGAAATGAAACATAATTTAAAAAAACGAAATCTAGAAATCATTCAAAATCAATGAACCAAAAAGAATAAAATTAAATTGGCAAACAAAACAATGAAGGATCCCATGTAATGTGATTTAACATTATGCAGTAAAAACAAAAATTCAAGGGTTAGGGTTATGGTGTTTAACACCACTTTCAACAATATTTCAGTTATTTTGTGGCATTTTTTTTCAAGATTGTATTTTTATTCACAAATTTTGTTGTAAAAATTGACTTATTTTATTATAAAAAAAAAAATCATGGCTGAGATATTTTTGGGAGAAAAGCTTGTCTGTAAAACTACTGAATGTCATTGAAAAAAGTTCTTAGTACTGTATATATTTTGGTCTTTAATCATAAGAACCAAGGTTATAGCTAACTAATATGCATTTATATCAGAACAATGATGCATTTAATGTTTCAATACCAAGACATTTTAATTTTTCTTACAGAAATTATGGACTTTAGTGTCAGATAAAGATGATCTTATAAAAATATTAAATCAACTGATTGGAAAAGCTGGTAATCTGAATGAATGGTGAGATTATTATATGCTTTATTTGGAAATGTAAAAGCTATAATTTTTTTTAAATATAGAGATTTCAAAACAAAGTCTGAAAGGATTGTATGCAAATGATAATTAGTTTTGCTATATCCAGTTTTGTGGAAATTGAGATTTGACAGTATATGGATGTTTAATTCCCCCCAAATATTTCTGATATATTTTGAGATGAGATCTAATGGAAAATTACAAAAAAAATAATTGCAGTGTCTAGTTTGTTATCAAAGAATTCTATCACAGTCATGAGAGCTTAGAAAACTAACTGAACTTTAAAAATACACTATTTTTTTTTTCAGGAAAATTGTGATGTCTTCTTTGTTAGAGGTCCTTTGTAGCTGTGAAGAAGACACAGATGATCAGATACTAAACATACTTCTTCCATTGTTCCTGATCATAGACAGGGAAAGCTATGAATATGTGACAATCGTCCTCAATTCTCCTCTTGCTAAGAGAAGCAAACTGTTGAATAGCATCAATAAAAGTATGTACTTGATATATATATGTAAGACTCAGATTGACGTCCAGCCTCTAATCGACGTCCAATTCTCAAATATATGGCCGATTTTCACTTTCTCAAATCGACGTCCAATTACGTCACTGACGTATACTTCTAATGACATCACTCCCGTTAGGACATGGTTTTGAAACAATGATGAAGAAGGGACAAGACCAGATTCAGAGTACATTGTACATTCTACTTTGGCGGACTCTAACCCTAATCCTAACTTAACCTTAACCCTAACCCTAAACCTAACCCTAACCCTAAACCTAAACCTAACCCTGAACCTAACCTTAACCCTAACCCTAAACCTAACCCTAAGCCTAACCCTAACCCTAATCCTAACCATAACCATAACCATAATCCTAACCTTAACCCTAACCCTAACCTTAAACCTAACTTTAACCCTAAATAATATTAATGAATGGGAAAATGCTTTAAAAACACACAAAACAAAAAAACAACAACTTTAAGAAACAGAAAAAAAAAACCATGCAAAACAAAACTGTCATTACAATTATTTTTGATGGCAAACTTTAATCGTGTAAACGGGCCTATAGAATAGAGATGCGAGTTTGGAAAGGCCGCCGATTTGAGAATATCCTAAAATTGGACCGTGATTTGAGATAATGACGTTAGTGGACGCCGATTTGAGGAGTGGACGTCGATCTGAGTCTTATCATATATTAATGAAAATGGCATATCTTTTCCCATAATCTGTTTAAAATTTTAATGTTGTAGCGACTTGTGAATTTTCTATTTGTACCTGTCTGTCTAATGACATTGCATGTGCATTATTTACCACTCCCAGTTACTAAAGATTCAATATGTAGTTTCTAAATAGTATGGGTTTTCATTAAACACAGGGTTCCCATATTGTCACATTGAATTCTTTACTTATATGTTATTTTCACTTTTCTTGCTCTTTTACTTGTGTAAAGACAGAGATTAACATCCCATGTGATGTCTGATATGACTTAAGAATATTTTTGGGTGGTTGAAATATATTGTTTGATTTGTTTGTTTATTTATTGATACATATTTTGTTATACTCAGTTTTACCAATTTACTTGTTAATGAACACTGTGAGACAAATGTCACATGATCTACTTGTTATGTCCTACTTGTTAATGAACACTGAGACAAATGTCACATGATCTACTGGTTATGTCCTACTTGTTAATGAACACTGTGAGACAAATGTCACATGATCTACTGGTTATGTCCTACTTGTTAATGAACACTGTGAGACAAATGTCACATGATATACTGGTTATATCCTACTTGTTAATGAACACTGTGAGACAAATGCCACATGATCTACTTGTTAATGAACACTGAGACAAATGTCACATGATCTACTGGTTATGTCCTACTTGTTAATGAACACCGTGAGACAAATGTCACATGATCTACTTGTTAATGAACACTGTGAGACAAATGTCACATGATCTATTGGTCATGTCCTACTTGTTAATGAACACTGTGAGACAAATGTCACATGATCTGCTTGTTATGTCCATTCATATAATCTTCAAAGGTTCAAATTTTGTTTTACTACAGGTGTGCAAAAAAGGTCTGGAACCCCAACAAAAACTCCAAAAAAAACTCCTAAAAAGAAGAAAGATGAAAACAAATCAATGGAAGATATTGCTGCAGATGTTTTAATTGAATTTCTGGCACATGGACTGATGACATACACTGAGCCACAGAGACACAATATGGTAATTTATTAAATTATGAAAAGAAAGTTGAAGCAGTGATGATCATTAATTCCACCGATATCAGCAAAACTAACCATCACCTCTCATCTTAACTGAACTCAGTGAACACAAGAAAAGGCCACGACATCTGACGTTGAAAATCCAGGTCCTGGCATGGGACAGGCACAGAAATGTGACAGGGTCAAACTGGTTAATGGGATCCCAATCCTCCCCTCTTGATAACTTGATAAGAATTTTAATTTGATCCACCAAAGAAACTTTTGTCTGACTTGATAAGATACATATATTGTATAGAGGGGTTACATAAATATGATGAGTTACTAATGTAGCATTAATGAAGGGGTAACACTATTTTTTAACAAAATGTAATCATCTCAGGATAGCCATATACATTATAATTAAGGTTGTTACATTTAATAGGCAAGAGAAAACTTGCAAAAGACAGTGTGAATTGTTGTCATCATGTGGCATCATTGATAAATAAAATGAAATTTAAGCTATTGCTTGATGATACTGAATTGTATAAGGTTTAATTTAAAATGTAAAATCATCCATAATATCTCAGACTTTTTGGAAAAAAAATTCAATATGCAGGACATAGGTCCTACACCCAATAATTTTCTGCAGGACCTACTGAAATTGTGCAGGACCTGAATTTTCCCCTTAAGAAAAAGTTTTGAAGAAGTGAAGAAAAAAATGAAGGGACAATCAACTCAACATTCATGGACATTATACAAGCCTGGGAACCAGTACATAAATTTATTGAAACATGTTTAGTTAAAATTCTCTCTCTATTTCAAGTTCGATTTCTTTGTTTAAATTTCAACCAAGAACGTCCCTGGGTCCAGCTTTGATTAAATGTACGATTTGGCCGACATTCTTTTTCATACTTTGCACACTTCTCACTCTGACTCACACTTTCATTTGTTGTAGCAGCAACTGGCTTTCTTTTCCCAGGCTGTGTGCCTTCAAAATGTTTTAAGAACGACCACATTTTTCATTAATTTGAAGTTATTTTTTAGAACCGGAATTTACAAAATTCTAAAATTTAAACGGAATCGGTGATGGGAACAATAAAAACCCGACCTGCCATTTTTTCAAATATAAACATACGAAATGGTCGCATTGATGCATCACAGCCAGTTTAAACTATAAAAATACAATGATTAATAGAATTACCATGGAAACAGTTGCATGTTTAAGAAGTAATTGTCATTTGAAGCAGAATCTAATTCTGAGTTGACCGTGATCGTTCTGGCATACCAGTTGCATTTCCGATTTCCGGTGCAAAACAAACTACACAAACAAAAAAATTTGTCGGACACCTGGACCGGCATACTTGGCAGTATTGCCGGTCCTTGTGATTTTCTGCCCGCTTGGTCCGACGGTCCGACAAATTTCAAAAAGTCTGATATCTATCTGTAGAAAGATCAATTTATAAAAATGTATGCTTATTGTAAGACAAAAAAAAAAGATATTGCCACTTTTGTTTATAACGGTTACTTTAAAAATGGTATAATTGCTCTTTTGTGTGCCATCGGGGTCGTGATCTTATGGAAGTTGGATTTACAACTACCTATGCAATCACTGCCTATCACCACTAACATTGTGAGTTCAAATCATACTCATGGCAAAGTGTACTTTTTCCACTTTATGTGAAAAAGTTTATCAGTGACTTGCAGCAATTCAGTGGTTTTCTCTGGGTACTTCGTTTTCCTCCAGCAATAAAACTAACTGCCACAATATGACTAAAATATTTTTGAAAGTGGGATTAAACGCCATAACCATAACCCCATTTTAATTGGGGGAAATGATGTACGATAAACTCTTGTGATGTTTTCTTAATTTTTATTGAGCAATATAATTTGAGAAATTCTATGAAGAATACTGTAAGTCCCAATTTTGCATGGTGAATATACTTCTTCTAATTTTGCTATTAGATTAAATTAAGAAATAATCCATGGCAGCCGTTGTGTTATATTCATTTAACCATGGGCTGGGCCTTTATAATCGGAATTTAATCCCGAGCGACCGCGAGGGGTTAAATTAACGATTATAAAGGCCCAGCCCATGGTTAAATGAATATAACACAATGGCTGCCATGGATTATTTCGATTCTAATAGGACAAATACGGTAATTTACTTGCAAAACGCCGCCTATACAAACAGCAATGTATTTGGCTGTTCCGTTACCCTCCCAAACACAAAGATACGATTTCTGTCATTTCTAGATACGATTTCTGTCATTTGAGATTACTAAATGTTGTCATTAATGAACATAAATTCAAAAGAAAGGGAAAATACTACAAATCCCACTTCGACAAGGAGGCGTACACGAAGCCAAAAAACGTCAGGATCTCTATATTCTAAACTGGAAGTCTTCATATGACGGTATGTTGTTTACATGCCAAAATTGTCAACAACATTTCGTGGAATTTTAATTTTCTACGGTAAATGTAGGTCAGTATAGCGTACACCATTTCGCGGGAGGTTACACGGAATAGCCGAATTGACAACATTACCGCGTTTGCGCTAAAAGTGTTGTTGTTGAGTATTATATAAACTGACGATAACACGGTGTCATATTAGAATATGTATTATTAAATGATATATATTTGTTTTGCCAGAGGAGTTGTTCATGTTGTTTTTGTTAATGATGTTTTCGACTGTTTCTGTTTATCATCAAAGATTAATCATTGCTAGGGTCCGTCATGGTCGTTACCATATGGTAGTTGGATTTACAACTATTTGTGCAATCAGTGCCTATCGCCACTAAAGTAGTGAGTTCGAATCCCGCTCATGTGGAGGTGTAATCGATGCAACATTATGTGATAAAGTTATTAATGACTTGCAACAGATCAGTGGTTTTCTCTGGGAACTACGGTTTCCTCCACCAATAAAACTGACCACCACGATATAGCTGAAATATTGTTGAAAGTGGCATTAAACATAAACCATAACCTTATTCATTGCTAAATTAAATTATTTCAGATAAGAGAATGGTGTAATTGTGAGCTTAACAGCAGAGGACTGGGATTACTGTTGTTAATATTAGACCAGTTAGCCACGCTGGTAAAAACTCAAAACGAAAAAGTGTTCATTTGTCAACAGATGATCAATTTGATAAAGCAAATTAAGGTAAGTGTAATATTGGCATACATTTTAATTTATTGTAGTTATATCTCCCACACACATCCCAATCCACACTCCCAATCTGGTGTGGGGGGGGGGAAGCATATTGTTTTTGTCCATCACTAATGTTTGTGTGTGCTACTCCTCCTAAATTTTATATAGGAAGTCCTCAACACTTTGTATGCTTGCTGGAATATTGTTGAATGTGGCATTAAACACCATAACTCCCCCCTCCCATTAATCCTTATGAATTTCTTATTTTAAAATTTTTAAGTTGTTGCCATACTCTAAATGTTTTATCTTGACGAATCAAAACTTCACAGAAAATTATTGTACAAGCTTCTATTGGTTGAATTTTACAGGTCACAGGTGATGGGGAAATAACAACTATAGAGAGAGCAATAGATATTACCTGTGGTCAGATTACACAGGGTGGCAGTATTGGACACACATTGGGTCTGTCTGTGTTAAACAGAATGGTGACCGCCATTACTTTACCTAAAAAGCTCGCAGATGGTAAGAAAACAAATTATTTACCTAAAAAACTTGCAGATGGTAAGAAAACTAATTATTTTATCTGAAGGCACCATCGTGGTCGTGATCGTATGGTTGGATTTACAACTACCTTTGCAATCAGTACCTATTATCACTAACGTTGTGAGTTCAAATATCGCTGATGGCGAAGTGTACTTGATACAACATTATGTGATAAAGTTTGTCAGTGACTTGCAGCAGGTCAGTGGTTTTCTCTGGGTACTCTGGTTTCCTCCACCAATAAAACTGACTCACGATATAACTGGAATTTTGTTGAAAGTGACATTAGACACCATAACCCAAAAGCCTTTTCTTCTGAATACATGTACCCCCTATAGTAATATTTCATAATTCAGTTTGTGTTTAATACTTATATTCTGTTTGTTAATTCATATAAGTGTAAGTATTTACTGTTTGTTATGGCCCTGTGACATATTGTTTTAACCCATTGTCCATCTGTCTATATGTCTGTATATCCAGATATAGAATGTATGGTTTTGGCAGATGAATGTTTCCCAAGATTGAATACACTTTAGAAAAAAGTATTTTCTATATTTTAGTTGCTGGATGCTTTTTGTTCCATTGTTTGGAAGATTGTGTAGGTAATTGTAACTTAACAGCTGTACCCCTCAATATCATAATCACCAATTTAATGTATTTTTATTTTTCAGTGTGTTATTGGTGTTACCATGGTAACACAAATACTGACGATCATGTGCTTGTTTTGATTGTTGAAATGTTTGATTACCTGTTAGAACAGTCAGCTACATCAGATGTCTGTACATCATCCTTCCAAGAATTAGTTACAGAATTTATGGAGGTGGGTCATATCTTATTATAATTAGGGGCTGTCATGATCGTTATCGTATGGTTGTTACATTTACAACTACCTATGCAATCATGTCGAGGTGTACTCGATACAACTTAATATGATAAAGTATGTCAGTAACTTGCTGCAGGTCGGTGGTTTTCTCTGGGTACTACGGTTTCCTCCAATAATAAAACTGACCACCATGATATAATTGAAATATTGTTGAAAGTGACGTTAAACACCATAACCCTGCCACCCCTCTTTTATTTTATGATCCCCCCATTGAAATGATTTAGATGTAATTAGAACAGCCAATATTTAAGAACTATTAAAGATGGTAAAAAAATTAATTTGAATACCATGGTTTTAATAAAATTGGCCTTGCTATTTTGTTTGTAATATTATAAAGATAGTTTAAAACTAATCAATATGCATTTTGTAATTAGAGTATTCTGAATATTTTTTTTTTTCAGAATCTTTTCCCAGAAGCAGACTTGGTATTCAAGTTTCTTGGAATGCTTTGGACACAGCATTGTAATACATATGAGCCTAAATTAAACATCTCTTTAACACTACAAGCTAGAGCTCTACAGATTGGTAAAATACATCTACAGAAAGTTGCATCCAATAATCTTACAGAGACTAGCTGGTCTGCAGGTATGATTTATCTGTTGCCTGTATAGCAGAGTTGACACAGTTAACACTATCACTCCCTGTGTATTGTTGTCCACTTCATCATGTCACTATTGTTAAGCATTAAACCTTCTTACCATATTTGATGGATTCTAATCAAACTTTACAAAATCCCTTCTCATAAACATCTGTTGTACACATCCAGTTTTATTTTTCTTGAAATTGATAGATGACTTGGGTCTATCGTCATTAATAAAACCGTAGATTTGAAATTTAGTGCACATTTTCTTGAATAACATTCAAAAGGTTGGAAAGCCAAATAATTTAAAAGTTTTGGGAGCAAGTAAACCAAAGGGCCTAAACAGTATAGCTAAAATCAGTTAAGGTCACCTATGTCTGAGGAAGGAGAACTAAACAGGATCGCCAAAGGAGGAGAACTTTCACATCTCCTTCTGTAAAACTGATCAACCAAGCAGAACCAAACTTGATGGTGATGATCTTTAGGAAGAGGAGATTCAGATTTATACAAATGAAGCTGATCTAATAAGAGGAGGGACTAGTAGATCCCTAAAAGGGTGAATTAAGTTACTCTTTAAAAGAATAATTTCTCAAAAACCAGCAGTAGTATCTTACAATATTATTGTACCACAAGCATCATTATTATATAGATTTAGGAGGGCCCATGTGGCTCAATGAGTTAGGTAGTTGTCGGGCCCATGTGGCTCAATGAGTTAGGTAGTTGGATTACCTAACAACTCATACAAGCCTATCACCAATACGACGTGGGTTCGCACCTGGCTTTGTAAATTACAAAAAAGGATGCACTCGACTCGCAGCCGCAAGTGATAAAGTTTACCAGTTGCTTGCCCATGATCGGTGGTTCTCTCCCAGTACTCCGGCTTCTTCTACCACTAAAGCTGGTCGCCATGATATAGCTGAAATATTGCTGAAAGTGGCATTAACCACCAAAAATCAAATCAAATCATAGATTTAGGTTTGTGCAAATAAAGGTCCCAGAGTCTAATGGTCCTCATGCCTGGAAGTCTAACGTTTGACATATGATACAAGGATTTACAAGAGCTATTAACAAGGGTCTAATTTGAGATTTTCTTAGCATCAAATAAAATTCTTAAAGATATTTTGACAAGGGTCTAATTTGAGATTTTCTTAGCATCAAATAAATTTCTTAAAGATATTTAGACAAGGGTCTAATTTGAGATTTTCCTTGCATCAAATAAAATTAAGTAATGGTAACTTTATTGATTTCAGTGATTATTAATTTGTTACTGACAACCAGCAGTCTAAACAAATCAATTAGAGAGATGGCTGTTCAGTGTTTACAGATTGTTCACGAGAAAATAGAAGAGAATGCCTTCAATGCTGTTCTCAAGAAAGTGCTGAGATGTTTACCAGAGATTGTAGCTGATCATGAATTTATTGAATCGGTACTATTAATAAATAATTGGCCAGTTGACATTTTCAATCATCAAAACTTTTATAATTTTCTTGTCTCCTGTTTTAGAGGTGTTTGAAAATGCAACCCAGGCAGTTAAATATTTGCTTTTAAAATTTTTGAATGGATCTTATTTTTGTATGGTTTATTGTGGGATTATCAACAAAAGAATGTGTTTATAGGACACAGATTATCAACAAAAGAATGTGTTTATAGGACACAGATTATCAACAAAAGAATGTGTTTATAGGACACAGATTATCCCACTTTCAGCTAAAGTAATTCTGTAAAGTGCCAATTGCTAGCAAACTTTGAATTTGGTTGATCCCTTTTTACATTTGATGATCTAGCTTCCTCAACATTTAAAATGGTCATCAACATTGAAGGTTGATTTATATTGGATGTAATGGGAAAATAATATTAAAATCTTCTGATGTTCATTGTGATATGAAGATTCAATTTTGTACCAGTGAAGGTCCTGTGTTCTATTGGATTTAAGTCCTGGGAGATAAAAATTTAATATATGTTACGATATGCAATAAAATCTTCTTTACCAGGTGAGTGATACAGGCTCATGTGAGCCTCTAGTTTACTGATATGATAGCAGAAATATCCATGTAATGTATACATTTTCAAATTTCTTTGAAGGTAATGAAAGCAGTGTTTAAATCATTAGACAATGAAAATGTTACAAAAAGTCCTAAGAAGAAGAGGAAATCACTGAAGTATACCAACAAAGATGAAGCTTTAACAGTAATGTTAGAAGTTCTGACAGATAAATCTACTCCTCAAGCTATACAGAAAGGATTACTGCAGTTATTAAGACATACTAGTAATAAAGTAAGCCTGTTATTATTTTATGCTGAAAACCTTTGGTAATGTAGCAGTTAATAGTCATTAGGTCAAAGAAAAGAAATATATGTGTTTCTGCTAACTCTGCCAACCCTAATTTTAGTGCCATTTTAGGACAAGGACTGTTATTTAAAAGTCAGATTCTAATACTGTATAACCTTGGTAGAAGTTTTAGAAATAAAATGCTTTCCTGCCTACCTGATTTTTTCAAAAATGTTGGCAGAAACACTAGTATTTTTGTTACTTTATCACATCACTAACAGATGGTGAAGAATACCTGGTTTAGAAGTCAGGTTTTTGCTACAGCCAATTTATATTATCTTAATAATTTATATTGATACAAAAAAATTGCTAGAAATGTCCTTTATCCATACATGTGATAGCTCCCGGATTCGACCCTTCAAAATGCAAGTCGCGGAATTGGTAGAAAATCTCCCGGATTCATAATCTTTGTCAAAAAGTTGAAATTGCATTCAATCTGTCGACTTCCGGTATCGATTTTACCTAGGTACTTTCCCTGTGTTTATAATTAGCAACACATCATCTGATTACACCTGTTAATCTACAACGCTTGGGTGATTTTGTATTGATTTTCAGCAATTAAATCTTAAAGACTAATCACTTTGTTTGTTTAATAGTAAAGTTTTTGACAGGGGTTTGACATTTTTGAAATGGCTTCTCGTAAAAGACACTCGTCATGTCCCGATGGACCAGCTAACCCTAAGAAAATTAAATACGCCTGCAAATTTCAAGAAAAGTGGAAAATAGAATTTGACTGCATCACCAATAGTTATTTATTTTGTAGAAGATTTTCACCACTTTAATACCCAAACTACAGCATGATATACAAGCTTTGAAAAGTGATGATAAACCAGAAGCCTTGTTTGACTGTTGTAAACTGGTACTGGTGAGATTTGATGAGGAGAATGCTGATGATATAGATACTGACGGTGTTCCTGTTCTAATAGAGGCTTTGAATTGTGGGGTCTTTATCGAAGATCAAATGGATTCTATCCAACAGTTCACTATTCACTTGGTAAGATTCTCTTTATGAATTATTGATTAAGGAAATGAACAATAAACACTTGTGTTTTTCAACAGTACAGTGGAAGCAGGAAAAACTCTGAGAATTTGATAGGTGTGTTTTCAGCCTTGAATAGTCCATGAATTATACAGTCCAGTTCTTTGTTGGTCTTTAACTTGTGTTCAAGTTCATATATTATAAAATTATAAAATATTAAAGAACAAAAAGCAGAATCAAGAAAATTTTATGCACTTAAATGTAAACATGGGTGCTGGTATATGACGTACAGATTACAATTTATATTGATATAATGACATGTTTTGTTGACAGAGAAATTTCAAGCATTGAGTTTGCAAAATTGTTTGACTGTATTTACAGAGAATGTGTAAGGCTTACTTAATACAATATCTGTAAAGCATTCGACATGTACAAATGGAGAGATATCCTGAAAGATGTATGTGTGTATGTGTATGTAAGACTTACTTAATACAATATCTGTAAAGCATTCGACATGTACAAATGGAGAGATATCCTGAAAGATTTATGTGTGTATGTGTATGTAAGGTACTTTGTGTTGACTGATCATTACAGAAGTCTAATCCAAGTTTTATATTAATATAATATTGGAATGAGGTCAAATTGTAATCAATATCTTTCATTTGATGAAAAGAAAGTTTAAAGAGCGATGGTCAACAATTCCAACCAATATCAACTAGATGTACAACCACCTCTCACCTGAAACCATTAAACACAAAAAACACTATTAACTTTCAGCATTGGAAATCCAGGTCCTGGCTTGGGACAGGCACAACATGTGGCAGGAATAAATGAGATCCCAAATCCTCCCTCTCGTGATAATTGAATCTCCAACGACAATAGGGGACGTCATGGCCGTGATTGTATGGTAGTTGGATTTACAACTACCTATGCAATCAGTGCCTATCACCACTGATGTTGTGAGTTCGAATCTCGACCAGGGTGAGGTGTATAACTTTATGTGATAAAGTTTGTCAGTGATTTGCGACAGGTCTGTGGTTTTCTCCACCATTAAAACTGACCGCTACGATATAACTGAAATATTATTTTGAAAGTGGCGTTAAAAACCATCAAACAAAACAAACAAAGCAACGACAATACAGATATTAACAAACAATGAAAAGCCTGCACATATTTGCTTCCACTTTTGTTCATTTCTAACATAATATGCAAGATCATAAGTGATAAAAGGATTCCTTGAGTCTTTTTTTAGAGAAAGACATATGGTTTATCATACATGTTATAGGCAGATAAATTACATGGAGACTGATTCCAAAACTTTTAATATATGTTTCATAATACCAAATACTCTTTCTCCAATAACTACTTAGCATAATAATTCAACAAACACTAAAATGGGCAGGTCTCATTTGCTGGATGGCTATATTAGAATAATTTTTTTTTTAAAGAAAGAAAAGGATCCTCCTTTCTTTGTTCCATCTTTCAAGTATGACAGTGTTCTTATTTTGGTTCAGAGTACTGTATATAATTAACTCAATGTTACTCTACTGATTATTTCAGATAACTAAGGAATTATACTCATCCCTACAGACAGAATCACAGAGGAGTATATTGTCAACCCTGTATTCTTTGTGGACAGAATGTGATAACTTTGGTGTTCCTTCAGCTATTAGGAAAACATTTCGTCATGTATGTATGTCTTCATAGCTCTGTATATTTTCACCCAGTACTTCTGGCAAATTGTTGAATATATGTTTTTTTTAATGGAGAATAGAGTGATTCCAAGTGTCAAAATGGCTGTAAATGTGTGGTGTTGTGGTCTTTTAGAGTGCACCAATTACGGCCCAGCACCTCCAACTTCAGCACTCGGGGTTTCTGTTAGGGTTACCGCTCCCTTAGCTTCTGGTATAAGACCTTTCCTGGAAGCACAGGAGGGACTTATCAGGTCCCAAACTGAATTTATTCTTAGGGTTTTCTCCTGAAACCTTTCCCATAAATTGGTATGCTGCGAGGCAGCAGTGGTTTGATAATGGAGTTTCCCTCTCCATCCACAAAACAGTGGAACTATTTAACCCACAGCTGGGAACTAGGTTTGCAGACACCAGTGCATAATATCCACACACCGGTGGGCCATGTTTGCCGTGCATTTAGGGGCCTAGTTTACTCCGAGACCTTGTGGTTCTGCCTGGAGCCACGAAGTATCCAGTTGTCATCTACCACCTCGAGGAGATTCCCATATCTGGGCCACATAGGTCTTACTGTATGAGAGGCTATGATTGGTGAGGAAGACTTACGCACTCGGCTCCCCTTTGAAGAAAAGAGTGATTAAAATGTTATTAGACGTGATGAATATGAAATATTCCTTATTCTTGTATTGAATAAGGAATTTAGAAAAAGATTACAGGACTCATTTTATATAACAGCTTGTTAAGTCTTTTATTTGTGGAATAGTCCATCATTTTATACCACGACTCACAAGAGTGAAGGCTATACAGTTCATTTGACTCACTGATGTAATGTTGAAGTATAATATAAATTCAAATAGATGTATAATATACAATTGACCTTTAAAAACAACTAGTTTACACAGTGTCAAATTAAGCTTTATTGGAAAGGAATTGGGATAATGCTATCATAACCTGTTTCATTTCACCTGTATTAAATAACAAAGACTGAATGGCTGATGCTTAATTTCGTAGAATTTTGTTTTATTTTCAGTTGCCATTGGATGGTGAGCATGTTGCCATGGAGTTAGAACAATGTTTGGATGTGTCCTCTGCTGGTACGCTAAGAGAGGCAAAAAGGAAGAGAAGGTCAGCATAAAATATCTAAAATAGATAAAAACTTGACAGACACAGTTTCTTTTAA
The DNA here is from genome assembly GCA_002080005.1 of Gigantidas platifrons. NCBI lineage: Eukaryota > Metazoa > Mollusca > Bivalvia > Mytilida > Modiolidae > Gigantidas > Gigantidas platifrons. The sequence goes on from MJUT01032202.1 coordinate 575,091, forward strand.
ACAATTTACTAAATTTTACTAAAATTAGTTGGAGCATTTAGGATTTTTTTTTTGAAGCCACTGAAACATTTGACAGCAAACTTGGCTGGAAGTTACTTTTTGGTCCTCTATCCAATATCTTTTTTTTTTGGTGTCGTTTGGAAATTCAATATTGCTGTGACCACAGGACAAAATTTTATCATAGGACTCAATGGGAAAATTAAAAAATAAATAGATTTTACAAAAATTAACTAATTAAACCAAAACTTTACATGTAAAGTCATTGAATAGCCCTTACATTTTTTTTTTGCATGGAATTGATTTCCAAGTTTGCAGCAATGTGGGAATATCAATAATAAAAAATGCAGAAACTAAAAATCTGCTTCAGCCTAAGCACTGAATAACCAGCAGATGAGCCTCTAATTAAATTATTCTACATTTTTTTTTACAGTAAGCCAACAGAGACTGAGAAAACACAAGCTGATGAATTTGACAGTGTGTCGTGGCAGAGGGTTACTGTTATACTAGAGTCTGTGCAAGGAAAAAAGAAGCTAGAAAATTATCATTCTCTTCTCCCTGTGTGTTTTAAGCTAATTTCAAGGTAAGACATATGCAAACTTTATTTCAGTTTTTAAGCTCTTAAAATATCGTAAATGTAATAACTATAATAATTACCAAAGCCTAACAAATGTAAACATATCTTCACAGTAAAGAAAAGTTTGAAGATGTATGGTATTTGTTTCTCCATTAGAATGCAAATAGTTACAGTGGTCTATTGAATGTTAATTAAATTTTTATATGCTGACCACTACTATTGTTTTCACGAGAGATTTATAGGATTATGTACAGCTCAATACATGTATACTTAACTTGTACATTAATCCAGGTACCTAATGATACACTTGTTTTCATTGGGAACTATTCAGTATGTGAGTTGAACATGAGAATTCTTGTATTCAAAACATGAGAATTCTTCTATTCAAAACATGAGAATTCTTCTATTCAAAACTATTAATTGTTCTCTTCTTTTAGAGGTAATTCTTTAAAAAAAAAACATGCATTTCAAATAAAAGATATACAGGGATGATTTTTTCAGTTAATTATCTGATTTCAGCTATTTTCCTCTAATAAAAATGTTCCGAAAGTTGCAGGATACAACCATCAGAACAATTTTAAAAAAATGGACCATATGAAAGGAGATGTAGATGGTTTCAGCTATTTAAAGGAGATGTAGATGGTTTCAGCTATTTTTCATTGTTTTTTAGTTATTTTATTTTCTAACCAGAATCATCCCTGTATTCAGTTCTTAAGCATTTTATTGGGTCAGTTGTGGACTTTCCATCACATAGTCATCCACTTGGATTTTTATACCCCCCGCAAACAAAGTTTGGGGGGTATATAGGAATCACTCCGTCCGTCCGTCCATCCATGTACCTTGTCAGCGCAACTCCTCCTAAGCGGCTTATTGGATTTTTGTGAAACTTTACACAGTTGTAGTACACTACCTGCAGATGTGCATAAAGAAATATGGTCGCTGTCCAAAATTTGGAAGGGGAGATAATTCAACTTATACTTTCACGAAAAGGGGGGGACATGTACATTTTCAGCACAACTCCTCCTAAGCGGCTTATTGGATTTTTGTGAAACTTTACACAGTTGTAGTACACTACCTGCAGATGTGCATGAAGAAATATGATCTCTGTCCAAAATTTGGAAGGGGAGATAATTCAACTTATACTTTCACGAAAAAGGGAGAGGGGGGGGGGGCATGTACCTTGTAAGCGCAACTCCTACTAAGCTGCAAGCGGGGGGTATCACTCAGTGAGGTCACTCACAGTTCTAGTTTCTAAAGTAGTTATGTGTTTTAAAAGACGTGTTTTACTCTATTGTAGAATATTAGAATCAGATGATCACACGTCTGCTGAGTACATTAAACAGCTCATCTTGGCCTTGATCTATCATATTTGTAGTAGAGCAGACTCAGACCAGTCACAAAGTAAGTTTCTAATTTTATTACAGACTCAGACCAATCACAAAGTAAGTTTCTAATTTTATTACAGACTCAGACCAGTCACAAAGTAAGTTTCTGATTTTATTACAGACTCAGACCAAACACAAAGTAAGTTTCTTATTTTGTTTTTCACAATCATGTTCTTAAAAAGATGGGTAGTCATTTTTTTTACAGATAAAGGTAAACAATATTTACACTTCAATTCATGTTTAATTTGTGTATGTTTCTGTAATAATATCCAACTGTAATGTTGTGGTGTATTTAGTTTTTGTTTTCTTTTCCTGTTGAAATTTTGATTTTATTCCTTAACTTTCATCTTATACTTAAGTAGATGCCTTAAAATTAATTGACTGAAATGGTTTGAGGTTTAGGGGTAGGGTTATTGTGTTTAACACCACTTTCAACAATATTTCAGTTATATCGTGTCTGTCAGTTTTATTGGTGGAGGAAACCGAGTTAATTTAAAAAAATACAAACAAGTAACAAATTTTTAACCACTCAAAAGGGTTTATTTTCCCTTAATGACCGTATTTGTCTAGAACCAATATAGAACGAACACAAAAGGTACCCGTTCCTGTTAAACAGCTGAATCAAACCTATTTTGGAGAATAGCTCAAGTGCTTAAGAGTTGGTTGGTGTGTAACACCACTTTCAACAATATTTCAGTTGTATCGTGTAGGGTCAGTTTTATTGGTGGAGGAAACCGAGGTACAAGCAGAAATTCACAGACCTGCCGCAAGTCACTGCCAATCTTTATCACATAATTTAGTATAAAGTACACCTTGCCTGAGCGGGATTAGAACTCAACTCTAGTGATAATAGGCACTGATTGCATAGGTATTTGTAAATCCAACTACCACACGATCACAACCTGAAATTGTTTGATACAGTATAACTATTCTCTTATTAAAATCAAATAATTCAGTTTAATGTTGATTATTTTGAGGAGAAAAAAAATATATATATTCTGACCTTAAATCATACTAAAATCTCCTATTTTTAGAATCCATACCAGAACAGACGTTTAATATGGAACTAATAGTACATTGTGTTAGAAGCTCTGACAATCCTCAGACACATCACCAAGCTTTATTAGTACTGACAGTAGCTGCAGAACTCTACCCTGTAAGTATATTTATATATACTGTATGTTAGCAGCTCTGATATCTAGAAACACTATCAAGCTTTGTAGGAGCTGACAGTATGTATAAAGTTCTATCCTGTGAGTATTTTTTGAGTTAGAAGCTCTGACAATTCAGAGACACGCCAATTACAATGGTACAGAATGTAGTGGTAATATAAAAAAGAAGACCAACTGTTCTCATGGTGTACTGTAATATTAAACTTTCTATGGATTGATTGATTGATGTTTAACGTCCAGCGAGCAATTTTTCAGCTATATTCAGGACGAGAATCATTTAAGCGCCACAGGACTCGAAACAAGGAAATATGATGGGTAGGGACGGAGAATTTTGCCAGTACAACAGGTCTCCTATGGACCACTCATCATGAGCATAATGCTCATAATGAGCTGTTACACTGGGTTCTTTAACGTGCGAAGAGGGTGGCAATCTCTCAATACGGGACCTCAGTTTTATTTACGTCTCATCCGAAGGACGGGTTGGTTGTCAATTTATACATCCCGCACAACCGACGGATGCCCCTTCAAGCCAAAGAAGCTCTCAGTTCCATTTCTGTACCCCGGGGTTGACGCGGGGTTTACTTTCTATGGAATATTGTAACTATGCAAATATTTTAAATATAAATTTTGAACAAAAGATTGTTAGTAGAATGGAATATGAAAATTGTTGGCCCATTTGTTAATGGCCACATGGAAAGGAAATAGATCGGCTCTGACATCAAAATTTGAGATAAAGAGTAGAAAATTTAATTGAAAAGCACTGAGTTTAAAATGGAACTTCATACCAATTTCAACTTAACTGAAATTTCAAGTAATCCAAGTTTGACATAACGAGATTCAACTGGACATTATTTACATATCAAATTGTAATTCAGATAGCGTAAACTTTTTTAGTGTTATTTTTTTCTGATAATGTTTCCATTTTTTACGTATTTCCTGTAAATTAAGATGAGATGTGTTGTACTTACAGGAGAAACTTCTACACAACATTATGTCAGTGTTTACTTTCATGGGAGATACTATTGTCAAACAAGATGATGCTTATAGTTTCCACATTATAAGTAGGATCCTGGAGACTGTTATACCAGCCTTAGTAACTGTAAGTTAACATTATATGTAGGGCTTTCAGTGTTTCCCAAGGTAAATTGAAGTTGAATTGACATTCGGTCCAGTAAAGGAGTACGAATTACTGGTCCAGTAATGAATAACCTTTTACTGGACCAAACCAATGTTTACTGGACATTGCCACATGTCTGACAGACCTTGTGAATGACTGCGGCTTTCAATATTTTTCAAGTGTACCAGTACTTCACTATTTACAGGTGGAACTTTTTCATGAATGTCTTATGCAATAGTCTTTCAAATTAGGAGGTACCAATTACCATTTTAAGTGGATAAAAGTACCTGGTACCGCCCCTTACTGAAAGACCTGAATATATAGTGCTTAAACTATTTAAAATACATTTACATGAACTGCTCTGTATTCATTTGTTTGTTGGTTAAAAACTTTTTTTTACTTCAAAAACATATTTATGCCCATATAAATATAAAGGAAATTTGCCAATTGGAACTGTATTCCATAGACTTAAAAAAAGATCAAATTCTGGCAAATATTTCAAGCAGGTGATAAATTATAAATGCACAATGTCTAAAGAAATCTTAACTTGTGTGTAAATCATAGGAATTAATTGTCTAGACACAAACTGATCATGATTTTTATTTATATACTGTTTTGAAACATTATGTTTTGGCAATATCAAAATGAATACAAGCTAACACAACTATACCAGTGAGTCTTGTTTATTTTCAAAACATTTTTCCCCCTAGGCATGTGGACAGAGAAAAAGAGTACATAAAAATGTTTCAAACAAACCAGAGGATGTCATCACCATGGTGATACGTGTGTTTGTTGATGCTTTTCCACACATACCTAACCACCGACGACTTATGTTGTTTACAAAGTTAGTCTCTATAGAGGGGGATGTTTCTTACCTGTGGAGGACATTGTTGTTGATGACAGAACAGGTGATTAGTAAGATGTCGTCTGCTGAGACAGGGGAAGAAGATTCAACTGAAAAGGTGAGAAAGTGTTTTCTTCTGGCTGTCTTATAGTAGTTAGATTCAAGAGCACTAAAATTGTCAGTTTGATTCCTGCCCCTGGAGAGGTGTGCTCATAACAACTTAACGTTTCTTATGGTACGTTCTTGGCTTTTTCCGGCTACTTGGTTTCTGGACAGTTTCTTTATTTAGATTAATATTGATTATTCTTTTATATATACATTTGTATATCATATTATTTTTTTTGTGGTTTTGTCTATAATAATATACATAAGGCCATTCTTGTTCTTCGGATTTTCCAGACAAAAATTGTGAGGTGGCAAGCGAAATTTTTTTATTTTTATTTTTTATGAAAATGATGAAGCAAAATTTGTTTTCTCGCAAAAGGAACTAGTTTTGATTTGTTGTATCCAGTATATGATATCTTGAAAATATTGTGCAAAATTATAATGTGTAAAACAAATATGTGTGTCCTCCTGGCTAAAACCATTTGTATGGAAATCATTGTATTCTATATACATGACGTTGACGATGAACAACATGGCGGGTGTTGTAAAAGAAGCAGGAACTGCTAACCTTTCCGAATCACCTGAGTTCACCCATTTTTGTAGGGTCTGTGTTGCTGTTCAATGTTTTTATTTAGTTTTTTAATCTCTATCATCTTTCAGTGGCAGTCAAAAATCGTTGATCCAGTTAATCAATCTCTTCCCTCATTTCTATATAGTTTTATATATTAATGAACTTATTTTCATCCTGAATATAGCTGAAATACTGTTAATATGTTTGTAACATCTTTTATTTCCATTACTTTTTCAGATTGATTCAACACCTGACAAAGAATTCAGACTAAAGTTTTGTAGTCATTTTTCACTTCCTGTTCAGTTGTCAACAGCAACAGATATTATTGATTACATGGCACAACTTCCAGATGATAAAGAGACAGGTATTAACAATGAAACCTTATAAAGAAATATACAAAATGTAGTTACATTTCATTTTCATCTTTCATTTCAAGACAAGCTTACCAAGTTACTATTCAGATTTAGATAATAGAAAAGGATCTTTAAATAATGAATTATATATACGAAAGACAATGATGACTTTGTTTTCTTATTTTATGTTTTAATAATAAGTTATTGGTTTTTATCATAGATAATAAATATAGGACTTTTGTTCATTTACTTAACTTGTTCTCGCCATGATATAGCTGATAAATTGGCATTAAGCAACAATCACTCGCTCACTCACTTTTTACATTTACAGAATCACCAATGAGGACTATAACATTACCAAACATTACCTTGGGTCAACTGAAGAAAGATGATACAGAAATATTTAATGTACAGAGTCACAGTTCTAAACAACTTAGACATTTTAAATATGAATCTGTACAGTTACTGATATCATTATTTACCAGTCAGACTTTCTTAACACAGGTAGGCTTACTATTTGTCATTTTATCACTAATTTTTTTATATGTTTTAAGGGTTTAGGCCTGGGGTATGGGAGATAACTCTATTTGCAGTGTCTTCTCAAATATATGATCATCTGTGCGTTTGAAAATTCCCCCTCAATTCTAAGCTTCTTGGTGACAAAGATTGTTTACATTGGATATGGCCAATTAAAAAATGACTCCTTTTCCATTTAACTTTCCATAGCTGTGCTCCTTGTATTTTTTATATCTTATTGCTGCTTATGCCAGTGTCAGGCAGTGTGTTATTATTACATTGTATATGCCGGTGCCCACAAAATATCATTGAAATATCTCTTTCCAGAAAAAATGATCATCGAAATATGTTGTCAAAAATGCCAGAAATGTTACACATTTGTGTGACAACCTTTTTTCAAGGGTTTGTCAAGAAAAGAGTTAAATATATACACCAGAATCTTAGATATGAAACTATAGAGCAAATTCATGTTATGGTAGCAGGGCTAGAAATTAA
>MJUT01032202.1:586766-599977 GCA_002080005.1 Gigantidas platifrons
AGATAGAATGCCCTGCATTGGTAAGAGATATTTCTACATCTGCTATAGCACATAATAGAAGAAGATAGAATGCCCTGCATTGGTAAGAGATATTTCTACATCTGCTATAGCACATTATAGAAGAAGATAGAATGCTCTGCATTGGTAAGAGATATTTCTACATCTGGAACCTTATTCACAAAGCATCCGTTAATTAGCGGACCCGTTAAGTTAAAGGGGAATTTGCGGTAGTGACTACCGCCAAACTTTGTGGGCGGAGCTTATCAGCAAAAATCCCCGTTGATATGAACATCATATTTATGAAACTGTATGTCACATGACCAACGCGACCAAGGTCACATACCTCAGAAGTTTGAAGTGATTTTTGTATGTTTTAGACTGATGAAGAATATTATTTTTAATAAGATTAACAGTTTCGCAGGGAGGAACACTAGTGACCATGACTGTCAAATATTTTGCACTAAAAGTAACTATGAAACTGTGTATCATTGATTTTTCCTCCTCGAGATTACCGTGGCCAAAATAATGAAGAAACTGAATGTTAGCTCCGCCCACAGCTATTTATACCCACGCTCCCGCTTTAAACATACAGAGATTACCTACAGCTTTTTCAGCAATTGCGATTTTCTGTTATTGATGCAGATAATCTTTAGTTTATGCTAACTAATGTTTTCCTGAGAACAAAATCATGACATTAGTGTATCAAATTCCAGATACAGCCAAACATAAATAATATTTGATGTTTTACTGATTTTATTTTCCTCTTATAGCACATTTTGGAATACATTGTTTCTTGGAGTGCGTATCTTAACTGAGGGTGAACGAATAATTGAATACACAGAACTCGGGTAAATATCATGATCTGTTGAAATGCATTTAGAACTCCAGTTTGTAGTACTACCACATGAAATCATGAATATAAACCAAAGGTTCAATATAATCCTGTATCACCAGCATGGTACTAAAGTATCTTAGTACTTCATTTTTAAAATGTATACAGAAAAATTAATATAAGAACCATTAAATGTTATTTGATTTAAGAAAAAATTTATAAATCCGTTCATTGAAATACGAAAGATATATTAACTATGTTCTACGTTGGTGGCTCCGTACTTATTCCATCAATCAATACATCAATACATCACGAACCTTATGACTATGCAATGTAAATCTTACATTTTTACATGTACAATGAAGATACCTTTATCGGTTATAAAGTATATTTAGCGGCTTAGGGGAGCGCCGTGGTCGTAATGCTAAACACCATAACCCCTAACCCTTATTTAGTGCCTTAATGATGGCAATTTCAAATTCGAGCACAAAAAAAATGGAGGTTTCTGTCACAACGATTTCAGTGTCTCCGAAGTGAACAATATTTTTGTACGTTTTGTGTTTGGCATTAAGCCGCAAGAGGACAGTTGAGCGAAAATACAGATACAGATTTCGACTGATGAAATGAACGATTTCTTCCTCTGCACTGTCGATCTCAATAGAGAAAAAAATTCAGTAATTGTGATTTTGTTCATAGCAATAAATCAACGTTAGAGAATACCGAAGGGCAATCAAAAATGGACATTCCAGAGAAACTGGCAACACAGGGCACACAAGACGAAGAAAAACAAAACAAAAAACACAGCACAATATGTGTTGTACACCACTATGCGTAAACAAACACAAATAACAAATAAGACATTGGCCCTCCTACAAACAACTGGAGGTAAAGACGAAACGAACATAGTTTTATGCAGAAATCATACCGGACATCACAACACGGAACTAAGAACGTAAAGACGCATAGTAGGACAGCATAAACAAACTTTAAAAAATGAGCAACACGGACCCCACCAAAAAACCGGGAGTGAACTTGTGTGCTTTATTATGATTGTCCGTTAAATTGATACTTTGGACACCTTCTGTTATGTAAACTTTTACATTTCTTTCAGCACTATGAGCTGTATCATAATGGTGATGTTTTTGTTCACTTGCTGTGTGATTTTATTAAATATACTGATAGCACAGCTTAGTGATACATACCAAAATGTCCAACAGGATGCACAGAGGGGATTAGAGGCTAACATAGCATGGACAATTGCCAGATTAGAACTTAACAGTTTAAAGGTAATTGGACGGCTACATTTTGTGTAATGTAAGTAAACGTGTCACAACACTGGTGTAGATGTACAGGCACATACACACAATCAGTTACAGTGGTTGTTTTCATCGAAACGTGAATCTAAATTGCATGACTTTATACATGTTAACATTTTTGGTTAGGCAAGATATGCATATTGCTTTATGGTAAAAATATAAAGAAGCAAACACGTGTAATGTTTTGTGCTATTATGACCTCGTATTTAGGAAAACGCAGTGATTGTACTTAATATGATGTTTTGTAACCTTATGTTCAGACGAACGCAGTGTACATAAGTTCAAAGAGTTTTCCGAGTAAAAATGAGGTCCGGATACTGTTGTACACACATTTTGTTTTAGAGTAGAAATTATTACAAATTTAACAATTTTATTCGTATCGTTATATTTTTAAAGTTCCCCAAAGATACGAAATGGTGGAGAACAACTAAACTACACACGATTATTCGTGTTTTCCTGTGTTTTGGTGGAAAAATAGCACTTTTTTAAAAAGCCACGTGTGATTCGACAAATTTCAAAGTGACCATTTTTATTGATATAATTGTACCCTGTAATGAGTCTTAGTAGACTTAGCAGTCAACTTGAATATAATTCTAGTGTTTCTGATCTAAATATCAGGCTTCCCAAGACTCCTGTTGTGTTATCTGACAGTAAGGCCCGTCATCTGCGTGACTAAGTCGCACGAGGGATTGAAAAAGATATCGTTTGGTGGTATAAAGGCGGGGCCACAACAGAAAAACAATATGATTTTTTGTGTGACAATCTTGAAATAAAGTTGCATGGCTACCCAAATATTGTACTTTATTTATGGTTGGGAACGTGTGATTTGACAGTTAAGCAAAATGATGGATTGATTGAATTAAAATCTAGAGATAATTCGTCTGCTAATGATTTAATAAAGCAATTCAGAGACATTTACACTTTCCTTAGAGGGTTTCCAACGGTAGAACCTGTTTTATTAGAGCTACCCCCATATTCAATTTATGAGTACAACAAACATAAAGGACTTAAGGATCAAAAATACAGAGATGATGATAAAATTCTTCATGAACAAATTCGAATTGTGAACACCTTTGTCAGGGAAACAAACCTTATTTACAAAAGAGAATTCCCAAGATTTTCGTTAGACATTGAAAACTGTAGGAGAGATAGATACAAGAAACCCAGATATACTTTTAGATTTAGTACATTTTACTATGATGGTATACACCCAATTTCTGAATTAGCAAGACTTTGGTTGTTGAGAATTTGTCAGAAAGTTTCCAAGGACTGTGCATAGAAATTGGTAAGAATTTGACTACAGCAGAAACCCAACATATTTAATTGTTTTAATAAAAGTTGTATGTACATGTATTCCCGATTTTGATGTTTTTGAATTTAAACTGTATGAGTTTAATAGTTTTCATTACTGGTGAGAACAGTCTCGCCATGATCGCAATATTTTTGTTCGATGGGAACAGTCTCGCCAAACTCGTGAGATTTTTTTTCTAATTAACATGAGTAACACTAATGATTCTTTGCATTCGTCAAAACACGATTATTCTATTGAACAAGATTTTGAATTGAAATCACATTTAAGCGATTCATTTTTAGACGGACAAGACTTCACGCATTTGTTTTCTTATCGCACGCCATCTATTGACTCACTTCATACCCCGACAAATCATTCTACAGCACGAAAATTAGCAGTTAATTTCAATAATATACCTTCACGTTTATCATTTCATCCAGACACAACCGCCGACTCTGGTTTACATAGAAACAAAATGGAACGTTTAGCCAAGTGTTCAGAATTTTACGGCTATCCGCAAAATAATGGAAGTAAATTTTTGACTGAATTTGAGTCATTTGCAACCTTGCATGACTTAAGTGACTACCAAGACAAGCGTATGTTAGCCGCTTTTCATTTACATTACAGCGCCCTGCGTTAACCTGGTTTAACCCACTAAGCGAAAAGAGTAGGGCAAATTGGGTTAGTGTTAAAATTCTTTTTAAGGAGAAATTCATTAATTTCAGTGGACATGGGACTAATGTTCTCATGCACAGCGAGATATTTCAAAACCTCACTTTATCTTCATGTCAAAACGTAGAAGACTTCTTCTGTCAAATATATGAAAAGAGAAAATTATTAAATAAACCAGAACATGAGATGCTCTCGAAATTTATTAGTGGTTTACCAGAGCAAATTTCATTCTTTATCCGAGCCGGGTTGCCACAAGATATGCAAACAGCACTGACTGCCGCAAAAATGGTAGAAGCTTGTGGATACAGAAAGCACGAGGACTCTATTAATGCCATATGTACTTTTAAAGATAAACCTCGAGAAAATAGAAACACTGAGAAAAATGAAAATGATGAAATTCGAAAGTTGCGACAACAAGTCAAAGAATTACACGAACTAGTAACTGCTAAAAAAGAAAATAGGTCCGAAAATTCTTCATCTGATGCCAAGCAAACCGGACCGGTCAAGAAAATCTGATCATGTTAACACCGACCGCAGAAACTTTGTTGGTCCGCACTGTTTTAAATGTAAAGGTCGAGGTCATTACCAGCGAGAATGCAACTGGGACGGGAGAATCTTTGTCGTGTGCGAAATGTCAGTTGTGTTTCCAAGAGGGACATACAGCGAATGTATACGCTAAATTCGTACGGGGAAACCGACAACACCCGGGGGACAGGCACGGTCGTCCGGGGTAGGATCGGAAAGTGCCAGTATGGACTTCTGTTCGGAAAAGAAACCTCAATTTTTGTACATAAATGTGTTCTTCAATGACTTTAAGGTTGCAGCGCTAGTTGATTCAGGCAGTTCTATTAACATTATATCAAAAACGTTATTTGATTCAATTCCTCAGCAATACAAACTATCATTTGAGCGATTAGAATGTTCTGAAATTAGATTAGCTAATAACGAGACAATTAAGGTTTATGGTGTTGCAAATATTGAATTGAATATTGAATCACAATGTACACATTTTATTGCTGTATATATTCTTCCGGTTACTTCTCATCCGCTCATTTTAGGGACGGACTATTTAATGAAAAACAATGTTGTGCTAGATTTCAGCAAGATGTCTTGTAATTTAAATTCTATTCTGCAAATGTGCAAACGCAAAGACGACTAAATTTAGACCCAAATACTGAAACTATTGTGTGGGCTCGAGGGCCAAACTATGTTACAATCGGTCTACAGGGTGTATGTTCCAAAAGTAAATTTTCTTGTGGCAAAGGTTTGCTAGTGGCAAAATCTGTTGTTACAGTATAGAACAATCGAAAAGTACGTGTGACACTGTTAAATCCGACAAATGAAACTATTGTGATTCCGACGGGCCGCACGGGTGCGGAATTTAACGTACTTAACAGCGAATATGATTGTGCATCGTTTTCAGATAGCTTCCCGACAGTACAACATGCTAAATTGTGTGAAACGGACACCGTGCAAAATTTTACTGATATAAAAATGTGTAACACTGCTCATACGGAACTCCGATGTATTGAATCCAATTTTTCTAAAGTGAAGTCTTTGTTTAAATTACCGGATTGTTTAGAGTAAACTGAACGCGATAAACTCATTGAATTGTTAGATGAAAATCTTGATCTTTTTGTCACAGATGATAATTCGGAATTAGGATTTACGCGTGTTGTAGAACATAAGATTTTGCTAAAACCGGACGTGGTTGGGAAACCCTATCGACTCCTCCCTTTCAAACGGGAAATTTTGAGGGATCATTTGGACAATTTGTTGGAGCAAGGCATTATCGCTCCCGTCAGCGAAACGGAAGATTTATTAATTTCAAGTCCGATAGTTTTAGTTTCGAAGTGGTCAAAGAATACAAACAAACCTTCTGCACAAGACTTTCGATTCTGTTGTGATTTCCGTTTTCTAAATTCACAAACCAGAGGATTTAAATATACAATTCCGGATTTGCAAGAACTCACTGAATCTTTTAGCGAAATTATTCCTAACTTTATATCTTCCATTGATTTTTCTTCCGGATTCTTTCAGATGGGTCTTTCTAGTGATTCTAGTCAGTATACCGCTTTCAATACATGTTTCGGGACTTACAAATATTTACGACTTCCCATGGGCCTCAAAACTGCGCCGAATACATTTCAATTGCTTATGGACAAGGTCTTGCACGGTTTAAAATTCAAATCTTGTTTATACTATTTGGACGACGTCTTGATCTGCTCGGAAACATTTGAACAACATATGTCTGATTTAAAAGAAGTTTTTATGCGATTTCGAAATGCTGGTTTAAAATTAGGACCCAAAAAGTGTTCGTTCGCGGCGCAGTCATGTAGTTTCCTTGGTCATCTCATCTCTAAAGACGGTATCCGTCCACCACCAGATCGTGTGAAAGCCATCACCGAATATCCGCGACCAAAAAATGTTAAGGAATTGAGACGACTTTTAGGACTTTTCAACTGGTTCCGAAAGTTTATACCTAACTACAGTGCGCTTGTAAATCCGCTTACTAGACTTTTGATAAAAGGACAACTATTTCATTGGCGTAACGAACAAGAAACAGCATTTAGCGATCTCAAGCAAAAACTTACAAATTCCGAGATTCTGAGATTTCCTAAATACGATTTGACTTTCCGGTTAAGCGTCGATACGTCATCGAGAGGAATTTGGTACATGCTATACCAGCTTGATCCAAATGACAATACTCAGAAGCAGCGTATAATCCGTTTTGGCTCCAAATCATTAAGCCCATGGCAGCAATCATATGGGCCGACAAAGCTAGAACTGTTAGGGATGGTTGTGAGTATACTTAATTGTGCCGATTATTTACGCGGAAATTCCTTCGTAGTTGAATGTGACCATCAAGCCCTCAAACCATTATACCAAAAGCAATTCAAAGGGGCTATCTACGAACGGTGGATGTCAATTCTTCAACAATTCTCGTTTGAAATAGTGTACAAAAAGGCGGAAGATATGCAAGTTCCAGATGCATTATCTAGGTGCGAAAATATCAAAGCCGACGTAATTGATAGTCCAGTTGAGGACGACCCTTTTTTCCCCTACGTATCTGACAAAGTGGGGCAAGTCATTCTACCTAACGGCCAAAATTTCTCCGATCTAGTTGCTTCAAAATTTGCCGACGTTCAAGCAGTCAATTTGAATAAGAATACGCTAGTTTCAGAAAAAAGCGACCCGTACGATGCTGATACAGACGAAGCAGGCAGTGACACTAGTACCAGAAAAACGAAGCGAAAGTACGTTTACGCAGTCAACGTGAAACAACAAAGGACAAAAATCACGAGAGTACAGTGGAACAAACTTTGAATGACTCTGTTTTTCGAACGTTATCGATTTCCGCGAGTAAAATGAAGGAACTTCAATGTCAAGACAATGTTTTGTCACAGATAATTGACTATTTAGAAAATGACAATTTACCTGATTCGCAAAAGGAAGCCAGGCGTATTTTATTACAATCGGGCGATTATGCCGTGATAGACAGCATTTTATTTCATTCTAGAATTACAAAGGCTAGGCGTAACAAAATGATGGGACATTATCAAATTGTCATTCCCGATGCTCTTATAAATACGGTGCTCAAAGTTGTCCACGATTCACCTCTTGGTGGGCATTGAGGGATTAACAATACCCTGGAGCGAGCAAAAGAACACTTTTTCTTTCCTAGAATGGGAAAAATCATAACAGATTATGTTCAATCATGTCATCTTTGTCAAATTCGGAAAGTCTCAAACAAGAAAACCAAGCAGTCAATAGTGTCATTTCCGACGCCCGCCGAACCATTCCAAGTGTGGCAAATAGATTTTTGTGGTCCGTATCCCGTGTCACCAAATGGCGATTCATATGTATTTACAGCTGTCGACATGTTCAGCAAATTTATGTTTGCATGTCCATTGAGAAATAAAGACGCCGCTACAATTTGTGAGGCTTTATATCGTATGTTCACCACCTATGGTGTTTGCCAAACACTGATATCAGATAGGGGCAGTGAATTTACTAACACATGTGCATCTGAATTGTGTAAATTACTTGAGGTTACGCAGGAGTTTACGCCGGCATTTGTACATCACTGCCTAGGGGCGTGTGAACGACAACACAGAACGTTGGCCGAACGTTTATAAACTCAGGTACTAAAAGGAAAACCATGGGAAAATGAACTACATTCAGTAACATTTTCTATGAATTCATGTGTGAATAACAGCATTGATTTTTTCCCGTTTGAAATTATTTTTGGGAGGCGGCCAAATTTTCCGCTGATGCTATTTCACGGAGAATCTTTAAAAGATATACCAATGGACATGCGAACGTACTTTCAAGAATTTACTTCCAAATTAAATACGATTAATGATATTGTATATGAAAATGCTAAAGCATCAGGTCAACAAATGGAAGAAAAAGAAAATATGAAAACAAACGAATTGAAATTACGAATCGGCGACTATGTATATTTACACAGTGAACCAACTGGCGTTGGTAGAAAATTTAAGCCTATTTTTGAAGGTCAATTTGCGGTTAATAACATCATCAGTGCGCATCTTATCAAACTCAGAGATCCTACCGGAAAAAATAAACTAAAAGATCCAGTGCACATAAATAGACTTAAAATAGCTCATATCCGTGCACTCGATCCAGCACATTGTTTAGCATCGTCTCATACAGAGAGAATTGACACTGACGAAACCCAATCCGATAATTCAAGTGCAAATAATCAGGATATCCATGTACCGGAAAAAAGAACAAACATTGAACAACCGATATGGAGATCTAATCGTAATATCATAAAACCTGTGCGATTTCGAGACGAAAACTTTATAGCCAATGATAAAGAAATTGAGAACTCTGTATCAACAGATTCGAGATCTGAGAAAGTGAAAAGAATCCTGGCGAAGAAAAAACGGTAACTCTTTTCTGTACCTTGTACAGTTAGTCGGTGAACCCTCACAAAACGCTCAGTGGAGGTCGATTTCACAGCTATCCAGGAAAGTACAAGATCTATTAATTTCAAGACCACTGCCCTTGGTGAAATAGATCGGTGATCAAAATATGAACTTGTATACTGACATTGCTGTGATGGTGAAAACTGTGTCGCCAACACTTGTTCCTTCTAATGATTTGCTGCTGTATATGGTATATGTTGCCTTGGTGATAACTGTATCGCCAATATGCCTTGAACTTTGGAATATGGTTGGCTTCCTATTAGACAGTGATTTAGTTTGCCATGTAATTGGTGATAACTGCATCGCCAATAACTCTTGAACTTTGAGGGTATGTTTGACCCGGTTGATAATTATTGCTGGTGATAACTGTGTCGCCAACAAATGCTGTATATTCGTTTTATTTCTATTGATTGTTATTTTGGACCTTTTACGAATTATGAGAACTGTGTTTCCGTTCTGTTTTTTTTAACTATTCATGGATGATCCATGGTTGAACTTTCCTTTGTTTTTGGTGATAATTGTATCGCCAAGTATGGTGACTAACAACATAAAAATTGATTAAATATGATGCTACTAGATGGAGGGGCGATTCCCGCTTTACATAAGGTGAAAACTGTTTCGCCAAAGTTTGATGTTATTTGATGGATACTTTTGGACTTGAATTAATTATATTTTATATACTTATATTACTTTTTGGTTTGTGCATATGTAGCTTGTGCGTCTGTTACCTATTTAAATTTTTATTAGAATCATATCATTACATGTCAAAGTGTGCAACAGTATATTAGAGTCTGAAAGTGGCGTAGGAGATTTTGTGATTTGCTTGGAAATAAAACCTTCTTGTTTCAAGGTTTGTAAGCTAGTTAGGAGTTTTAGGGTCTCCGCTAAGAATTCATTGTCATTCATTATTCTATCGATGGAACCAGTTGAATATTCTGATAGTTTTATTATTCTCTATTACGCTATGCTTTTATAAATGTGCTATTGTTTTAAAACGACATCATTGACTCTTCAAGCACTATATGCATTTGTATGAATGGGTGCAGTCGCAGAGGAGTGTAATGTTAGACCTAAGAGAAAGCCGGATAATTTTTTATATAATTTTCTTTGTTTGCTTCAATTTTCACTTTAATATGTTCTATTTGTATATAGTATAGTAGTTTTTTCCCATCTGTGAATCAACCAACCATTTTGAAATTTCTAAATTTCATTTTTAGGGGGCGGGATGTTGTATATCTATTTTTGGTATTTTCATTGATGGCTGGACGTTCACAGACGGATATATTGCGGCAATCAGGAATCTGGGGTTAGCCCGTTTCCGGCTTGTCATATATACTCTCTCTGATAAAAATCCGCGAAGGTAGCAGACACACATTTTGTTTTAGAGTAGAAATTATTACAAATTTAACAATTTTATTCGTATCGTTATATTTTAAAGTTCCCCAAAGATACGAAAATACAAAAACAACAATAGTACGAACACTAAGCAAAGGTAAAACTTGGATTAAAGGGACGGTACGGATACAAAGAGCAGCAACAATTTAAATACAAAGAAGAAGGAAAAACAACAGCTCAAAAAAGATGAACAGATACATAAAACGGAGAACGAGATAATTAGCTCCGACAGAGTTGCCTTTTCATGTCCTCATTATACTGCAATCATTATATGGGACGAAGTCCCAACTATGGTAGAAATAGCATTTTTTTCCTATATACTAATGACTAAATTTTCATGCACCGGAAATGACATAACGGAAGTCAATACATGGTTAAATCTGTGCAGAAAATCGGATGCGGATGTTTCGTAACCTGGTCGTTTCGTACCTAGATCGGAACTTTAAAAACGACGGAAGATTTGGGTCTGGGTCCCCCTATTGGCCCCCTCCTTTAAGAAAATATGGATCCACCCTCGGTCTACTTTGAAAAAATATTATAGGTCCATATATTCGATTTAATATTAATATCGTCCCAAGTTAGGTAACACCTATTATTATATTATGGGACGAAGTCCCAACTATGGTAGAAATAGCAATATTTTCCATATCACTAATGGTTTAAATTCCTTGCACCGGAAATGACAAACCGGAAACCAATACATGGTTAAATCTGCAGAAAATCGGATGCACAGTAATCTGGAAGGGTGCAGGACATTTCGTAACCTGGTCGTTTCGTACCTAGATCGGAACGTTTCGCACCGGGGTAAAAATGTATAGTGAGACGTTTCGTACCTTATTTTCAACTCATAGATTTGTAATAAACCGTTAATTAAAATGTATGTATAGTTGAAAACTACTTCCGGTTATGAATGTTAAAATATGACTCAAAATCGCAGTGCCAGTCCATTAAGCATATACCATGGGACTGACAATATCATTAAACAGAGTTTTATTTCTTCCTCTTCCTGTCCGAAATAATATTTTCTATGAAATTGAGACGTTGGGTTTGGGTCCCCCTTTTTTGCCCCCTCTTTTAAGAAAGTCTGGATCCGCCTCCAGTCTACTTTGGAAAAAAAATATAGGTCCATATATATCTGAGTTAATATTGTTAAAAACAAATATTGGACTTCGTCCCAAGTTAGGTAACACCTATTATTATATTAGTTAGTTATCATATATTTATAAGTAATAACGTCAATTTTGCCCATACGTAAACACCGGAAGTGCCACAGCGATATCTGCCATCGGGGCAAAACTCTGATAACACGATATCAAGCATCTCGTGAGCCCCATGACGTCACTTCCGTCCAACTGTCAATTGCCGTTTGGAAAATGTCGACGTTCAGCGAGGAAAGATTTGTTGGCGTTTCGGAAGCAGAACCCTCAACCGATATCGATCACTCATATCCATAAGTTTGGTGTCTGTGCGGGAAGTTAATTTTGTTCTTTTTAATTCAATGTTGAAATATGTGGTATGCCTTTTTCTATATCAGGACTGTTATCATCCTCGACCGATATCGACCCTCGAGCTAAAGCCCTCTGGCAGATATCGGTCTCTCGGGATGATAAGTCTTGATATGGAAAAGGGCATGCATTAATCTATAAATATTACTTTTGATTTATTACTTTTATTCTCTGACAAATACACTCAAACGATATTTTCAAATAGTATCAAGTGGCCTGTGGTTTGATAATGAATAGTATCATATTATGTGCAGATACAAGCATTTTTTGTACAAATTTTCTCAGAATTGTATCGATGTATGACAATACACCAATGAACATTTACAATTAACATTAAATGCCACAAATGAATGCTGCTGTTGTAGTTGTTCTTAAATTAATAGAAATTCACATCAGCTACTGCTAAATTATTCTTAATTACCTTTTCAGGATTACAGATCTGCTCACTACAAAGAGAGTGAACTTATTCCTGATATAAGAGAGGTGTTGAAAAAGTGGGAATCGCCGCCATTGAATGAAATGAATAAAAATATACAAGATAAAATGAATGTCAGAAATAGATTAGCTAGAAAAGAACCTACTCTTGGTGATATTCAGTAAGTATTATAAAAACACAATATTAAGGGGGTTATGGTGTTTAACGCCACTTTCAACAATATTTTAGCTATATCATGGTGGTCAGTTTTATTGGTGGAGGAAACCGAAGTACCCGGAGAAAACAACCGACCTGACGCAAGTCACTGACAAACTCTATCACATAATGTTGTATCGAGTACACCTAGCCTGATTGGGATTCAAGCTCACAACGTTAGTGGTGATAGGCACTGATTGCATAGGTAGTTGTAAATCCAACAACCTTACGATCACGATTACGACAGTCCCGCACACAATATTAAAGAAATGTGCTTTTGATTTTAATTTATATAGAATAAAAATGTCAAAAAGATTCCTTGTATTGACTGGAATTTTTTTTGTTATTTATGGGCACTGAGCCACTGACCAAGATATGTTTTTTTCTAATACCTGATTCATGTTGAGCGATGGTAAGAAACGGTAACAGTATAAGCACGGACTTCACATAGGATACCATCAAAAATCGATTAGAACGACGCATGTGTCTGTTCCTTTTCGCCAATTTGGCAAAGGTGGAGGAGTTCCCCTCTAAATGTAATACATGTAACATCAACATTTTCATCATATGTTTTCATAACTTGCATATCTCTCTCTCTCTCTCTCTCTCTCTCT
>MJUT01032202.1:676487-687238 GCA_002080005.1 Gigantidas platifrons
GAAGAATTTCCGCGGTGTTTGCAGTAAACTATTAGAGAATGGCGCCTACCCGAACCCCAAAGACAACAAAGGTGACATGCCGTTCACAATAGCCTATAATAAAGACAATGACGCTATCGCATCAATGTTAATTGCCCACATGCCTAATAAGAAGTAAGTATCTATGTATATGTTTAGTTGCCTCATTGCTATAATGATCATTGTAGGTAGTGCACGAAATCTGAAGAAAAATGTAAAAGGACTACTTGCGTAAACATGTTCAAAATCTGTAAAGAAAAAATTTCGGAATTTAAAATTGTCATCATGAAATTGTGGGATGAACGTAATATGCCATTGGATTATATGGATAAAATGGCCTGTTAGGATTGTCAATATTTTCTTAGATCTACAGATTCTGATTACCCCTTTGGTATCTTCAAACTCTACTTAGTGCGCAAGCTGAAAAAAATCCAAATATGTGAGGGCCAAAAATTCGATTTTTTTTGTATTCGAGAGTCGTCCAACATTTGTAGTTAGAATAAATAGTGTAAAATGTATTTCATAGGAATATATTCGTCTATAGGTTGGTAATGACCTTGTATACTTTTATTTCACAATGAATTGATTGATTGGTGTTTAACACCAACTTTAGCAGTAGTTACAGCGATATCGTGGCATGAACAAACTTTATTTATTAACGTAGACACTTACCCTTAGAAATAAAACATTTCTGTCTATAAAACAGCAATATTAAAAGGATAAAACCATATATTAGAATATATGTTTTCTAACTATATTTGTGTATATAAATGTATTTCTTATTTCACAATGAAAGAGACACCAGCATCGTAATACATAGGTAAATTTGATACACCAATGTATTTTTAAGCAATGGAACAAGATTATTTTTTCCGATTTCTTATGTGTCGAAATTCCTTTTTTTAACACTAATTTATTGCACAGTGAAGACAAGATACCAGTGGGAGAAACTAATGATTTCATATTGTCGTTTTATATTAATTACAGAGTTAGGAAGCTTTATACAGCTAATGGTACATGCACATCAGAATTCAGCTTCCATAGCCTCATACAGAAAGATATGCAGGTACAATTTCACACAAACAACATATCGTTTAATTTAGACAATATATATTTAAAACTATTTTTTTTTAATAGGTATATAACAAGATGTTATTTGGGTGTATTGATTTCCCTTATTGACAATGTCATATAAGTCCTTATGTCGAGGTATAATGAGTTCGAACGTATAAGTAAAAATTATACTTTCTGGTGTATGAATGCTCAGGTCGAAGCTGATATACGCTACTGTAGAGGCTTTCATTGTCATTAGGTAGACCAACAATAAAAGCATTATTGGTGGGCATCTATTGCATTGATAGTCTTAAATCCAACTATCACGACCACGACGGTCCTTGTATTTCTTTGATATAATGTTCTGATTTGATGTATTTCAAGTACGAGTACAAACGCGTGTTACAAAATATTACCATAAGGCCTGGTGTTCCAGATGGATCATCTTTTTTAATTACTAACGACACACGTCGTGTACACATTGAATAAGACGCCAGAACAATTCCCTGTCCAAAGCAATTAAAAATAACACAATAGAAATAAGGGTAACTAACCGAACATCATTTGTATATGGAAAGCGTAATAGGCATCACAAAACACATGTAACATGCAACACAAATCCCCATGTGTACCGGGAGGGCATACATGTAACTGAAATCAGATGACATTAGACTCTCATGTGCCATTAACAAAACCCAAAAATAGTTACTACCAGTGATACTCCTGTCACATTAATATCATTCATGAACATATTTACAACATTTCAAGTGAGTTTAGAGAAACACTGAAAACACAGAGTATCCACGTGAGATACATACAGATAAAATACAACACTGATAGAAAGACAACAGGTTAACAGTTGTAATCCAAAAATGAAACGTTACTAATAAACCTAATGTGCAATAAAGAATGGACAATCGAGAGAAACTGGCAACATTGGGCACACAAGACACATGAGTCTGGATTCATACAATGTTTCATGGATCACATATTCATCATAAGAGTACAGTTAATAATCGTTGTGAGGCATGAATGTTCAGCAGGGATCACCAAATTGACTACTATAGAATTTGTTAATTTTATTCTTGATTTTATATTTTGTACTTCTATTAAATTTGATTGATTGATTGATTCCCATATTTTTTACTTTTTATCCTGGGTAAAAACTCCGCGTTTGGTTCGTAGGCATAATTTGTGAACGTTTTTTTTTATTGAATTAAACATATATTTATTTGCATAATATCACACAAAATGAGATCGGGCACAAGTTAATCGATCTTTGTTTTATGAGTAATGTTTTGTAGATCATTGTTTGTCCTGATGTCCTTTTTCATTTGGCCATTGTATTGTCTATTCTTCTTCGATTTGCGGATTCTGATTGCCCCTTTTGGTATCTTCAAACTCTTCTTACAACAACATTATATAAAGCCCTTTCTCTACAATCTACAACATTTTTATTATTATTTGTCAGAATACAATATTGGCAGTACTGGACTGTTTAAAAGAACCACAAATCCCAAGTGGTCGTTTGACTATTTATTATCACATTCTGGAATCCGATGAAAATGGAAGAACTCCAAATCAAGATGGTTTCAACAAGAAATCAAAATCACCATTGCAGATAATAGCCAAGAGTGGTAATAAGGTATGTAATCATTACAAATAATACATGTATATTATAAGTAGGTTACACAACTTTCAATTATTTGGCTTTCTATTTTGAGCGTACCTGATGAAGGTTATTCCAGTAACGTACCTGATGAAGGTTATTCCAGAAATGCATTGTGTGCATTAAATTTGATATCTACGTTTTTATTACAAAGGGTAAGACAGTGTATTTAACATAGAACAATTATGACAAAGTTAAAACACAAAGCAGACGCCATTGTATTTATGATATTGTAAATTACTGTTCCTAGCATTCTTACTACGTTGAAATTGTCGTTAACATCATATGTAAATAAACCCAAGAAACACAAACCAGATAGCTTTTGATTGAGGTATTGTTGTTTATCGTCAAATGAGCGATAATTCATCTATATTCATGGCCAGAAGTTTGCAAACAACAAATCATGTAAGTATGTTTTGGTTGCCAAATGGAAATGTGGGTATATGATGGATATGACCACTGACAACTCTTGATGTATCTTTATTGTTGTATTTGAACTGTAAATGAATTTGATTTTTGACACTCTCAAAATACCGAGACGGAATCAAGGTTAATATTATGAATATTGGGTTTTTAAATCAACCGCGATCAAACATCAGTGATTGTCTAATTTAAATATGTCTCCAGGATAAATATTCTAAAAGATGATAATCATATTCCTCCTCAGTTGTACACAGTAAATCCATGAATATAACCCGTTCTTTTATATTCATCATTTACCATTTATTCAATATTCGTCCATTTAGCGTGCTCCGATCGGCTCACACCAAAGACTATAAAAATGGTATTTGTTACTTCACCTCTAAGCACGCAGCATTAAGGAGAAAGAGCAAAGACTGGTAGGTTTGGATTCAGGATAAAGGGTCCGAATGGGCGACATGTCTATCCGCAGACTGTTTGCTTCAGTGAGCTTGCACTATGAAAAAAAATATCAAGCTAAGCGTGTTGGTCTGGTACAAAGTGGAATTCATCATCATATATTTGATTGAAAATTAACTTATTCTCGCCATGATATAGCTGAAAATTTGCTGAGATGGCACCAAACAACGTTAATAACTCACTCACTCCAGTTCTTAAATTAAAAGAAACATCAGTTTGCTTTATACATTTTACATATTTTTTTCTTCAGTTTTTGAAATGATCATTTATCCTGTGTCATTGATATTTGCATTGTGCCAGATGTTGGAATTCAATATGCATCTGGCCTACATAGATTATGGCTCTGTGTCAGGAGTTGAAATCTAAATATCTACATGCCTTGTATAAATTATGGCTTCGTTCGAGGTGCTGAAGTATTAGATTCACCTCAGCTTATATATATTATGTCTATGCTGATACTGCAAATGAATATCAAACATTAATTGTCAAATGGCGTTTTCCTACTTTATCTGTCGATTTTCGTACCCGATGAAGGTTATTCCAGAAATGCGTCATGCGCACTAAATTTGATATCTACTTTTTTTTTATCAACCCAGCTGTGAGCGAAGCGAACATGGTTGACACTTGTAAACACTTTGAAATCGGAAGCGGAAGTTAGACTGACAGTTGCCTGTCTTAATCTAATCGATATAGAGGTACGAGCTAGGGGATAGAACTCGTCAGTCTAAAGCGGAAGTGTGAGGAGCTTAAGCCATTTGCCTGTTTTCGTAATTGAACGTCTTTGTCGCGCAAAATGCACGACCAACACGAAACAAATAAAATAAAATAATGACTTTAAAATTGCATTGAGAATTAAAACTTACGTTACGAACAAAATTTCAAAAGTTCAAAATTTCGGAATGGATCCCATAGCAACACACATTGCCGGAAGTTAATTGTAACAGGTATTTACCAAGCAAATTCGTACCAAAAATTCGTCATGTCATACTGATTGGCATTCGTGCCGAAGGCACTAAATATTCTATCAATATTATAATGTAATAATTATGCTTTGGCAATCGAACTTTTTCGGGCCTTTCCGTCAAACAAAATTTTTCCGCTTGATTGAATTATCCCATCTAATCTTGAAATACGAGGAAAAATCTTTAGTTAAATAAAATGAGATATTGGATACTTTGATTTAATTTATTTTGTAATCGACTCCTCTCGCAGCTCTGCTGCAGTTTTCTTGTTATCCAAAATTTTACATTAAAAATAAAACACCTGTCATACTTAGTATAATAACAAAAATTATTAATCTTTCAGACACTAATTTGCCACGATGTTGTCAGATTGTTAATAAGAAAGAAGTGGAAAGAATTTGCCCGTTGCAGATTCCAGTAAGTCTAATAAAATATAGGGTTTGTTTGATTCCTTACTGGGATATCAAAGTGATATATTTAATTTCACAAATGACATAATTGTTTGGTGGAAAAAATGTGAACAATCTCAGATGCTCATCTGAATATGTACAGTCAAATCTACCCATACGGTCACCTCTATTAAGCAGTCATCTGTATTAAGAGGTAATCTTTTTCTTGTCCTGTCATGGAAAATTGCATGTGAATTGCATCTCTTTTAAGAGGTCACCTGTCTAATAATCATGTTTTCTTTGTCCTAAAGGTGACCTCTTAATACAGGTTTGATTGAATTTGAAATATATTTTAGGCTTTCATGGGCAAATAGTGTATTAGTTCCTGAATGATTGTCCCATTCCATTTTTTATCAACCTTTGATTGTTTTATTCATTGGTATTACCTAAATTGAATTGTCTAACCTTTTGTTAAAACATTTTAATTAACTAATGCAATGTTTTCACCTATAATGTAGGGTTTAATATAGTTGCTATATCTATAGATTTGATCTTTTGTTTTACCTTGATTTAACTGTTTAACCCATTGGGTTTTACATATAAATTTAATAGTTTATGCTATTGGCATTACTTATTTGAGTATTTAACCAATTACGTCTACATATATTAGTCTAAGGTTTCGTTTTATCTGGTATTGATTGTTTCAACCATTGTTTTGCCTAAAGTTTTGATTGTCTAACCAATTGTTGTTTTCCTTACATTTGATTAGGATTATGGTGTTTAACGCCACTTTCAACAATATTTCAGTTATATCGTGGTGGTCAGTTTTATTGGCGGAGGAAACCGGAGAAAACCACCGACTTGCCGCAAGTAACTGACAAACTTTTTCACATAATGTTGTATGGAGTACACCTCGCCTGAGTGGGATTCGAACTCACAACATTAGTGGTGATAGGCACCGATTGCATAGGTAGTAATACAACTACCATCGACCACCACCACGACGGCTCCCTAACCAATTCAATTGTTGTTTTCCTAATATTTGGACGTCTAACCAATAGCGTTTACATAAATAAAAGATAAAACCCAATGAACTACTTATATTGAAAAATTAATACACACTTACATACCTAAAAACAATCTGTAATTAAAATGTATTCTAATATGACGTGCTGTTTTGGCTTTGTAAGCAAAAGGGTATCAAAATCCCCGACTTATTATGACTTGCCCATATTAAAATCTCCAACAAACTTACTCCTCCTATGACTTGCCCATATTAAAATCTCCAACAAACTTACCCCTTCCATAAATTATTTCTTAAATTTACCGTATATGTCCTATTAGAATTGTTAATTTATCAGTATTCAAAAATTTCATAAAA
This sequence comes from Gigantidas platifrons, assembly GCA_002080005.1. Taxonomy (NCBI): domain Eukaryota; kingdom Metazoa; phylum Mollusca; class Bivalvia; order Mytilida; family Modiolidae; genus Gigantidas; species Gigantidas platifrons. Next base: position 682,839 of record MJUT01032202.1, read on the forward strand.
TTTCTAAATTCTAAAATAAAAATAAAATAAAATTAGTTCAAAATTTCAAAATTTTCAAAAAATTTCAAAATTTCAAAAATTTCAAAAAATTTCAAAATTTCAAAAATAAAAAAAAAAATTCAAAATTTTCAGAAGATTTCTTTCAACTTTTTCAGAAAATTTCAAAAATTTCAGTTTTCATAAAATTCAATATGACGTGCTGTTTTTGGCTTTGTAAACAAAAGGGTATCAAAATCCCCGATTTATTATGACTTACCCATATTAAAATCTCCAACAAACTTACCCCTTCCTATTATGACTTGCCCATATCAAAATCTCCAACAAACTTACCCCTTCCATAAATTATTTCTTAAATTTACCGTATATGTCCTATTAGAATAGAAATAATTGATGGAAGGGGTAAGTTTGTTGGTGATTTTAATATGGGTAACATTATCTGCGCAAATTATACCCCTCGCTATCGATCGGGGTAACATTTTTACGCAGATAATGTTATCCATAGTAAAATCTCCAACAAACTTACCCCTTCCATAAATTATTTCTTAAATAATACTGTATCATTTTCAGGATGCATGCTATTTTCTACTTGTTAACGCTGCTGGCTTTCACATATTCAGTTATAGTAGCTGTGACATCACCAGATTTATTAGTATATGACACGCCCCTACAGGTTGGCAGAGGAGTGACAGAATGTTGGACTTATTTAATGGCCTTCTATACGTTTCTGTTAGAATTAAATCAGTTAAGAAAGTAGGTATTTGTACCATTATACTAATTATAAATCCCAAACGTTAGAGAATACCGACGAAGAGGACGATCATAAATTGACAATCCAGCGAAACTGGCAACAAGACGAATCAAAACAAAACAAAAACACAACACAATACACAAACAAACACAAGTAATGTAAATAAGACATGAGCCCTCCTAAATATTATCATGCATTACATTACTTCTCAATTGCTGGGTGTTAGTAAAAAGAAATCGATTCTTTGCGCAAGTCACTGATAACTTTCGCACACTATCGAATGTATATATAATTTCGACAACGTATTCCCCTTGGTAAATTGGTATGATGTTCAGTTAGCTATTTATACCAATTAGTGTTCAACGGTTATATACACTTTAATTGCAGTCTTTCAACACCTTTTAGAAATATGGTTACGGTTATGGTGTTTAACGCCACTTTCAACAATATTTCAGTTATATCGTTTCGGTCAGTTTAATGGTGAAGCAAACCGGAGTACCTGAAGAAAACCACCGACATGTCGTACGTCACTGACAAACTTTATCACATAATGTTGTATCGAGTACACCTCGCCGTGAACAAGGTTCTAACCTACAACTTTAGTGGTGTTAGGCACTGATTGCACAGGTAGTTGTAAATCCCACTACCATACGACCATGACCACGACGGCCCTTAATTGATACTGATCTTTTTGTTTTAGGCATAAGTTGGAATATTGGTACGATCCATTTAACTGGATAGATTTGTTGTCAACAATCCTCATTCTAACAGTTCTCCCTCTACGTTTGTTGAGACTGAACGAACAATGGCCAGTCTTATCAGTAGCATTCCTAGTTTGGACTTTAAGAATATTTAAATATGCGGCAGTATTTAGGTAAATGATCATATTCCATATAGATTTTGTCAGTATATATATGTATGTTTCAATACATTATGCTATTTTATCACAAAAAATCATGTTTATAATATTATATGATGAAAATATAATTTGCTGCCAATATGCTAAAAAATGGAGATAATAACTAAAGTTTGTGTTACTATATTGAAATTTCCATAGTACAAAGATGCAAAATTGATACCACTAACACACAAATACATGACCTGTCACTTTGATGGCTTTGGATAGGCATTTCAAAAATAGGTGGCGGGGTTAAACCAATTTTACATGTTAAAGACGGGAAAGGGTGGTAAATATATATAGAAATATTTTCCAACAATGTTATATGAGGAGAACACATTTAATATTATTTTATATATTATACAATTATGGCACTTCACTGCATGCGATATTATGTTTTATGGAACACTTAAAAGCAATATCGACCGAGGCCAACGGCCGAGCTTGAATTGCTTATAAGTGTTCCATAAAACATGATATCGCATGCAGTGAAGTGCCGTAATTGTTTTATTACATTTCACTGTTTTATTTTTTAGTTTTTTTTCATATTGATCGAGTTCAAGTGTAGTAATTGTTTTATTACATAAGTTTGAAATTTTATGAAATATTGAAATTTTTTTGAAATTTTGAAATTTGTTGAAATTTTTGAAGTTTTGAATTTTTTATGAAATTTTTTGAAAATTTAGAAATTTTATGAAATTTTTGAAAATTTTTGGAAATTTTGAAAAATTTTGAAATTTTTTGAAAATTTTGAAATTTTGAAATTTGTTGAAATTTTTGAATTTTTTATTTGTAAGCAGCATGAGATGACGTAAGCTAGGCGGAAGTTCACGATGATTGGCTGATAAATTTGGGATAAGATAAAAATAGTTCGGAATATACCTGATTCTAAAAATATATCGCCAACCGTGCAATATCACTTTTAATCGTGGGATCAACCGTGCAATATCACGAAATACGGAATTGTTAGAAATACACTGTTTCTATATAATTGTAAAAGTACGAAATGTAATAATACATAGTAATGGTCAGGTAATTTCTGTCTTTATTTCAGACAAACTGGTGCTTATGCTCAGATTCTGTGGAGCATTTTAGCCAATGACATTTTACAGTTTATTGTAGTTTTCCTAGTGATATTGTTGGCTTTCAGTGGATCATTTATTTTGTCGTTAAAGGGAGAACACTCTGTTAGTGTTCACAATGAAACAAAGTAAGATGTAATTACATTTAGACTTAAGCAATTTTCTGTTGTTTACGAGGGGTGTTGTAAGATGTTAAAACCGAAATAAAATAGATAATGCTATCTAAGTGATGCTTAAATATTTCCGTGATGCTCCGCTCGAGAAAAAGATAGAATGCCCTGCATTGGTAAGAGATATTTCTACATCTGCTATAGCACATTATAGAAAAAGATAGAATGCCCTGCATTGGTAAGAGATAATTCTACATCTACTATAGCACATTATAGAAAAAGATAGAATGCCTTGCATTGGTAAGAGATATTTCTACATCTGCTATAGCACATTATAGAAAAAGATAGAATTCCCTGCATTGGTAAGAGATATTTCTACATCTGCTATAGCACATTATAGAAAAAGATAGAATGCCCTGCATTGGTAAGAGATATTTCTACATCTGCTTATAGCACATTATAGAAGAAGATAGAATGCCCTGCATTGGTAAGAGATAATTTTACATCTGCTATAGCACATTATAGAAAAAGATAGAATGCCTTGCATTGGTAAGAGATAATTCTACATCTACTATAGCACATTATAGAAAAAGATAGAATGCCCTGCATTGGTAAGAAATAATTCTACATCTGCTATAGCACATTATAGAAACAGATAGAATGCCCTGCATTGGTAAGAGATAATTCTACATCTACTATAGCACATTATATAAAAAGATAGAATGCCCTGCATTGGTAAGAGATATTTCTACATCTGCTATAGCACATTATAGAAAAAGATAGAATGCCCTGCATTGGTAAGAGATAATTATACATCTGATGTAGCACATTATAGAAAAAGATAGAATGCCCTGCATTGGTAAGAGATAATTCTACATCTGCTATAGCACATTATAGAAAAAGATAGAATGCCCTGCATTGGTAAGAGATAATTCTACATCTGCTATAGAACATCATAGAAAAAGATAGAATACCCTGCATTGGTAAGAGATAATTCTACATCTACTATAGCACATTATAGAAAAAGATAGAATGCCCTGCATTGGTAAGAGATAATTCTACATCTGCTATAGCACATCATAGAAAAAGATAGAATGCCCTGCATTGGTAAGAGATAATTCTAAATCTGCTATAGCACATTATAGAAAAAGATAGAATGCCCTGCATTGGTAAGAGATATTTCTACATCTACTATAGCACATTATAGAAAAAGATAGAATGCCTTGCATTGGTAAGAGGTATTTCTACATCTGCTATAGCACATAATAGAAAAAGATAGAATGCCCTGCATTGGTAAGAGATAATTCTACATCTGCTAAAGCACATTATAGAAAAAGATAGAATGCCCTGCATTGGTAAGATATATTTCTACATCTGCTATAGCACATAATAGAAAAAGATAGAATGCCCTGCATTGGTAAGAGATAATTCTACGTCTGCTATAGCACATTATAGAAAAAGATAGAATGCCTTGTATTGGTAAGAGATATTTCTACATCTACTATAGCACATTATAGAAAAAGATAGAATGCCCTGCATTGGTAAGAGATAATTCTACATCT
>MJUT01032202.1:687312-699536 GCA_002080005.1 Gigantidas platifrons
CTATAGCACATTATAGAAAAAGATAGAATGCCCTGCATTGGTAAGAGATATTTCTACATCTACTATAGCACATAATAGAAAAAGATAGAATGCCTTGCATTGGTAAGAGATAATTCTACATCTGCTATAGCACATTATAGAAGAAGATAGAATGCCCTGCATTGGTAAGAGATAATTCTACATCTGCTATAGCACATTATAGAAAAAGATAGAATGCCTTGCATTGGTAAGAGATATTTCTACATCTACTATAGCACATTATAGAAAAAGATAGAATGCCCTGCATTGGTAAGAGATATTTCTACATCTGCTATAGCACATTATAGAAGAATAAACGTTAGAGAACACCGAAGGGCCAATCAAAAAATGGACAACCCAGAGACACTGGTAACATTGGTTACACAAGACAAACCAAGCAAAAACCCACAACTATACGCAAACAAACACAAATAACGTACATAAGACATGAACCCTACTACAAACAACTGGAGGTAAAGACGAACTTATTATTCTGTATTTATCTCTTTCGTAGCTAATTTGAATACAAACAATAAACAGTAGATACATGTAAAAATTCAAACGTATAGTCAAACAAAGCTCATGCTATCTGTGCACGCACCCCCAACCACACACCAACAGTGATAGCTACCAGAGGTTATAATAAACATCAGTGGTTATCTACCTCAAACAATTTGGAGGTCAAATTAAGATACCAAGAAATGAAGACTATGAAAAACGTGAATGTTTAAACATAGAGATTATCTACAACCTACAGCTTTTTCAGCAATTGCGATTTTCTATTATTGATGCAGATAATCTTTAGTTGATGCTAACTAATGTTTTACTGAGAACAAAATCATGACATTAGTGTATCAAATTCCAGATACAGCCAAACATAATTAATACTTGATGTTTTACTGATTTTATTTTCATCTCTTAGCACATTTTGGAATATATTGTTTCTTGGAGTGCGTATCTTAACTGAGGCTGAACGAATAATTGAATACACAGAACTAAGGTAAATATCATGATCTGTTGTAATGCATTTAGAACTCCAGTTTGTAGTACTACCACATGGAATCATGAATATAAACCAGAGGCTCAATATAATCCTGTATCACCCGCATGGTACTAAAATATCTCAGGATTTCATTTTTAAAATGCATACAGAAAAATTAATATAAGAACCATTAAATGTTATTTGATTTAAAAAAAATTTATAAATCCGTTCATTGAAATACGAAAGATATATTAACTATGTTCTACGTTGGTGGCTCCGTACTTATTCCATCACCTTATGTTAGTTGTAAATTCAATCAATACATCACAAACCTTATGACTATACAATGTAAATCTTACATTTTTACAATGAAGATACCTTAATCAGTTAAAAAGTATATTTAGCGGCTTAGGGGAGCGCCGTGGTCATGATCGTATGGTAGTTGGATTTACAACTACCTGTGCAATCAGTTAATATCACCAATAAAGTTGTGAGTTCGATTCCCGCTCGGACCATGTGTACTCGATACAACATTATGTGATAAAGTTTGTCAGTAACTTGCGACAGGTCTGTAGTTTTCTCCGGTTACTCCAGTTTCCTCCACCGATATAGCTGAAATATTGTTGAAGGTGGTGCTAAACACCATAACCCCTAACCCTTATCTAGTGCCTTAGTGATGGCAATTTCAAATTCAGTGTCTCCGAAGTGAACAATATTTTTGTACGTTTTGTGTATGGCATTAAGTCGCAAGAGGACAGTTGAGCGAAAATACAGTTACAGATTTCGACTGATGAAATGAACGATTTCTTCCTCTGAACTGTCGATCTCAATAGAGAAAAAAAATTCAGTAATTGTGATTTTGTTCATAGCAATAAATAAACGTTAGAGAATACCGAAGGGCAATCAAAAATGGACATTCCAGAGAAACTGACAACATAGTGTACACAAGACGAAGAAAAACAAAACTAAAACACAACACAATATGTGTTGGACACCACTATACGCAAACAAACACAAATAATGTACTAGTAAATAAGGCATGAGCCATCCTACAAACAACTGGAGGTAAAGACGAACCGAACATCGTTTTATGTGGAAATCATAACGGATATCACAACACGGTACTAAGAACGTAAAGACGCATAGTAGATTAGCATAAAAAAAAACTTTAAAAAAACGAGCAACACGGACCCCACCAAAAAACCTGGAGTGAACTCAGGTGCTTTATTATGATTGTCCGTTAAATTGATACTTCGGACACCTGTTATGTAAACTTATACATTTCTTTCAGCACTATGAGCTGTATGATAATGGTGATATTTTTGTTCACTTGCTGTGTGATTTTATTAAATATACTGATAGCACAGCTTAGTGATACATACAAAAATGTCCAACAGGATGCACAGAGGGGATTAGAGGCTAACAGAGCACGGATAGTTGCCAGAATAGAACTTAACAGTTTACAGGTAATTGGACGGCTACATTTTGTGTAATGTAAGTAAACGTGTCACAACACTGGTGTAGATGTACAGGCACATACATACAATCAGTTACAGTGCTTGTTTTCATCGAAACGTGAATCTAAATTGCATGACTAACATGTTAACAGTTTTGGTTAGGCAAGATATGCATATTGCTTTGTTGTAAAAATATAAAGAAACAAACACATGTAATGTTTTGTGTTATTATAACCTCGTATATAGGCAAACGCAGTGAGTGTACTTAATATGATGTTTTGTAACCTTATGTTCAGACGAACGCAGTGTACATAAGTTCAAAGAGTTTTCCCAGCAAAAATGAGGTCCGGATACAAAAACAACAATAGTACGAATACTGAGCAAAGGTAAAACTTGGATTAAAGGGGAGGTCCAGATACAAAGAGCAACAACAGTTTAAATACAAAGAAGGAAAACCAATAGCTCAAAAAAGATGAACAGATACATAAAACCGGGAACAAGATAATTAGCTCCAACAGAGTTACCTTTTCCAGTTCTCATTATACTGCAATCATTAAGTTAGTTATCACATATTTATAAGTAATAACGTCAATTTTTCCCATACGTAAACACCGGAAGTGCCACAGCGCTATCTGCCATCGGGGCAGATAACACGATATCAAGCCTCTCGTGAGCCCCATGACGTCACTTCCGTCCAACTGCCAATTGCCGTTTGCCAATTGCGACGTCCAGCAAGGAAAGATTTGTTGGCGTTTCGGAAGCAGAACCCTCAACCGATATCGATCACTCATATCCATAAGTTTGTTGTCTGTGTGGGAAGTTAATTTTGTTCTTTTTAATTCAATGTTGAAATATGTGATAAATATATTATTGCATTCCTTTTTCCATATCAGGACTGTTATCATCCCTCGACTGATATCGACCCTCGGGCTAAAGCCCTCTGGCAGATATCGGTCTCTCGGGGTGATAACAGTTTTGATATGGAAAAGGGCATGCATCAATCTATAAATATTACTTTTGATTTATTACTTTTATTCTCTGACAAATACACTCGAACAATATTTTCAAATAGTATCAAGTGGCTTGTGGTTTGATAATGAATATTTTCATATTATATGCAGATACAAGCATTTTTGTACAAATTTTCTCAGAATTGTATCCATGTATGAGAATACACCAGTGAACATTTACAATTAACATTAAATGCCACAAATGAATGCTGCTGTTGTAGTTGTTATTAAATTAATAGAAATTCACATCAACTACTGCTAAATTATTGTTAATTACCTTTTCAGGATTACAGATATGATCACTACAAAGAGAGTGAACATATTTCTGATATAAAAAAGGTGTTGGGCAGGTGGGAATCGCCGCCATTGAATGAAATGAATAAAAATATACAAGATATATACGACAGCTTAAATTCACATAAAATGAATTTACTTACTGTCAGCAATAGATTAGCTAGACAAGAATCTACTCTTGGTAATATTCAGTAAGTATAAAAACACAATATTAAGGGGGTTATATGGTGTTTAACGCCACTTTCAACAATATTTCAGCTATATCGTGGTGGTCAGTTTTATTGGTGGAGGAAACCGGAGTACCAGGGGAAAACAACCGACCTGACGCAAGTCACTGACTAACTTTATCACATAATGTTGTATCGAGTACACCTAGCCTGAGCGGGATTCGAGCTCGAAACGTTAGTGTTGATAGGCACTGATTGCATAGGTAGTTGTAAATCCAACTACCATACGATCACGATTACGACAGTCCCGCACACAATATTAAAGAAATGTGCTTTTGATTTCAATTTATATAGAATAAAAATGTCAAAAAGATTCCTCTACTTATATTTATCTCAGATGAAAAAGTAAAAAATCATTTTATCCTGCATTTGTTCTATTTGAGCAACCAAATTGCATTCACTGGATAATTTTCTCTTATTTATGGGCACTGAGCCAGTGATCAAGATATATTTTTTTTCTAATACCTGATTCATGTTGAGCGATGGTAAGAAACGGTAACAGTATAAGCGCGAACTTCACATAGGATACCATCAAAAATCGATTATAACGACGCGTGTGTCTGTTCCTTTTCGCCAATTTGGCAACGGTGGAGGAGTTCCCCTCTAAATGTAATCCATTTAACAACAAAATGTGCCATCTCTCTCTCTCTCTCTCTCTGTCTTGCAATTTCTAAACTTCTAAGGTGAGCAGGTTTAAGCATGACTGTTTGTATGATATATATGATATAAATCACTGAGTTCCTCTATGTATTTTGACATACTTTACAGAGAACAGTTGGAAAGTTTAATAAAGTTGCAGACAGAAGTCTATCCTGAAACTATAGAGTCAAATTCGTCCGTGTTATTCCGTGTCCAAGACAACCGTTCATCAAGACACAGTGATAATTCTCAGCCATCACAACAATAATACCTGACAATACAAATCAGTGTTCTATCAAATATTCTAGTATATGTTTCAGAAAATGTTTACCCCACGAAATAGCTGAAATATTGCTAGAGTTGGCCTTAAACACCAATCAATCAATCATGTAGTCTCGGGTTATAACAGAAATATTAATTGATATTGTTGCCGTTTAGCCCCCTTAAGCTGAGTTTACTCAGGGAAATATTAGAAGGCTGAAACAGGAACAATAATTTGCATGGATCCTTTGAAGTGGCTATAGGTTGATAAATAATATAAGTCAGGATAAGTTCAATTCTACTTTATGTAGATATAATTTAAATAGTAATATACTAGAATTATTACACAATAATATTTGTTTAACAAATAGGCACTGTAATCCCTCTAAAACATATGAAGGCTGATTTGTACAAAATTAGATGAAGGCTGATTTCACAAAATTAGATGAAGGCTGATTTCAGCCTTCAGCCTTTAAAAAATATTTATTAAGTAATTTAACTACAAAGTTTCTTAAACTTTGCAAAACTATGATTTTCCGTCAACATTTACAATAGCTTTACTATATATATGACAAATAGAGCGTAACTATGTTTTTAGGTTGAAGGCTGATTATTAGCGAATCAGGAAGGCTGACCTCAAGAGCAGATAATCAAACACATGGCTAATTTAAATATTGGCATCAATTTCGCCGGTGTAAACAATTACCATTCCCAATTGGGCTTTCATTTTGTCTACTCCTCTCTGAGCCATGTTTACAATTTCAGGCTGAAGAAGGCTGATTTATTAATTTTTATGGATTGTAAAATATACGTCTGCTCTTTTACAGCAATGAGAAAAGATTATCCCGAAGGCTGATCAAGACCCCTATTTATTGGTCTTACCCCCTCATCTCAGCCAATCAAATGTATGCTCTATAAACTAACGTCTCGCGAGAATTCCCGCCAATACACAAATACACTAAAATATTAATGGCTGACGTAGTAAACAATAAAGTATCTAACTGAAATGTGAGGGATTACAGATGAATAAATGCATTATACAGTTAGTAATTAAGTAATAATTACACATAATTAAATAAACAAACCTCAAATATTCACGATAACTGTCAACTAGTGGTCAAATGGGTCTGCTTGCACAAAACACGTGAAAATTCCCGAAGTATTCAAAAAGTAAACAACCGTGATTACGAGTAACCGCAAACTCGTAACATAGCCCCCCTTCCCATAAGCATTTGTCCCCGAATGCTCATATAGCATATTTGCTAAGCAAATACAATAAAAACGTGATAAAGTTGTCAGTTAACTTTAAACAAATTACTATTACAAATATAACATTTTAAAATAACTTCCTATCTGGAGGAAAATATTCAATATTGAATTTAAAATTCAATCTTAAACTGTAACACATATAAATATTAGATTCAATAATATACAATATACAATAAAGCACCACCATCTACTATGTGATAAATAACTAAAAATAGAACAGTAAAACCTGAGAAAAGAAAAAAAAAGGAACTTTTTTATCAGCCTCAAAATAAGGACATCATAAGCTTTTCTAAGGTAATACTGTGCTTTGTAGCATACAATTTCAACAATTCATCATAGTAGCAATCACAATAATAATATGTAAAATCTCTCCCCCCTCCCCCTTAAATTGAAATACTATTAGTGTCTAATATCCTCCCCCCATTGTTCTATATAAGAAAATGTCCATGCTGCAAGTCTAAAATTCTTCGTAGTACGTTAAGTTCCAAATGTTTGAGTTCATAGAAAGCGGCTTCTACTTGAAATTCTTTTAATTGGCGCAAGTCTCTTGGTAACATGTCGCTATGGTATTTTCCGCCATTCCTTAGATAGTTCAAAATAACTGGAAAATGTTTTGGATCACGATCAATAAAATAGGTAGACCTTCCTTCCACTAAGTATGGTTTGACAGTTGAATTTGCATTTATCATTTCAAATAAAACGGAATCAGGAACATTGTTAATAGTATTAGCACAGGTTTCAAATTTTATTCCTCCAATGTTGAGCATGAATCTTGTCTTTTGTCCTTTGTCGATTTGCATAAGTTTTAATATTCAAGTAGGTGTTGCTGTGTATACCGGTAATTGTTCTGGTTTACTACTAGTAGTATCAGTAATGTCTACTACCTCTGTTACCTTTACTCTATCCTCATTTATATCATTGTCCTTTGATTTATTGTCACTATTATTTTGTAAACCATTCATATCATCATCCTCATCACTGAATTCTCCTTCTTCCATTACATATATTTATATCTCTCCATTTTCAGTCGAGGTTGCAGTTTTTTCTTCTCTCTGATACAGATTGTCACCAGCTGGACCCACAGTCTTACTGAACTCTTTATGAGCTTTACCAGCAGCAGCTGGAATTTTGACTGGTGTTACTGGTAGACTTTTGATTGGAGATACTGGTAGACTTTTGATTGGTAATATCGGTAGACTTTTGATTGGTGATATCGGTATTATAGTTCTACAGAATTCCTCCCTCTTCTCCTTTCTCTTTTCCCCAAAGTTCATCTTTACAGGTTTATATATGTTTTCTAAAACTGTTCTTTTCTTTGGACTGCTTTTTATGTTTTTGAAGACCTTTCCCTTGATGTGTGACCTGCTTCGTTGGTCATTTGTTAGATTCCTTTTTTCTTCAAAGGACATTCTAACCAAAATGACCTTGTCACCTCTATTCCTTTGGAATTCCTCGTATGCTTCCTTCTCCTCTCTAGTGCATGTCATGGTAGTCCTATTAATTAGTTCCAGTTCTCCTTGGCAGTTTTTGTGTCGAGGTAACTGACGAGCAAACACTATTCTGCACTCGTGGCACCTCCATCCATAGCCTGAGTGTTTTTCTGTCATGTGCCTCTTGCACATTATGGACTGATCAAAATAGTAGTCCTCACAAATTCCACAGCTATATATTGTAACCTGTAATGACAATATATGAATATATGAAATATTTCTAGTATTTATAATTTCATATATATTATGTATTTTATCTTAATATTAGACTGGATAGACTTTTACTGATACAAAGATATTCCATTCGCATGGTATCTTGTTTTGTTTATTAATCTTATCCCCACAGTGGAGGATTTTCACCTTTGTAGGGTTTCAACCTATCTTGGTGTACCACCTTTGGTTTATACTTTGGTCCTTTTCTAATACGATAAATAACATCATTTATTTTATCTATCACTACGTATGGACCTTCCCAATTTCTTTGTAACTTTGGACATAGTCCCTTTGTTCTGTGTGGATTATGTAGCCACACAGGTGATCCTACTACAATATTTTGCATTTTAGATCCAATATCATATTTCTTTTTCATGTTGTCACTTGACAATTGCAACTTCTTTCTCGCAAATACATGAATTTTCTCTAATTTATCAGATAGATTAGTTGCATAATCAGATATCATTCCCGAATTGGAATCATTCCCAGATAATCTACCCAATAACAAATCTACAGGCAAATTTAATTCTCTTCCAAACATCATAGAATTAGGTGAAGTCCCTATGCTTTCATGTTCTGATGACCTATAGGCCAACATCAATAAATAGACATATTCGTCCCAATCTCTTTGATTTTCTTTGACAAAAGCTGATAACATAGTTTCTAATGTGGAATTAAACTTTTCAATCATGCCATCAGATTGTGGCCGTGAAGGAGTTGTTCTTGTTTTGTGTATACCCAAGATTATACACATTTCTTTAAATACCTTTGATTCAAAATTTGACCCTTGGGCAGAATAAATCTGTAAAGGAACACCAAAAATAGAAACTATTCTTTCAACAAATTTTCCAGCTACAGTTTTAGCTTCAGCATCAGGTATTGGAATTGCTTCCATCCACGTTGTGAAATAGTCCCCAACCACCATTATGTATTTATTACCATTATCTGTCCGAGGAAGAGGTCCCAATATATCAATTGCCATTCTCTCCCAAGGAGCACCCACTAGGTATTTACACATAGGGGCTTTTGGTCTTCTATGTGGTGCCTTTTTCATAGCACAAGTATCACATTTTGAACACCAATTCTTTACATCATTTCTAATTTGATACCAGAAGTATCTCTTTTTGATCTTGTATAAAGTTTTTCTGACACCCAAATGACCTCCTGTCAGTGTATTATGAANTTGGTTTAACACAAAACTTTTCAAGCTTTTGGGAATTACTAGATGTAAATCATAATTTTTACCATTATTACTTTCCCATTTTCTATACAATATTTCATCATTGATAATGAAGGAATCTAATCTGGACCAATAAAATTTTATCTCAGGACTCGTATGAGAAATATCTGACCAAGTTGGCTTTTTATTATTACTTTTCCAAAGAAATATCTGACTTAATATTTCATCATTTTGCTGTAAGGTCTTTATATTTTCTTTATCCTTCATTATTTCATCATTACTCTTTGTTGATTGTTTTTCAGCAATTTCCCTCCCCTCATAACTCTTTGCTCGGGTGCTTACTCTTACATGTTCTAGTAATTTAGGAAGTATGACACTTTTTCCCTCATTTTCTAGATTACCAGGAATATCATGTTTCCCTGAGTAAGATTTTCCTATAACTATGTTCTGTTTTAAACTTTTTCTGATATTTTCACCCTTTTGAGAACTCCCTTTAATACTTCTTTCATGTTGAACTTCTTGAACCAATTGGCAAGAATCACATATCATACATGGTGTGCATTTTGAGTTGTTCTCATTATTTGGACCAATATCATTTTGACCAAAACATACTTGAACTGTATTTATTTCTAGATTATTGCAATCATCAATTGACTTATTTAAACAATTTAAACAATTCTCCTCTGGGAATTTGTTTGTACCAATCCTTATGTTTTCAGCTGATTCCTTGGTTTCAGATAATTGATTATCATAGTTTCTCTCTGCTCTTAAGCAATAGGGACAACAAGTTTCTTGACATGGGCGCCTGCTTAAAGCATCTGCATTATTATGAGATCGCCCAGCCCTATGTTCTATCTTAAAATCATAGGAAGCTAAGACTTCAAACCAGCGGGCTAATTGTCCCTCTGGGTTCTTAAAATTGAAAAGCAAGGTCAGGGCTCCATGATCACTTCTAACTTTAAATTGTCTTCCATATAAATAATGATGAAAGTTTTTAATAGATGCCACTACTGCAAGAAGTTCCCTTCTTGTAACACAATATTTCCTCTCTGCTTTGTTAAACGATTTGCTGTAATAGCTAATAACTTTTTCTTTCCCATTTTGAACTTGGGACAATACAGACCCCATTCCCACATTACTTGCATCTGTATCCAAAATAAAGAAATCTTCCCTAGTCGGATATGCTAGAATAGGAGCACTTATCAAAGCTTGTTTTAATGCATCAAATGACTTTTGACAATCCTCTGTCCAGGTAAATTTCTGATTTTTCTCAGTAATTTTATGTAAAGCTTTAGCTTTATCTGCATATTTGTAAATAAATTTTCTATAGTAAGATGTTAAACCAAGAAAACTTCGAACCTCTTTTACATTTCTTGGAATAGGCCAGTCTTTTACTGCCTTTATTTTGCTAGGGTCAGTTGATACCCCCTCATCACTTACTATATGACCTAAGAATTTCACTTCTGTTTTTAAAAAATGACATTTCTTAGGGCTGAGTTTTAGATGAGCTTCTTTCAATCTCTCAAACACCTCTCTTAAATTAGCTAAGTGACTCTCAAAAGTTCTTGAAAATATAATGATATCATCAAGATAAACTAAGCAAGTTTTCCATGTTAGTCCAGAGAGCACCCTTTCCATTAATCTCTCAAATACTGGGGCACTGTTGCTTAATCCCATAGGCATTCGCTTAAATTGCCAAAGTCCTCCTCCTGGGAAGGAAAAAGCAGTTTTGTGTCTATCTTTCTCAGCCACAGGAATTTGATAATATCCTGACTTTAAATCGGCTGTTGAAAAATATTTTGCACCAGATAGTGCATCTATCGTATCGTCGATTCTTGGGAGTGGATGTGAATCTTTGACTGTTATATCATTCACAGCACTAAAATCTATGCAAAACCTTAAACTACCATCACTTTTTCTAACCAATACATGATTAGAATTCCAAGGACTCATAGATTGTTCAATTGCTTCTTGTTTGACCATATTCTGAATTGCCTTTTCTGCCTCTTTTATTTTAGCTAGAGGGATTCGTCTAGGTCTTTGACGGACAGGACGGTGATCCCCCGTATTTATGGTATGTTCCACTAAATTGGTCAAGCCAATATCATCTTCTGATTTTGAGAAAATCATTTGGAACTCTACCAAAAGATCTTTATAAGATTTTTGTTGGTTTTCATCTAAGCAAGTTATGCCCCTTTCATAGACATTCTCAATATGTGAGGGTAATGTTGCCACCCTTTTGATATCATGTTGCACATTAGACATATTTACACCTTTATTTTCCTGAATGTCTGTTTCTTTTATCAATTCACAAGTAGCTACTATAGTACCTTTATATATAGTACAAGGAGTGTCATTTACATTAACAATCCTAAGAGGTATTTCTTCTTTATTCAGATTTATTATAGCTCTTGCTAAAAGTAATCCATTTTTATTTACAAATTTATCTGTGTGTTCAACTAGATTTTACTAATAAGGTCCATGGATTGGCCTTTAGCAATTATTTCAGTATTTGGAGGAACATAAGTTGTCTCCCTTGTTGAAATTCTGCAACATGATTTTGCATTACTGGCATAATGAAATAAAGGAATTGACTCTCCTTTTAAACATAACTTGTTTTCACTTAAATGAACATCACAGTTATTAGCAGCTAAAAAATCCATCCCTAGGATACCTTCATTACTTATATCAGCAATAAATACATTATGCTGATAAAATTTCTTTCCTAAAGAAATTTGGACATTAATCTGTCCAATAAAAGGTGAGGTTTCACCTGTAGCAGTAACTAGATGAACATTCACAGGATTAGTCTGCATCAATAATGAGGGTTGAACATTTTCTATAAACTTTTTGCTCAATATTGTTACATTAGCACCTGTATCAATCAAAAATGCCAAACATTTATTATGTAGCTTAGCTTTTACAAAAAGTCCCTCATTATTAACCCAAGTTTCATTAATTTTTATTGTCTGGGGCCTTCTTGAAGATGTCCGGCTCTGGCCCCTGAGCCCGACCTCCATTGGTTTCCCTGGTTCATTGTATTTTGGTCATAATTCCTATTGAAATTATTATTGGTACTATTACCCCAATTTCTATTGAATTTACCATTATTTCTGGTTTGTCGATTTTGATAATATTGATAGTTATTTGAACTTTGAGGGTTATTTCTTTTAAACTCCCCCAC
>MJUT01032202.1:712562-731066 GCA_002080005.1 Gigantidas platifrons
GTAAAGATTTTCAAACTTTCTGTTTTGTAATAGATGTCTATTGACACATGTGTGTTATTACTACAGGTAATGTATAGAACGGGTTGTTGCTAAATATTGTCTTTGTTTCAGTTTAAGTAAACAGGTTTTTTTATTTTGTTTGATAATAAAATATTGTAAATGGCATACATTTGTATTTAGATTTTGTTAATTTTGGTTTGTTTCAAAGGGAAATAACTCTGGACTTTAATTTCTATCTGTTATCAATGAAAACCACATGTTTATTTGATTGTTCCTGAGGTCATTCAGTGGGAAAGTGTGTGTTTCCCCTTCATCCAGTCCACTGGAAAATAACAACTAGCAGTTGTGAAAGGGTCTAGATATCCCAATTAGTCATATAGGTTTTCTATGTAAAATAATAATAAAAGCGTTAAATGGCGCTTCAAACTTTTCCATTTGCGTATCTCATGAGTTATCCATCGATAACATAATTATCTTTTCGATGTGTCTCTAGATTTTTCAATTGCAATATCTCTATCATTTAAACGTTTAATGGAACATCAAATGATAATAAGTTAAGCGTGGAATTGAATCCGATCAATGATAAATTCGGATAAATTCGTTTCATTCCCCTAGTTTTAGACAACCCCTGACAAATGCATTGCTATCGATCCTGAAATGCATTGGGTTTTTTTTGTATAATTGTGGATTTTAAAAATCTTAAAGATGAAAGAGTGAATAAATATTGTATATTTCTTTTATTTAATGGAAAAATATTTTAGTTTTTAACAGTCGAACCGGCGATTTCACTCGTTTGAAGCGGCGACATATCGCCGGGTAGTCCGAGATTCCTCTGCCGTTCGACGACTATTTACATCTTGCTGCTGTCGAACGTCAGAGCGCTCTCCATAATGAAAACAGCGGATTTTCCTGTCCATCTCAGCCGTGGCACATTTCCACGTTTTGTGGCTATCAGATTTTATTTTCTATCCAAAACCCTAATATATATCGCTTCACCAATCATTTTTCTATTCATTCATAACCATCTTACCCTCAGAGAGTGGTGTTACACTCCATTACAGCACGTTTTTTTTCTTACACCCGATTTGGTCATTTCACTGCCATTTTTATCCGCGGGTTTCGGAAAGAGCATGTGTTACGTTTCCCCCTATTTTTTGGACAAGGTCAGATTATATGCAAATCATCTCCCATGATACATTGCGGTAATCGTAGTTCTCTCGAAGTCACGTGATAAATATTCCAAAATGTCAGTGTTCAAAATGACGAAATTATATAGGTCTGGGGAAATCGTGCTGTAATGGAGTGCAACACCAATTTCTGAGGGTAAGATGGTTATGAATGAATAGAAAAATGATTGGTGAAGCGATATATATTAGGGTTTTGGATAGAAAATAAAATCTGATAGCCACAAAACGTGGAAATGTGACTCTCTCGAGTGTGTGAGAAAAATCCGCTGTTTTGTTTATGGCAAGCGCTCTGACGTTCAAACGACAACAGCAAATTATAAATAGTCGTCGAACGGCAGAGGAATCTCGGACTAATCGCCGGGTTCCGGCCCTTATTGAAATCCCTGCTAACATTTGAAATAAACTCTTTTTTTGGTAATTTTTACTAATGAATATGACTTCATGATACTCCATATTTAATTTTTAAACGATCGTTCATATCAGACTGAGTTGTCATGTCTCTGTTTGCTTAAAAAAATCAACTACAACTTGCAAGATTTTAGCGGAAGAAAAACACGGATGTTTTAACGTTGTCGGCTTTATTCCCTTTCTCCATTAGTCATTCCTTCGTCTTTTCAAGCATTAAATAAATAGAATGTACCGTATTGAACATCTCTAAGTCTCTACTTTATTACCTGAAACGTTAACTGACTAGAATTAAATTAGAAAAAAGGGGGGGCTAAACTTTTTTTTTGTGCTGACGAGATCGACAACATGGCTTCTGGTAATGACCAAACTATTCATGGAATATTTGCTGATAATGACAGTGTAAATGAAGATGAGTTTAAAGGTTTTAGCCCTGATGATATTTATATTGATTAGAATAATGAAAACTCTAGGACAGACTTATTTGACTCTGAAAAATGGGGTGTAGGCAACAGACAGGACCAGGAACCATTACTTTTTCCACAGATCCTTGAAAAAGAGTTCCATTACCAGAAACCACAACAGTTTCTGATTATTTTAACATATTTATGAAAATATGGGTATACATTTTATTTGGGTAAAAAGTCACACCTGTGTCACAGCCATGCATGGAGTAATGGCATTCACTACAAAGCAGACGAGCATATGCTCAGACAGTGATGATGCACCGCATAGTGTACAACCTTGTTGATATACCAGCGGAACACAACCTCAACCACACCTCTCTTCGAACCAAAGGCCATTCACTACGATTCCTGGTACCACACACAAGAACTACAGTGTACAGAACATCATTCTTCCCACAAACCATACGCCTCTGGAACCAACTACCTGGAAGTGTGGTGAAAGCAGACACCCTAGACAGCTTCAAGGCTCGGCTGTCTAGGGCAACTCTCATCTAAATTTTCAACTGTTTTTATCTTTTTAACCTGCACTGTACATATACGTCACCCCCACCCAAAAGTGTGAGAATACTTTACTGGTTATGCACTATACCCGAAAGAAGAAGATGGCGACTTTGAAGAGATTGCTACTGAGACAAATCGGTATGCTGAACAATATTTTGAAAATAATCAAAACCGTGGCACATTTTCAAGATTTAGAAAATGGCAAAACACTTGTGCATCAGAAATAAAATGCTACATTGCACTTATTCTGGTTATGGGGATAATTTCACACTCTGACATCAATGAATACTGGAGCACAAACTCCATTTTTTCCAGCAACTGTCAAGATATCGTTTTCTGTTAATTACGTCATTTCTTTATCTGGCAAATAATGATGACTTCATTCCCCGTGAAAACCCTGGACATAATTATATAACCCACTATTTAAACTCGGACCTATTTTCAAACTATGATATCTCGTTTCAAATCTGCCTACACCTCCCATCAAAACATTTCGTTAGACGAAGGAATGATTCCGTGGAAAGGGAACTTATCTTTTCGTGTTTACAGTCCTGATAAACATATGTGAAATATGGTATAAAGGCATACATGTTGGGGTATATGGTTTCAGATTGTTCCAATGGCTATGTTTTCAAAATTTAAACTGTACAACACATTGGAAAGTCTTTAACAGGTCATAGCTTTAATGGGGCCACGTATGATCTAGCCATGGACATGATGGGAGGTAACTGGTTTCTTTAACAAAGGTTATACTATAACTTATAGTCTGTATTGTGATAATTACTACACATCACCACAACTCTTTTGGGATCTATTTCAATCATTGGGAATATATTCGACAAAATTGTCGGGAGATACCTCAAACATTAAAAGACAACCAACTCCGAAATCGTGGTGATATATTTGTTATGAAAAATGGTCCATTAGAATGTTACAAATATCTTGATAGCAAACCAGTTTATATACTTTCAACAAAACATGGGTCTAGTCTATAAACCACTTCCAGAAGAAATCCAATTACAAATGAAATTATTCATAAACCACATGTAGTTACAAATTATAATAAGTACATGGGTTGGGTTGGTAGATCTGACCAAATGATTTCTTACACAAACAATGTAGTCAAATCATTCAAGTGGTGGAAAAATGAATTTTAGGAAATAATACCCTTGATTGGTTTGGTTTGGTTTGGTTTGTGGTGTTAGATGCCACTTTCAACAATATTTCAGTAATATCGTGGCGGTCAGTTTTATTGATGGAGGGTACCGGGTGAAAACCACCAACCTGTCGCCAGAGTAACTGGAGGATACCAACGACCTGTCGCAAGTCACTGACAAACTTTATCACATAATGTTGTATCGAATGAAATTTGAATTTTAGGTGTTTAATGCCACTTTCAGCAATATTTCAGCTATATCATGGTGACACAGGTAGTTGTAAATCCAACTACCAGATGATGATGGGCCCCCAAAAATTAGAAAAATGCAAATCGAACAAATTGATAATAAATGTTCTATAAATGATACTATAACTAATATAACCACATAATTCCAATTAATGTAAATGGAAATTATAATGTTGTCAACAAATAAGGGTATTCCAGTAATAACAAAATTACTGAACACAAAGGCACTGGTCTGAAGGGAAAGGCATAAAACCATCGTCTATAAACAGACCAAATCGAAAATCCACAAGCAGGAAACTGTAATGGCCCTGACATGGTACAGGCTTTTCCAATGGAAAAGGTGGGTTGAATTGGGTTTTTCCTTGCCAAACCTGCTTCCACTATGTTTATAAGGTTTCAGTTGTAACAATGAAGAGTAGTATTATCAACATTACAATTATGACATAGGTCAATGTCCTAATGACGCTAATTTAAACGGTTACCAAAGGAAAAATCTTGCCTATTAGTTTCTTAAATGTATCTAATAAAATACTTGTTCATTGTCATATATATTTATGTATATACCTTCAAAAACTATTACATATAAAAATCTTCAGTACATTGTAAATGCAATTAGTGCACTAATTATCTCTTTCATTGCAAAGAAAAAAATAAACTAGAGGTGAGACAATTATAGAAATAAGAGTTACACCAACCCCCATATAGCATCCATTATATAAGTATCAAACTGATTTTTACACTTGTACTAGTAGTAAGTTGTCTTTCTAGTTTACAAATAATATTGAATATTTCGAGTAAAAGGTTGATAGGAAACAAATATCAGAACAAACCTGAAATCATAAAGAAAGTGACATCCGACTGAACTATTCATCTAGTGAGTATTAGAGCCCTATACAGTTGATCGAATTAACAGCTTTATGTTCAATATACATTTGCATAGCCAAAATTAACTAAATTTTATTTTGGAGCATAACGTCACGAGTTTTGATGTCATTTTATCCCCGTTGTGAAAATTAAAACAACATTTGATTAGTTAAATGGCTAGTTACACCCGGTAATATGGGTTTTTATGCCCAGGATTTTAACCAATCAAAAGTCGTTATAATTTTCAAGCCAGGGATAATATAAAACATCTGGGTAGAAAATTAATGAAATGTGTATTCAAGCTCTTTAAAACACTTTTTTAACATTCCTGATGTTTTTTTTTAATTCTTGCTTTAAAATAATAAAAAAAAATGGGCTTAATTTGAAAAATTTTCATTTTTCACCAAAAAAAAATTGGGGGAGGATTGTAACCATGATAATATGTATAAAACATTTTTTATAACATTCTTGATATTTTTTTTAATTCATGCTTTAAAAAAATGGGCTTTATTTGAACAATTTCATTTTTCACAAAAAATGGGGGAGAGGGAGTTTATGTTGCCATGGCAACCATAATAATATGCATGAAGCATTTGTTGAACATTCCTGATATATTTTGTTTAATTCTTGCTTTAAAAATAATTTGAAAAAATGGGCTTGATTTTAAAAAATTTCATTTTTCACAAAAATTTGGAAAAAAATGTTGCCATAGCAACCATAATAATATGTGCAAACATTTTTTGAACATTCCTGATATCTTTTTTTAATTCTTGCTTAAAGATAATAGTAATTAAAAAAAATCATTTTTCACAAATATTTGGGGGTGAAATATGTTGCCATGGCAACCATGATATGTGTAAAACATTTTATGAACATTCCTGATTTTTTTTTCAAATTCTTGCTTTAAAAATAATTCTTAAAAAATGGGATTTATTTGAAAAAATTTCATATTTCACAAAAATCTAGGGGGAAAATATGTTGCCATGGCAACCATGATAAAATGGGTCTCCAAAGTTTTGAAATTTAAAGTATACTCAACTAACATCATTTCCTGTAAATATTGAAGTAATAGCAACAAGAATTTTAACTACAGAGCAAAAACAAAAAAAATGCTAAATTTTGTGATATAGGAATGTTCGCCAATCTCATTAGTGATGTCATATTCACTAATTTGCATGTCATTAAACAAATAATTGGTTGGCAGTAAAACAATAACGTAATTGACAGGAAAGTAACCAATCTTTAAACTTTTATAACTTTTTTATTTCCAAACCAATTTTGGTTCTGTTAATTGTTTTAGAGACTTAAGAAAATTCATATTTGTTCTGTCAGTTTACATTTTTTTTATTTTGATATGATAAATTCATAATTCTAATATGAAATAATGCATTTTTACGCTTCAAAACTAAATAAAACAAGATTGAATTTCCAATCTTATTATTCTGAATATTTTTATCAAACCTTCGATGTGAATTAATTATTGCTATATAATTTTCATTTCTGAAAGAATTATTAAATTATCGTAAATAACAAAATAATAATGACAATTTAAAGTTGAGCCTTCATTGAAAGACAAGCGAAATTTTTGATTTCCTGCCAACCACACAGGTAAATTCTCAAGTCTGTGACATCACGGCGAACATCCCTATTTCTTCAAAACAATTCAGCATACAGGTAATATCTTGTGGATACAATTCAGCATGGTAGGGGTTAATTATCCTCAGAATGGACTTATTTACATGTACCAATTGGTGATATCCTTTAAGGTTATGGTGTTTAACGTCACTTTCAACAATATTTCAGTTAAAATGTGATGTTAATATCATTTAAGACAGTATTTTTACATGTTTATCACCAGATATGAATTGGAATAGTTCATTGTTGAACTTGTGATTAAACTAATCATATGATTAGCCAAAATTACATAGTCAATTCCTAATCACATACTTAGCTAATGCAATGCTTGAATTCTGTTGCTGAACTCTTTTTTAATCAATGTATTAACTAATCCTATTTAATCATTGAAATAACTAATTATGTGATTAGGAATTAAAAATGTAATTATGTAAAAATGTAATCATATGATTAGCTTAATCACAAGTTCAACAACGGTAGATAAATAATATAGACTAGTTTAAATACATGTATGGATATTAATGTGTAGCAGAAGTTCAGGATAAAACAGAAAAAAGAATCTGCTAGTTGTTTAACTAAACAATAAACAAGGAAAAATGTAAAGCATATTTAATTATTACACACTAGGAATCAGAATTAACTACACAACTTCAAAATCAGATTGTTTACTTCATTGTTTCTGATGATCAGCGCACCACTGATACTTAGACGTAGTCCTCATATTGATTGTAAGCAGAGTGCAAGTAATGTTTTTTCTTTCTGAACAGCAGGTTGAGCAGCTTATTTTACATATCTCTTTTTAATGCATGTACATAAATTTAAAAGCAGTTTCTTGTATTTTCAGATTAAACAAGAGAAACACAGACGAACATCAGGAAGTGAAAGTCCAAAAGGAAAGATAAAACATGAAAGACATTCGTCACCAGAAACTCCTCCAAAGAGGGTAAAGAGAGAAAGAGACTGGTCACCTGAACATTATGCTAGAGCTGGTTATGACAGAGATCCGAGTCACAAACATCATGACAAACATTTTAAAAGTGAAAAACATCACAGGAAAGAACATAAAGATAACAGACATTTTTCAGATAGTGAAGGTGAATCTTTTGATCAACATAGACATCATCGTCCAATTAAACAGGAACGACAAAACTCAGAATTTCGTGACCAAAGAAGAGAAAGACGACAAAATGATGACAGACGTCGCCAGGCAAGAAGAGAAAGGGGGAATAATCCATTTGTAGAATCTGATAGTCAATCATTTGGTACAGACCAGGCAGATTCTCAAGAAGCACCAGTGGACAAAGATAAACCCGATTTTGAATTGTCTGGAAAACTTACAGAGGACACTAACACTTACAAAGGTGTAGTCATTAAATACAATCAGCCACCAGAGGCAAGAAAGCCAAAGAAAAAGTGGCGATTATATCCTTTTAAAGGTGATGAAGCTTTACCCGTATTACATATTCACAGATCCAGCGCCTACTTAATAGGAAGGGAGCGGCGTGTGGCAGACATTCCAGTAGATCATCCATCATGCTCTAAACAACACGCTGTTCTACAGTATAGACTAGTTGAATTTGATCGTCCCGATGGCTCAGTCGGTCGTCGTGTGTGTCCGTACGTAATTGATCTTAACTCTGCAAACGGGACATATGTAAACAATCAACGGATTGATCCACAGAGATATGTGCAATTAATGGAAAAAGATGTTGTCAAATTTGGCTTTAGTTCTAGAGAATATGTATTACTTCATGAAAAGACCGACACGTCAGAACTCAATGATGATGGGGAATCAGATTGAGGCAGTATTATTATTATTATTGTGAACAAAATATGTAAAAATTGTGGGAAAGACACTTATTTTTTTATATGCCTGTAAAAAAATGTACAAAATAGTTTAGAATGGTAAAATGTAAAATACACAAAGCAAAAAAAAAATTTTGATGTGTAATTAACAGGGATGATTTTTTTTTAGTTATTTAACTGATTTCAGCTATTTTCCTCTTAATTTTTTTTTCTGAAAGTTGCTGGACACGGTCAGAACAGGTAAAATATAACCATGCTGAAAGGGGGTGTAGATGATTTCAGCTATTTTTCATTGGTTTCAGTTTTTTTTTATTTTCTAACCAGGATCATCCCTGAATTAATTATTTGTTTGATGCTACATGTGTATATGAAAAATATTAAGGACGATAACCATTTCTGTTGTTAATTATAATTTTATACCTATAAGAAAAAAACAGGGCATATGATTGGAAAGGTTTTTGTTTTTTTTATCAATAATTCAGGTGCATGGTATAATTTAGTTTTACAAAGGTTCAAAATTTGCTCAAATAATAACCTCACCAAGATAATATTATGATAACCATATTAAGCTGTCTGTTAAGAATGATGTATATTAATTTTGGAATTTATATTTCAAATTTTAGCTTTTAAAATCAAGTAGCTTGATTTAAAAAAAAATAATGTTGAAGATTTCCAAAGTGAAATACACATATGATATGTATTTTAAATTTCTCCATTTTATTTAACGTTAATATTTTAGTGAGGACAGGTCATTTTAAAATGTATTTGAAACAAAAGTAACACAATTTGTTTTTAATTGATTTGAAATGAATGTTAATACAGAACTATTGAAGTTTTCATTCTCAGGAATTATTAGTGAAACACTTTGAGTCATTTCTCATGCATTGTATTTACAATTGTCATTAATATATTTTTCTAAATCACTCAACATCTCATATAAAAAAAACATCTCTGAATAACAAGACCATTTCTACATATTTGTGTGTTACATTTTCTATATTTACTTGTAGATTCACATGTGACTTCTTATTTCTAAGACTGTAAAGTTCTTTGTGAATTTTCTACTATATGCTGCATCTTTGGCACCACTTCCAGTCAGGGGCGTAACAAAGTATAAATTAATGTGTAGGCAAGATCGGCAAGGTGACTGGGGACCACTGAAGGTACCCGGTGGGGGTGGGGTGAGGGGGAGGGGAGCAAAGCCCCCTGGAGCTTAGCGATTTTTAGGATTTTAAATGGATAGGAAACTGATTTTTTTTGTTAGGAAATTACGACAACTCAATCAACAATATTTACGTCATCTTTCAACAATAAAGAGGAGGATTAGAAAAAAAAACTGTTTAAATATTGCAGTAAAAATAGATGAACAGAGACCCGATGTTTAAAAAAAACATGTCAATGTGTTTCAAATAGCTCTAAATTGACCTGACTATTTTCGGTCATTTTAATCTATAATTACATATTTGATACTTTAATCAATTGAAATGTCTAGCAAGCTTTTTAAATTGATGAAGTTCCCTGGGATCAAATCAAATTACAAATTACTGTCTATATTTGATTTTTTTAGGTGAGAGGTTTCTTGTATTGATATAGAAATGTATTGTACGTCTAAATATAGCAGTTGCTTATATTTTAAAAAATCGAAGTGAGGGTTGCATTATTACATCTTCAATAGCCAAGGGTTACGATCCGCTCTACTGAAGATGAGTAGAGCGGATCGTAACCCTTGGCTAGCGAAGATGCATTACTGTAACTAGACTGTTACCTGCTTGGAAATGTAAATGTGTGAGCGTCAGTCCACTCAGCTTCAAGTAGGTTTAATTTATCTATGCATGACAAATTGCTCAAGGTAATGCCTGTTTATCACACTAGTACTGGCGACGCTAGAAGGACCTTCTGAGATTGCTTCTGACACATTTATGTCACGATCACACTTGTCTTTATCAGGAGTGGGATGTTGAGTGTCAGACTTTAGCCTAAAAAACCTGTCAAGTTTTCTTTGACTAATATTTATGTTGCAAAAACACTTTTTGCAGTAAGTGTCACTTCACCAAAAAGAGCGAGCTACTATAGAAGCATTTAATTGACGAGACCCCAAACGGGGAAACCCGATCGTGTTCCCCCACTTCATTCAGAGCATGCTACCAGCCTACATTGACAGTATAGAACCTTTGGTAGCAAGCGCGCATACACAAATGCAAATGAAGCAAGCAATTTTTATTTTTGTAGAGGGGGGGGGGGTGCTATTTTTACGCCCCTGCCAGTTATGATCTAAACTCGGGGATAAACAGGCATTTTGACCACAATAAGGAATAAATACTTTTTTTTTATATTTTTTTTTCTATTAAAGTCCTGCTTGTAGTATCATGCTCTCAGAAAATTTAAGCATCCTTGTTGGAATTATGACAATTTTTTGTTAATTTTTGTTATTCAGTTTCAATGTTCTAGCTAGGATATGAAAATAGAGGAGTACAGGAGAAACTCGCATTATTAGTGTGTCATGTTTTTGTTGAATAGGATATTTAGACTACTGTACTATTGTTACCATGGATATAATACATATTCATATGAAATGAAAATAATTTATGATATTTCATACAATTGAGTCATGACACTACCGGTAGTTACTTGGCTTGGATGTAACTGTGTTATTAATAATTGCAAAAGGGTACATTGAAATTATGGAGTGTTAGGATTATGGTGTTTAACACCACTTTCAACAATATTTCAATTATATCGTGGCGGTCAGTTTTATTGGTGGAGGAAACGGGAGAAAACCACTGACTTACAGCAAATCAACTTTATCACATAATGTTGCATCGAGTACGCCTCGCCCGAGAGGGATTTTAACTCACAATGTTAGTGGTGATAGTCACTGATTGCATAAGGTATGATAGGTAGTTGTTAATCCAACCTATAACTACCATACGACCACGACAGCCCCTTGAAATTATGAAGAGGGATACCCAACTTTAAGGACAAAGTTGCTGTGCCCTTCTATTTCCTTCAGGCAAGGGCTCTGAATTTATTCCAGTGATCTATGAAATTAAGACTACTGAGCTAAAGGCAGATACATAATTTTCTTTCATTTAATTCAAGTGAGCACTCGACTGGATTCTTAATTCATTTTCAAATGTCAATTATTTTTATAGATCATTTACATAAATGTACATTATACACCATGTCAAATACATTACCCAGTGGTATTTTTTGTCCATAATTAATATTTTCATTTTGTGAACCCTGTTCTGATATAGCCCATTTGTTGGGCTATGTAAAAATGTAAAACATTTAAAATAAAATATTGACTAAAAATATTATTTAGCTTTCATCAAATCTTCTATTAGATTCTCAATTAGGCAGGCTCCAGGACAGGTTGCACAAGTCTCAAATAAATCTGCTATTAGATTCTCAAACAGGCAGGCTCCAGGACAGGTTGCACAAGTCTGAAATTAAATCTGCTATTAGATTCTCAAACAGGCAGGCTCCAGGACACGTTGAACAAATCTCAATTAAATCTGCTATTAGATTCTCAAACAGGCAGGCTCCTGGACAGGTTGCACAAGTCTCAATTAAATCTGCTATTAGATTCTCAAACAGGCAGGCTCCAGGACAGGTTGCACAAGTCTCAATTAAATATGCTATTAGATTCTCAAAACAGGCAGGCTCCAGGATAGGTTGCAGAAGTCTGAAATTAAATCTGCTATTAAGATTCTCAAACAGGCAGGCTCCAGGACACGTTGAACAAATCTCAATTAACTCTGCTATTAGATTTTCAAACAGGCAGGCTTCAGGACAGGTTGCACAAGTCTCAATTAAATCTGCTATTAGATTCTCAAAACAGGCAAGCTCCAGGATAGGTTGCACAAGTCTCAATTAAATCTGCTATTACATTCTCAAACAGGCAGGCTCCAGGACAGGTTGCACAAGTCTCAATTAATATCTGCTATTAGATTCTCAAACAGGCAGGCTCCATGACAGGTTGCAGAAGTCTGAAATTAAATCTGCTATTAGATTCTCAAACAGGCAGGCTCCAGGACACGTTGAACAAATCTCAATTAACTCTGCTATTAGATTTTCAAACAGGCAGGCTTCATGACAGGTTGCACAAGTCTCAATTAAATCTGCTATTAGATTCTCAAACAGGCAGGCTCCATGACAGGTTGTACAAGTCTCAATTAAATCTGCTATTAGATTCTCAAACAGGCAGGCTCCAGGACAAGTTACACAAGTCTCAATTAAATCTGCTATTAGATTCTCAAACAGGCAGGCTCCAGGACAGGTTGCACAAGTCTCAATTAAATCTGCTATTAGATTCTCAAACAGGCAGGCTCCAGGACAGGTTGCACAAGTCTCAATTAAATCTTCTATTAGATTCTCAAATAGGTAGGCTCCAGGACAGGTTGCACAAGTCTCAATTAAATCTGCTATTAGATTTGCAAACAGGCAGGCTCCAGGACAGGTTGCACAAGTCTCAATTAAATCGGCTATTAGATTCTCAAACAGGCAGGCTCCAGGACAGGTTGCACAAGTCTCAATTAAATCTGCTATTAGATTCTCAAATAGGCAGGCTCCAGGACAGGTTGCACAAGCCTCAATTAAATCTGCTATTAGATTCTCAAATAGGCATGCTCCAGGACAGGTTGCACAAGTCTCAATTAAATCTGCTATTTGATTCTCAAACAGGCAGGCTCCAGGACAGGTTGCACAAGTCTCAAATAAATTTAAATGTCCATTAAAACTTATATTAATTGACTCTTAAATTTAATTGAAATGTACATGACATTAATTTACACTTATGGTTTAATCGAGTCTTGAAATGAAGTTTGTACTTGTACCCAGTCCAGAATATTAAAGATAAGTTATCTTGGAGACCTGGCATATATATCTCACTCAGAGTCATTGCTGTTTACTGCCAAATGAGCAATTTTTCAGCTACATCATGGCAAGAACAAGTTAAATTCGATGAGATGATGATGTCCCTTTTGTACTAAATCAACATGCTTAGTTAGATAGTTGTAATGCTAGCTCATTGAAGTAACATTCTGTGGATAGACATGTTGCTCCAAGATCGCATGGCCAACACTGAATGGAAAATTCAGATGAGCCATTTAGAAAAAAATATTTTCTCATGCTACAAAACCTGATTTACTTTCAACTGTACTTAAATAATCATGGGATAATGTGTATTGAGGAGCAGCTCTAGGAGGGTTAGGATTATGGTATTAAACACCATTTTCAGCAATATTTCAGTGTGGAGGTCAGTTTTATTGGTGGAGGATTCCGAAGTACACGTAGAAAACCACCGACCTGTCGCAAGTCACTGTAAACTTTATCACATAATGTTGTATTGAATACCCCTCGCCACCAGCAGGATTCAAACTCACCTCACAACTTTAGTGGTGATAGGCACTGATTACACAGGTAGTTGTAAATATAACTACCATACAATCACGACCACAACGGCCCCTCATTTTAGATATGGGGAAAGGGTAAAAAACTAATAGTAACTGCTAAACTGTTTTCCATATATAGTCCCATACTAATTATCGGGTGTATTTAAAAATATATTTGGAGGGGTAGTTTTAATTATGTTAATTATAAATTCATGGTGGCTAGTTAGTAAGATATACATGTATTTTGACAGGACTCTGTGGTAAATGGTAACAAATCATTTGATAGATTCAAAACTGTTTGAATCATAATTGTACATAAATGGTCATTGGATGATTGACAATTCATTAATTATTTGGCAAATGATATAAGTTTTACAACTGATAGGGACAATCGTGGTTGTGATCGTATGGTAGTTGGATTTACAACTACCTGTATAATCAGTGTCTATCACCACTAAAGTTGTGAGTTCGAACCCCGTTCATGACAAGGTGTACTCGATACAACAATATGTGATGAAGTTTGTCAGTGACTTGCTACTTTCTCAGTGTGGTTTTCTCAGGGTGCTCCGATTTCCTCCACTAATAAAAGTGACTGCCACTATATAACTGAGATATTGTTGAAAGTGCATTTAGCACCATAAACCAACCAAACCTACATGCTGATACACAAGGACCTGTGGATTTTTTTTATTTTTTTTTTGTACTGAACAGATTAGGAAAGAATGAGACATAGAGTATTACAATATTCGATTAAATAAAAGAAGGTATTAAAAGTATCAGTGAATAGAAGCTATCGTGTACATGAAAACTTTTTACTAGTATATGTACTTACAGGTCCGTTTCTGAGCGCTGGCCGCCGACCACTATGCTCAGTTTCTTCTCTTCATCAAATTCTATTTCGTCTCCGGTTGTGAGGCTGGATTCGTAGTTGTATAGCAAATCCTGATCCTTCCAGTAATTGTCTAGCCTGTCTTCGAAGATTTTCGTATCTTTGGCACTTATGACGTTTTCAGGTAGACTGTTCCAGGTGTTTATTATTCTGTTAGTGAAAAGGTTCTTTCTTATACTCTTTGTTGGATCTATGCTGGTATAACTTTTTATAATGACCTCTAGTTCTGGTATCCTTCTGTATTTCCAGTAGGGCAGTGTCGTATAAACCTGATGTTAATTTAAACGCTTCAATCATATCCCCTCGTTCTCCTATAGGAGAGTTTGCCGTGATGTCACAGGCTTGAGAATTTACCTGTCTGGTTGGCAAGAAATGGAAAGTTTCCATTGTCTTTCAATGAAGACTCAACTTTAAATTGTCATTATTTTTTTTAATAATTCTTTCAGAAGTGAACATTACATAGAAATAATTAATTCACATTGAAGGTTTGATGAAAATATTCAGAATAAAAGGATTGGAATTTCAATCTTGTTTTATTTAGTTTTGAAGTGTAAAAATGCATTATTTCATATTAGAATTATGAATTTATCATATCAAAATTTAAAAAAATGTAAACTGACAGAAAAAAATATGAATTTTCTTAAGTCTCTAAAACAATCAACAGAACCAAAATTGGTTTGGAAATAAAATGTTATAAAAGTTTAAATATTTGTTATTTTCTTATCATTTACTTTATTGTTTTATTGCCAACCAAGTATTTGTTTATTGTCATGCAAATTAGTGAATATGACATCACTAATGAGATTGGCGAAAACTCCTATAGGCTAAAGTTGGTAGTTTGAGTTTCCTTAGACGATGTTCATATGTCATATCTTTTAATCCTGGTATCAATTTGGTTGCTCTACGTTGGACATTCTCTAACGCTGTAATATTTTTTTTCTTATATGGGTTCCAAACTGAATTCGCATACTCAAGATGAGGTCGCACTAGTGCTTTGTATAACATTAAGAAATGTTGGTTCATCTATATACGTGAAGGTGCGGCGTATTAGACCCATAATACTGTTTGCCTTGTTTATTTTCTCATTCATATGATCCTCAAAATTAAGTTGATTATCAATTACGACGCCAATGTCTTTTCCTTGTTGGAGTATTGTAGCTCTGTGTTGCATAACGTATACTTATACTGTTGAGTCTTCTGTTTACCAGCTGAAAGGACTTTACATTTATCGGGATGAAATCCTAATAATCACTTATCAAACCAGTTTTCAAGCTCTTGCATGTCGTTTTGCAGTATTTTATTATCTTCTATATCACTTATATCTTTTAAAACTTTGGTGTCATCTGCAAACATAATATAGCATTCTGACTTCTAATATCTGGTAAGTCGTTGATATAAATGACAAACAGGATAGGGCCTAGCACGCTACCTTGATGTATACCACTAGTGACAGGTGCACATTCAGAATAACTATTCATCATGACTCTGACTCTTTGTTCCCTGTTCAGTAAGAATGACTGAATCCATGAACTGGTTATTTCTGGGGATATACCATATCATTGTAGTTTATATAACATACGTTGATGCAGCACCTTATCGAAGGCCTTCATAAAGTCGAGATAGATACAGTCTAAACTGCCTCCTTCATCTAGTATTTTGGTCCGTTTTTCTAATACGTATAGCAACTGGAGTGATGCTGACCGTCCAGAAATGAAACCAAACTGTTTTGGTGAAAATAAAGTATTTCTCTTCATATGGTTTACAATATGGTTTCGTACAAATGTTTCTAGCACCTTACAGAGTATACAAGTAAAACTAACTGGTCTGTAGTTTGAAGCCATTTTTCTACTTCCCTTTTTGAATAAAGCTGTTATGCATCCTTCTCTCCACTCGTTCGGTATATTCATATTCTCTATTGAATTCTTAAATATAATATAGCTATTGGTTTTCCGAGCTCCTCATACAAATCGTGTAGAATTCTGGGATGTAAGCCATCTCATGTAACCTTTTCTTCGTCTATGACCAGAGTGTCCATATTATAACTTGTGTTAATACCTTCTCTAGACGGGTAGTTATCTGTTGTTTCCGTAGTGAATACACCAGAGAAAAAGTCAGACAGGGTATTTGCTTTGTCTTTATCACTATTGGTTAAAAGTTTCAACTCCATTCTCATTGTTCATTATCAAATCAGATATACCAGTTCTAGTTTTTGTCTTGGATTTCGTATACTTCCCAAAACCTTTTCGGATTATTCTTCATGTCTTTAGCTATTTCTATTTCCTTATTCTTCACTGCTTTTCGAGTTAAACTTTTCACTTGGTTGCGTAGTTTACAATACTCTTTATATCTTTCACCATCCCGTGTTTCTATAAATCTGGACCAACACCAGTGTTTTTTACGTATAACCTTTAAAGTGTTCAAGTCAATGTTAGTTTTACCTTTCCTATCAGTAGCAGCTCTTGACTTACGTTTCGGTGTGTACTTATCTTGAATAATACATAGAACTGTATCTTTAAAAATTGTCCACTGATTATTCACATCTTGCATAGATAACTTCTCTTCCCAGTCTATTGTAGATAGTTCTTGCTTCATACCTGCAGAATCTGCCTTGTCATAATAATATTTCACTCTTTCAGTTTTTTCATGTTGGATATAACAATTAAAGTTAAAGTTTATTAAAGAATGGTAACTTTTCCCATAGGACTACAGTATTCAATATCGGAAATCATTCCATCTTCATTTGACAACAGCAAATCAAGAATGTGAGGCTCATGGTCAATACGTGCACGTGTTGGTTTATTCACATGTTGATAGAGGAAACAGTCTCTTACTTTTTCTATAAATTTAAAGTCTATATGAGTCTCTGAAGTACTCCATGTATTCCAGTTAATCTTTTCAAAATTAAAATCACCCATGATTAGGACATGGCTATAATTTGCTTCATTGACCTCATTTAACAGTTTTAGTAAGCATTCGTTATTTTCATCGGCTCCACTATTACTCCTATAAATACAACCAACAAGGAGCTGTGTTGTGCTCGTCTGCTCTACTGTATTGAAGTTTTGTAATAAATAATATAAGTGTTTGAATCCCATCCAGACAAGGTGTACTCAATACAACAATATGTGATCAAATTTGACAGTAACTTGCGACAGGTGTGTGGTTTTCTGCTGGTACTCCAGTTTCCTCCATCAATAAAACTGACCGCCAGGATATAACTGAAATATTATTGCAAGTGGCATTAATTACCATTACCCTAACCCTGTAAATATTTAAGACATTTAGTACTTTTATTTTTATTGTGTAATGTATTGGGGGAAGCATACAACCCCTAAACGGTAAATGGTTAGTCCCTTAGCTTCAGCAGTAGTTTGTCTCTATAAAAGAAATGATAGATCAGACGACCTCAACACTGAATTTATCCAACAATTCAGAATGCTAGATTTAGAAAAAAATGGCACATAAAGTAGCACCTGAAAACGTTTGCAATGCAAAATTCCTTAACATATATTGAGTCTGAAATCTATGTTTATTATTATCATCATTTTCCAAATGGACCAGTAACATATGAGTTGTTGCCCCTTTTCCACTTCTTTAAATGCTATATTCGGTACATCTGTTACATAATCTTGTAGAGTCCACCAGTCTATAAATAAAGGTTAGAGAATACGAAGGGGCATTCAAAAATGGACAATCCAGAGAAATTGGAAACATAGGGTACACGAGATGAAGAAAAACACAACACAACATGTGTTGAACACCACTATACACAGACAATCACAAATAACATAAATAAGACATGAGACCTCCTACAAACAACTGGAGGAAAAGATGGGCCAAACAAACACAAATAACATAAATAAGACATGAGACCTCCTACAAACAACTGGAGGAAAAGATGGGCCAAACAAACACAAATAACATAAATAAGACATGAGACCTCCTACAA
>MJUT01032202.1:731608-741918 GCA_002080005.1 Gigantidas platifrons
CACAAATAACATAAATAAGACATGAGACCTCCTACAAACACAAATAACATAAATAAGACATGAGCCCTCCTACAAACACAAATAACATAAATAAGACATGAGCCCTCCTACAAACACAAATAACATAAATAAGACACGAGACCTCCTACAAACAACTGGAGCTAAAGACAAACCGAATATCGTGTTTATGCGGAAATCGTAACTTAACTCGGAACATAAAGACACATAATAGGACAACACACACACGCAAGAACTATATATATATATAAAAATGAGCAAGAAGAACTGAACTAGTTCATAGTTAGCATGTCGAATTCGTATTATTTGAGAGTGTGTATATCCCTACAATTTAGCAAATTATCAAGTTCTGTGTGAGTTATGACCCCTTTTGCAACTTTTTAATTCGATA
Organism: Gigantidas platifrons; assembly: GCA_002080005.1. Classification (NCBI taxonomy): domain Eukaryota; kingdom Metazoa; phylum Mollusca; class Bivalvia; order Mytilida; family Modiolidae; genus Gigantidas; species Gigantidas platifrons. Next base: position 732,018 of record MJUT01032202.1, read on the forward strand.
TGTTTGTTTCACATTCTTGTGTATACAATTAGTCTTTTCTCTTTTGATAGAACTGTTAAATAGTTGGATTGATATGACCATGCATATTTCGATTTGATTATCCAAATGGATCGGTTCTGTGTGAGTTATGGCCGTAACATAATCTTTGTGTTGGCAACCAACCTTTAATCTTTGATAGAACTTGAGGTACCGTCGTAATCGTGTTCGTATGGTAGTTGGCTTTACAACTACCTATGAAATCATTGCCTATCACCAATAACGTCTGTTCGAATCCCGCTGGGGCGATTTGTACTTGATGCAACGTTATGTGATAAAACTGTGTCAGCGACTTGCAGCAGGTCGGTGGTTTTCTCCAATAATAAAACTGACCGCCATGATATAACAGAAATATTGTTGAAAGTGGCGTTATACACCATAATCCTAACCCCTAACCCTTTATAGAAATTGTTCATATTTTGAATGACGTCTTTGTATGATGTGAGAATGAGTACAATATTGCGATTTTTCAAACTCATCAATTATGTTGGAGTTACATCCCCATTTCAACTTTCATACGAGTTGTGGCCCCTTTTTCAATTTCTTAAATGCTATATTCTGTATGCCTGTTCCATAATGTATGTGTAGACAAGCAGCCTTTTATCTTTAAACATCATTAGTCAGGGGTGTAGCTAGACAAAAATGAAGCATACGCAAAATTTCGGCGAGGGGTCTGGGGGCCGTTTAAAGCCCCCAGTGAGTCCAGGGCAAAGCCCTGGTAGGAGGTCCAGGGGGCGAAGCCCCCCGGAAGCTAGTTAATTTTAACAGATCTAACGACAAAGGAACCAGTTTTTGAGTGCCTAAAGTATACTGACATGGTGCCGTGTCTATTGATGTTTGCACTGGTACAAGTACATGTATTTTACCGTGCTTTTTTCGCGAGGTGTAGATTTTCACTGGATTAAAACCATAGGATGGAAGGGTTTTCGGTTCATTTTAAAATTGTGCTTATTTGTTGTTGTTTTAGTTTTGAGAGGACATTTTATCTCTCTTCTATTTCCAACATCTGTGTCTTACGGAAAATTCGTATATTATATTGGAGCTGGTTGTAGAAAATAGTATGGAAGGACGACGAGAAATAATTACTCTACCAATAGCTGAAAGTCAATGCAAAAATCTCCAGAGATCTACAGAGAACTTATATCCATAACTACAAAAAACATGTTCTTAATTTCACATTAAACTTTCCTTTTATTGAAAAAAGCTAAAACAAAAAAGGTACGATTGACGGTCGAAAGGACGGGCCAGAAATAGATATGTTCACCAGAAAATTTGGCATGATTTTTTCATAAAAACTAAGACCGTGGACATATTTAAGTGTATTAATGTACTCCTTTGTACTGGAATATAAGGACCCACTTTCTCTTTTTTTCTGCTGAATAGATCCAGGACTTGATCAGTTTGTATTTCCCTTTCCCTGTAAACGTTCAGTAAACCAAGTCCTGAGAGGCGTTTTGTTGTCATAGAATTTCTCAGATATGTTTTTACTCTGCGCATTGTACTGAATGAACGTTCTGCTGTTGCCGTTGATACGGGCATGCATGCAAAAATGTTCAGTATTGTATAAATTCCTGGATACAGACCTTTGTTAGTCATGTTCAGTGTCTTGTATGTTCTCTGGAACTTTATCGGGACCATACCATTTTGCCTTCCAACTACTAAGCTCTGAGCGGAATTCGCACTGAAATAAAGTGATCTCATTGGAATACGTGTTGAATATAAGATCTCCGGTAGCTTCATTAAGCTGAGCAGCCTTGGTAGGAATGAGATTCTGTGCACAGAATCGAGGTTCAGCTCATAGTAATCGGAGATTCAGTTCTGCAATCAGGTGATCTATAAATGGAAGATAATATTCAATCTCCAGTATTCCGATGGGTTATCAGCGGGTGCATTTGGTCTGTTCCTTTGTCCACCACGGTTTCTGGGCATACTCGGTTGAACTTCTACAGTTTCAGCAAGATCGGAAGCAGCATCATACAATGCATTCCATACTTCGATGTCATTTCGTTCGTCATTAAGGAGTCGTATCACAATTCTTGATTCTTCCAAAGCCACATACAGGTCACAGTCTTTTTTCTGCAGAAGATTTGACAGCGGTACCAAACATGATAATATATGTTCAGTGGCAACAAGAGTAATTATGAAACTAAACTGTTCTATAGCTGTTTTATAAGGACCAGCTTTAGCGTCATTGTGATCTGTTGCAAGCACATCAAGGTGGTATGGACCGTAGAAAATAAATGCAGCTTTGAAAGTGTATAACGCGTCTGATCGTGATGCCCATTGTGTTTCGCATAGTGTTTTTAATTTTTGACGACCTTCCATATTATCTTTAGCGTTTTCATCATCAGAAAGATGTTCTTTGAAGATTCCTAGTTTCTTCCCCGAATAATCGAACATGAATGCTATTTCCTGAAGAGTGTTCATGAGGTTTCTAACCATAGGTTCCTTACATGCATGGCCAATGGACAAATTAAGATTATGAGCCTTGCAATGGGTGTATATTGCACCCGGTATAACTTCACGTATTCTGGCCTGCACCCCTCTATATTTTCCGGACATGTTTGCAGCGCCATCGTATCCTTGTCCGCGCATTCTGTCAATGAAACGTTTTGACACAGTAAGAAAAGTGAAAATACCAAAGTGCCTAAAAGGAGGATGAACAAAGAGGGGAAATCCATGGACGAAAACAAGTCCGAAAACACACAGACTGACACAGCGACAAACACCAAGCAAGACAAAAGTAAAAATATATACAGAGACGAGCAACACGAACCCCACCAATTTCGCTACAGAAGTAAGTTAACCGCAGGGTACCTATACTAATTGTGGGTATAGAATATATGGAATGCATAAGAAGAAATACTTACTTTTAATACTTATATCGTAACGTCTAAGGAATGATTTACATTTTTGAGCATTTCATAAAATGCTCAAAAATAGAAATCATTCAATTTTCCATTACAATTTCGTACTTTAGTAACACAATTTACGTAATTATACCTGGTAGGGAAGTTGTATAGGTGCACTTTTTCCCAGCTCTCTGTTAGAACTCTATATTTATCCTCATCACTCAAATTAGACGACTCAGCTGCCAAAACATCTGGATACGGCGGTGAAAACAAATATGGTGAGGATGCCATATTCTAAACTTAGTGCACTTAAAACTTTCAGAAAGTAAAGCAATGAACGTACAGGGATGACTACGAAATTCCGGTGCGTAGTTCATATTTTCATATCTTGTAATCTAGTTCAAAGAGCATCGAAACATAAACTAAACCTATCCACACTTTAAAACTTTTATTTCATTGTAAAAACACGCTTTTCGTTTTTGGCTGATTTTTCAATGTGTACGCAACTGCGTTTTTGCGTATAGGGAGCTACGCCCCTGGTTTAGGCAGTGGCTATTTTGCCGGCTCCGGCTCTTAGGTGCTATTTCGCCGGCTTCGGCAAAATAGCCCTCTTAGTGCTATTTTGCCGGCTCCGGTAAAATGGAAATTAAAATAGGGATTTGCTATTTTGCCGGTCGTTAACATATTAGTTTTGATATTAAATATTATTTTTCTATATTTATGATAATAATAATAATTTCTATGCAAATTACGGGTGGCTGAAGGCTAATTATAATGATTGTAAAAACAATGCAATAGTCGTATTTTGCCTGCAGGATAAATTTCATACAAGTATATTTTGGTGAGTTACTCTCAGTATAATCAATGTTAGAAATCATTTGAGTTTAAAAATGGAAGGCGACACTTCGTCGATAAAAAAAAACTTTAACTAAATACGAAATTCAACTCATATGAGGCATTAAAACAATAGTTGACACAATTTGAAAAAGACAATTACATTCAACTGTGGAAACGTGATTCCAGGACAATCAAATGTATGAAGACTAGAGCGCCTAATAAGAACTTTGATAACGATTTAGTCTATGGTGCCTTAAAATTGTGTTGTGTTCATGGTGGCAAAGATCACAAAACATCGTCTACTGGTAAGTGTATCAGGTCAATTTTCCACTAACATAAATATTACCTTATCATCCTACTTATATCCTAGAAAGTTACTGTAAATAGATTACATAAATAATCCAGTATCTGCTTTTAGACCAAAAGAACGGTAAGTGATAGACCCGAGAATAATGAAGTAATAGAAACAGAGAGAGACGACAACCAACTGGAAGATCAGATATTAGACTCCGACCAATTGATTTCTAACATAGTTTTACCACCTACAATGAAAAAACGTGGAAGACCGAAAGCGATAACGCAGACTATTATATAGGACTCCCGAAAAAAAACGCGCAAGAAAGAATAAATGCGTTTCATTTGACCAAAAACCGTCTCGAGAAACTGATTTGATCATGTTAGAATGGTTTGTGGGCAAAGATATAGCAACTTCAGCGTTGAATGATGGCCTGTTAATAAAGGAAGAACACGTAGAAACCCGTCCTGAAATGGTGTCTAGTTCATGTCTTGACAAACTAGTGAACATAAAGTTGATGAAGAAGTATTGCACAGAAGATGGGTGGTCATCAATTGAAAGTGTTTATTCGGCTACAGTTCGAAATCATGTGTACATATGTAATATTTGCAAAGGCGATGCCGATGAAAAAGAGTGAAGTGTTATGTGTAGTTCTTGCCTTGAATGGCAACACCTCACACGTGCAAGACTAAAGCATGCACCAAAGACAAAACATTGGTTCCGTTTTATCTGTAAAGTGTAGTTCTCTTGATAATAACATTATATGCTGATTATCAAATCTTTTGAAAACCCTAACGTGCTTTACTTATAAATGATGCACTGTATCACAGGGGTAAGCATTTACAAAACAAATACTTTATTGTCAAAGTTCTTTTACTTAACATAATTGCACATTTTGTTAAAGATTGTTCTGTTTAAAGTCAATCCCTGTGATATGTATGTAATTATATTAAGTTCATATTGATTATATCTGATAAAAACAAATTTAAATGAGACAGCTCTTTTTTATGGTAAACATTTTAATATTTTGTTATCGTATCTTTTTAAAAGTATGCTTATCTTAATTGAAATATCTCTGAATTTTTAAAATTATGTATCTTAATTGAAATATCTTTGAATTTTTAAAATTATGTATCTTAATTGGAATATCTTTGAATTTTTTAAATTATGATGTCCAGAAATATGTATTTTTAAATTTTTGAAATAAAAATAAAATAAACTTTTTTTTTAATAATTCATGTCACACAAACTTGTATCCCATTTGATTACGTACGGCAAAATAGCAAATCCCTAGTTAAATCACTATTATGCCGTAGCCGGCAAAATAGCACTAAGGGGGCTATTTTGCGGAGCCGGCAAAATAGCCACTGCCATAAGTTTAATAATAGCATTTGTTCACGCCACGATATGGCTGAAATATTGGTAATAAAGTTGGCGTTAAACACCAAACAATCAATTAATCAACAGTTTTTTTTATCTTGAGGGTTGTGATTTAATATTGGAGCAATTTCTTTCTCCTCTGACCAGATTCGTATTTTTTTCAGAATCTATCAAGGATATTTAGAGAAAATGGGGCATTGAAGCATAACAATTTCCTTTTAAATAGGGGGGATGCAGACAGGACATATTCGCCAGCAACCCCCACACCCCCCCCCCTTTTAACACCCAAAAAGATAATGGTTAGTCAGGGGCGTAACAAACTATAAATTCATGTGTAGGCAAGATCGGCAAGGGGTTTGGGGACCGCTGAAGGTCCCCAGCGAGTCCAGGGCAGAGCCCTGGTGGAGGGGGGGGGGTCCGGGGGCGAAGCCCCGGGAGCTCAGCGATTTTTAGGATTTTAAATGGAAAAGAAACTGTTTTTTTTTTGGGAAATTACGACAACTCAATCAACAATATTTATGTCATCTTTCAACTATATCTATTAGAAAAAAATGTTTAAAAACTGCAGTACAAATAGATGAACAGAGACCCGATGTTTAAAAAAAACCCATGCCACTGGTATTTGACAATTATCAGGAGAATCATTTACCTGTAGTTGTTTACTTTTTAAATTTGAGTTAAGGGGTGGTAGTGGTCTCATTGATAGCTATATAGTTATGCCACATATTTGAGTATTCATTAAGTTAAGACCTTACTAAAACATATTTTTATCTATGATACAATTTTATTATTTCAATCTGGAAAAGTTTAGGAATCATCCTTACAAACGAAAGCTAATCTCCTGTTGGCAGCTCCAGCAAATTCGTCTATGATACCCTTAATGTTAACACTTTTGTTCAGGTGAATGTGCAAGATGCCAATGCTAGAAAGACGTTCATTTTTCATTATTGAGCGCAGGTAAGTTTTGATTCTGTGCATTGCGCTAAATGACATTTCAGATGCAGCGGTGGATACTGGAATTGTTAGCAAGGTCAGCAACATTCTTCCAATGGTAGGATAAAAAAAAAGAATCCAACTCTGCCAATGTTTCCGACAGACTTCTTGGTTTTTCGCCCTCAATGGGTGCGATTGCCCATCTCATTTTCCACCTAGCTACCTCCCGAGATCGACTCCATCCGGCAAATAATTTTCAAAAACTGCGAGTATCCGTGCGACATTGACAGTATAGAACCTTTGGTAGCAAGCGTGCATACACAAATGCAAATGAAGCAGCAATTTAAAAAAAAAAAAATATGTGTAGGCCCGTGCTTTTTTGCTACCGTTGTTGTTACGCCCCTGTTAGTGCCCAACGACTGGCATATGGTAAATATCTCCCCTGAAACTACATTCAAGATCCCCTGATGATAACGCTGACTTAATCAAGTTCAGAATTATAGAACGTTTCAGATGGGTCTTCAACGGTTTACACCCCGATAGTCCGAAGGTCCAATAGTCCGAAGGGCCGATAGTCCGAAGGTCCGATAGTCCGAAGGTCCGAAAGGCCGATATCGATAGTCCAAAGGTCTTATGTAAACTTTGGTTAGAGTATTCCGCTGGTGCCCAGCCTCGTCAGAATTTCTTTTCTACCCTGTGTTTTTCCACAGTAACGCAATTTGCCAACATTAATACATAACCAGTCTAAAAAAAAGTAAGAAACCGAACCTCCGTTCCAAAGGGGGAATCCAAAGCTGTAAGTCCAAGGGAATCGGCAAAATCGAGCAGACGAGCAAAGACAGAGACAAAAAGACAACACAAAAACCAAAGACATACACAAAAGATGACTATCACGGACCCATAAAAACTAGGGTTAGACCAGGTGTGTCGACAGAGTAAGCGTCTACAGCCGCTTTAGGGACATCCGCCGTGATAGACAGCCAAATCCAGTACAGAGGAAGAACGAAGCTGATCAAGGAAACACATATATTTGCATCTGTGAAACAGTTGTCTCATAACGGTCCACCAAGTCGTGATGGCGTCCGTAGAACTTTAGGAGCGATGACTTCAACCGGCTTCTAGCAACATAGCCTTGTCTCATGAGTTTGTCAGTTAGCAACCGGGCTTTGTCTAGAAAATCACGATATATAACACAAGCTCTGGAGTAACGGACAAGTTGTGATATATAAACTCCATATGCCGGTGATGCAGGAATGTTACCACAAAGAAAAGGGAAATTGACGATGGCATGGATGGGAAATGTGAAGTCATCGCGTTTGTCATACAGCTTCGTAGAAAGTCTTCCTCTGTTGTCAATTTCGAGATGAAGATCAAAATATGAAGCGGATCGTGGTGTATCGGTGGTATCCTTAATCTTTAAACAGCAAAATTCACGGAACAAATGCATTTTGTCAGATGAAAAAAGGATAAAAAGGAATCAGTGGTTGAGTGCCTGTGACATTTTCAATGCGCCCATAAACTTTCAGCATGGGACTTTATCACTGTGTAGCATCACCACCGGATATAGGTACCCTCGAAGCGGGTGGAAAAACAAACGTGAAGTCAGGTAAGGTCAAATTCTTCTTATTTTCATTATATTCTACGTTTTGCTGACAAGTAAAGTTTTGTGATATTGATTCCTAATAATGTAGCTACTATTCAAGGCTGATTATGATCCATAATTGGCTTTCTCTCTCTTCAAATCGTCAGCATCGGACCAGGTTGTACCTGTTAAAAGAAGCATGTGACGAGTTCAAAGTTGTAAAAAACATGTTTATCCTTCAACTATTCATTTGACATTTTTGTAGAACAAAGTTTTATCATATTTAAGCTTTAACAACACTGTATTTCGAAATAAACTATTGTTTTCACAGAGAAATTCATGTAAATCAAGCGGATAAATTGTACGTCGAATAGTTGTTTACTGTACGGCAAATAGATACCTTTATATTTGCCGTAAAGCGATGTCGCTTGATTTACATGGATTTCTCTGTGAAAACAATAGTTTATTTCGAGATACAGTGTTGTTCAAACTTAAATATGATAAAACTTTGTTCTACAAAAATGTCAAATGAATAGTTGAAGGATAAACATGTTTTTTTACAACTTTGAACTCGTCGTCACATGCTTCTTTGAACAGGTACCGCCCGGTCCGATTCTGACGATTTGAAGAGAGAGAAAGCCAATTATGGATCATAATCAGTCTTAAATAGTAGCTACATTATTAGGAATCAATATCACAAAACTTTACTTGTCAGAAAAACGTAGAATATAATGAAAATAAGAAAAAAAAATGACCTTACCTGACTTCACGAGGTACCTATATCCGGTGGTGATGCTACACAGTGTTTATAGATAGTGGAAAATAGTGGACGCGTCTGGGGTGAAAAATATCAGTATTTGGTCATTAACCGAGGCCAAGTAATGATCCAGATTGGGACACGACTCGGTATAACCGTCGAACCGTCGCTGCATATTGTAGTAATACATAGTAATTATTAGTACTTTTTTTTCGCAAGACAAGGATTATCAGGTCCATATCAGATATTTTTTTTTATCGGTAATTTCACAATTTTAACACAGCTTTGTGATTTTATCGGGTAGTAAAGATCAAAGGAAACTGTAACAAATTACCGATAAAACAAAATATTATTATAATGTAGGTATATTGATTAAAAGTAAGAATAAACAGTCGGACAAGGAGTTTTGTGGCCACTAACGTAACGTGGACGGACGGACAGACGAACATCTTTAGCCATGTACCTCTCACATTGTTAATTCTGGGAACAGCTTTTCTTTTTTGTGTCGCCTGCGACTTCGCGCTCGACATAACAGTCCAAATTTCGTTGCTGTCGCAGTCAACAACTGAAGTTCAACCGGCTTTGATTTTAAAACTTAATTTATATCTTTGTCAAATGTCGATATGTTTTAGTGAACTTTGCTCAGCTTCATGATCAAGATATTGTATCCAATCAGGGACGAAAAATAACAGATTAAGTATTAATCCCTGGTCCAATACACCATTGATGAAAATAATACCTATTACCTTAACTGATCCTTATTTGTTCTTTTTACTCTATAATGAAAAGTTGTGTATCTTGGTTACCACAGGAACTTGAGTCTTATTTACAAAATTATTTGCTTTTCCGGTATTCTGATTGGTTAATCAGGTGTCAGAAGTCGGATTCCAGCTTACTATTCAGAAGAGATCTTGTCAAAACATTCTGGCTCCGGGACTACCTTTCAAATGAATACTACGCACTATACATTTTCATGTGTTTGAGGCTCTATGTGGAACTAATTGTGTAGATATTGGATTGGAACTACAAGCATAAAACGATTTTTTCGGAATTTAACCTTTCATATAATCGGACGTTTTAAGTTTGTGAGTGAATCGGGCCAAGTTAACAAGATAATAAAGTCCGAGAAAATAGCGTTTGATACTATAGTATCTTAGTGAGGCGGCAAACATCAAACAAAAACTAGAGGTACTGTGTGCCTTCGAACTTGAGAAAAATAAGTCTAATTA
>MJUT01032202.1:741928-752360 GCA_002080005.1 Gigantidas platifrons
AATTCCCCCCCCCCCCCCAACTTTGTAGCTATTTCACAGCAACCAAAAATTCTTCATGCACATCTTCATATGATGTGTTTCACTTGTGAAGTTTCATTGAATTCCATTTAGGAGTTGCGCGTACAAGATCTATGGACAGACAGGGCGATTCCTATACAAATACAATTTTTTTATTGCTAATCACAGTGCCCAAGATGAGCAGAATAATCACAATAAATTTAGTTACAATGATTGGAATGATTTACATATGATTCATGACATTTACATCAACAGTTACAAAAAAGAAAAAAGAAAAAAATGTTTTGCGCATTTATTAGGAGGCACACAGAATAATGTATTAATGATCAATCCATAACATATACATTTTGTGTATGTACATGCAGATTATACCTATATAAATGGAGGAGACACACTGGGAATAAAACACTCGTGTATACATGAATTGAGATTAATATACTAGTATTACAAATGTATAACATAAACTATTCAAGGTCTAAGTATTTATAAATAAATCAAGTCAATCACATAATAAAGCTACAGTTAACCCATTAACTATAGTAAAGCTACAGTTAAACCATTAACATAGTCTTTCTTTCAATTGTTAATATTTTTATCATTTTTACCAACTCTTTCATTACGTTTTGATTTTCATTACTCATTAGCCAGATAAATTTATCAGTATTATTTAATTTCTCTGCGTTAGGATTTAATTTGAAAATACAACCTAAATGATTTTCTCTAAAAGTTTTGAATTTTGTACTACTCATTAAAAAGTGTATCTCATCTTCAACTTCACAATTACATAAAGTACAAATAACTTTGTGTTCTGGCAGATTCTTATGTCTACCCTTNGGGGGGGGGGGGGGGGCTACAAGGTATATGTATATGTGCCCTTGATTTTTAATGCACCACGGAGTCCTGTTTGGCCCTTTTGGCATATTGAATAAGAATCACAAAAACAATAGACCCTTTCACGGTAACTGCGGGACTGCGTTTTCTGGCGGGAATTGAGTGGTAACGTGCAATTTCCCGTAAAAATTTCAACGTCACAATGTGTCTTTAGGGAACCAAAAACCTATAGGGTAACTGAAATATTTGCACCTATCGCCGTAGGCTGCATCAATGTGCCATCTAGTGCTGTAGGCTGTGTCCTCGGGCTAGAGTTAGGCTAGGGTTAGGGTTTGCTTTGGAAATACCAAATATGGGTGGGTCCCCTAAAGTAAATGAAGGCCTCACAATGTCACTTTCATTTTTAACTGGCGTCATTTTTCGGAAAGCGGCGCGTTTCCACCCAGTTCCTTCCAAAATCTTGACGCTCTGCAGTTAACGTGAAAGGGTCTATTGAAATTCCTGGAAGGGTGCGTAGTATTATTCCGACAGCCCACAACTCCGACAGCCCATTACTCCGACAGCCCATTACTCCGACAACCCATTATTCCGACAGCCCATTACTCCGACGGCCCATTTTCCAGACAATATTAGATAGAACTCAATCCACAAATCCATGGCTTAACTTCGAATTTTTTTTCTGAAAAATGGCTTGAGGAATCAACACCAAGCGTGACATATATCTTCCAGTACATGGATGTCCTTTACTGCATTGGTGGTAAACAGATATTCAAAATAGTCACACGGCAGCAGTGGAGGTAAAGGTTTACATTTATGGTAAACAATAATTTGCTATTAAAAACCTCTGAACTGAAATTGGCTACTTTGTTCGTTGAATGATCGAGAACTCAAATGTGATTTTTATGCCAAATAGATTTCATTTTCAGACACGAATTTGCTCCCTTCCCACATTTTTACCTTCGAATTATAATTCATTTTCCATTTTCGTTTAATTTATTTCAAAATTTAAAAATAATATTAAAATTTCATGCAATTTAGGCACGGCCCATTTGATATTTTTTGGATGGGAGAAGGCTAGGGGGCGGGGGCTGGGATTTTCATCCGGACATTTTTTTCCCCGGTAAAAATCAGGGCAAGAAATTACCCCCATCCCTCCAATAATTTTTGTGTCGGTGTAAACTTTTCATGATTAAATCCAAAATGTAGAAGTGTTAGACCATCCGAAATTGGTACTGAGATTTCTCATGTCGTCATGATGTAAGGAATCTGCTAGCACCATGACATTTGACTTTGACCCCATATTTACCCTTTAGTTTAATACAGAAACAATCCGCCCAGTGAGATTAAAGTCAGTCTTCCGTTAGATATAGAAGAAAAACAACAGGTTTTAAGATAATTATACTACTTTTGACCATTTTTGACGGAATAATGGGTTGTCGGAGAAATGGGCTGTCGGAGCAATGGGCTGTCGGAATAATGGGCCGTCGGAATAATGGGCTGTCGGAATAATGACCTGACCCCGATGTGAATGCACATGTACTTATACCAACAAATTATTTAATTGTTTGTAAATGTCATCAGAGATTACTGAAAAAGGGACATTTTCGGACTATCGGACCTTCGGGCTATCGGACCTTCGGACTATCGGCCCTTCGGACTATCGGATCTTCGGACTATCGGACCTTCGGACCTTCGGACCTTCGGACTATCGGCCCTTCGGACTATCGGACCTTCGGACTGTAGGGCCGTCACCGTCTTCAACAGTAGGGGCTCCTAGTGAAAGCTCGTAGTTAAAAGGTAGTTCTAGAAAGATCTTTAACAGGCTTAAGATCATTACTCTTTGGATGCATGCGATGCTAGTGGCTAGTTTTTTTCAGGTAACCGTTGACCCCAAAATAGTGTAGGATCATCCTTTTTGGTCCTACGTTTGACTACGAGTACATAACCTCGTCCACTTCACGGACAAACTAGTTGTGATCGTAACGCCATTAATCACATTCCCAAAAGGAGCTCTCTACACAAAACGCGGGTCGGGAAAATTAATGGGAAACTTGGTTAGGTCCTGGACTTCAATGTCATACTGACTGAGCCTTTCCAACCATCGAATCACCGATATTAGGAGGGATCTGTTAATTTGTGTAAATCGATTTAGAATGAAAATTTTTGAAGATAACTGTTTGATTTTTAAAGAAGTTTACAAGTTTATTAGAAGATCTAAAAGATTCCTCATTGTATAAAGTTATTAATATACCCAGCATGATCATCGTGTCCACACTGAACTTCTTCCCCCCCTTTTTTTCACTGCTTTCTGTTCTCTTTTACATATGTAATTGTTACTGGTATACTTTCATTAATGTGCATGCTCTTTTTCATATGTATATATGTGTAATATTTATTATGTAATTCCAAAGAGAAGACTTCATAAGTTGGTAAAACTTGTGTCTTATCCTTTTTGTCTCTGTGAGCAAATAAAATTGTTATAAACTAAAAAACCATCGAACTAACTTCTCTTGAGGTTGACACACTCGAATTAATAGTATAGATAAGGATATGGTGATCAATGCGAACAAGAAAGTGGCGACACAGAAGATAATGATTGAACAGTCGACGGAACCGTACACCCGGCGCCCCCCCCCTAAAATTGCAAAAAATATGATTTTTTTTGCGTAAAATCGTGATTTTTCACACGAAATACCCCAAAAATTGTCCCGCCTCGCCGCCCCCTAACTTGAAATCCTGGATCCGCCCCTGACAGTGACACTATCGAAACTGTTCCAATATCTAAAAGCACAATCGTTGAGGGGGAAATCGATAATCGACCGTTCACTTTCCTTGTGTGGTACAGGCACTTTCCTTGTGTGATACAGGCACTTTCCTTGTGTGGTACAGGCACTTTCTTTGTGTGGTACAGGCACTTTCTTTGTGTGGTACAGGCACTTTCCTTGTGTGGTACAGGCACTTTCTTTTGTGTGGTACAGGCACTTTCCTTGTGTGGTACAGGCACTTTCCTTGTGTGGTACAGGCACATTCCTTGTGTGGTACAGGCACTTTCTTTGTGTGGTACAGGCACTTTCTTTGTATGGTACATACACTTTCCTTGTGTGGTACAGGCACTTTCCTTGTGTGGTACAGGCACTTTCTTTGTGTGGTACAGGCACTTTCTTTGTGTGGTATAGACACTTTCTTTGTGTGGTACAGGCACTTTCCTTGTGTGGTACAGGCACTTTCTTTGTGTGGTACAGGCATTTTCTTTGTGTGGTACAGGCACTTTCTTTGTGTGGTACAGGCACTTTCCTTGTGTGGTACAGGCACTTTCTTTTTGTGGTACAGGCACTTTCTTTGTGTGGTACAGGCACTTTCTTTGTGAGGTACAGGCACTTTCCTTGTGTGGTACAGGCACTTTCTTTGGGTGGTACAGGCACTGTCCTTGTGTGGTACAGGCACTTTCCTTGTGTGGTACAGGCACTTTCTTTGTGTGGTACAGGGACTTTCTTTGTGTGGTACAGGCACTTTCTTTGTGTGGTACAGGCACTTTCTTTGTGTGATACAGGCACTTCTATAAAAAGTGACGGAGTTAAGCTAGAGTTATTTTACAAACCTTTCAATTAAACTCTTTCAATTTAATTTTCAGAATTAACATAACTCAGCTAAAATTAGTATTTATTCTGTCTGAAAATATCTTTCATGATGATGTAAATGGACAAATTGAAAATAACAAATCGTCTCCCTGACGTGATATAAAAGGGTTGTCTATAAGTTACCTGTTTCGTTGCTCATATTTCTTTCAGATGGGAGATTACTCGTCACAATATCCACGTCTTAGTATGTTAATATGGCATACTCCTTAAGAAGATATATCTCCAATATGGATGAAATATCGTGATATTAGGGAGAACAATTTGCAAATGTTATTGATATGAACAGATTTAAGAGAAAAACAATGATGCATGAAGGTAAAATAAGACATTATATCTAATTTCTATTTTATTTCCTGTTTGGACAATTGTCAACAAAAATCATTAAATTATCAATGGAAGGGAGACAACCCCTACGATCAATATTTGTTCAAAGTTTATTTCCTCCACTTAAACTTTATTCCATTATCCCGACAGTTTTGAAGATTGTAAACTTTGCAGATATGTAAATTCACTTCTGTATTATAATTTCACACATTTGCAAAAGTAAAATGATCAGAAATAATGTTGTTTTAGTTGAGCTAGCACTATAAAAACCAACTCAAGAGTGTTGATCTAGAACCAAGCGGACATCATCATCATCTCATTGAAAATTAACTTGTTCTCGCCATGATATAGCTGAGAAATTGCTGAATTGGCGCTAAACAACAATCACTCACTCACTCATTTATATTTCAGACGAAAACATCAGTTCAAATTCGAGATATGAAGAGATGTCAGATGAAGATTCATCAACTGGTGTTACTAGATGGTACGACTACATGTAAGTTGACAAATTATTTTCAAGCTGTGACTATAAAGATGTGTGATTGGAGGGGACAAAATAGGGGTTCACCACCATCTTTATACGAACATTTCATTCCACACACCATTTCAACCGTTTTACTCTTGTTCTTTTAATATGGCAGTGGCATGTATTTCTGTTACTGCTCAAATTCCGCATAATGTCAGTAAGAGGGGAAATTTTGGCCCGTAAGACTAGTTTAACGCAGCCACTTTTTGTTGCCTGTACCAAGCAAGGAAAGTGAGCGGTCATGTATTGGTGTGTTAGAGGTCAGAGGTCATGTATTGGTGTGTTAGAGGTCAGAGGTCATGTATTGGTGTGTTAGAGGTCAGAGGTCATGTATTGGTGTGTTAGAGGTCAGAGGTCATGTATTGGTGCGTTAGAGGTCAGAGGTCATGTATTGGTGTGTATCGATTTTGCCTCTCTCTACGATTTTTTATTGGAGTTTAGAACTGTACAAACAGTGTAGTATTGTTTACCCATTTTATTCCAGGAATCTAGTTTTCTTCATTGAATTTGGAAAACGTCCTCCATTTCTGTAAAGCTGCTGTAATCATGTATTTATTTGCCTTTTTATTAAGAAAAGTTTGAAGATACCAAGTGGGTAATACGAATTGTTTAATTTGCATTTATCTTAAGATATTGTTTAATTTGCATTTATCTTAAGATATTGTTTAATTTGCATTTATCTTAAGATATTGTTTAATTTGCATTAATCTTAAGAAATACTGTTTTAATTTATCTAACTCTTGAATCATACACAATTTGAAAAAAAAAATTCTTTTTATATATACTGGTCCTATTGAATGAATATGGGTCGTTGAGTTTGTAAGGTCGTAGATTCTGATCACACATCTATTAAATTTGTATTATGTAATTTATACATAAATGTACGTTTACGTGTATATAGTGGCAGTCCGTTTTTATTGATTGTCTATTTGAACTGTCAGGAATTCCATTTAATAAATGTAAAATATTTAGAGAATGTTCAACTTAAGAGCACCTGTTTTCATCCCCGGTATTTAGTAGGTGTTTCTCAATCTTTAATTTTCTGTGTAGTGTTTGGTGGACTATTGTTTATCCTTTCACTTTTGCGTTGTCTGTCCTTATTCGGTATACGGCTAATCATTGATTACCCGTTTGGCATTTTCACACTTTTCATGCAAGTTTAAGGTACTTTACGCAACTTCGAGCAATATATATTTCAGTTATATCGCGATGGTCAGTTTTTATGGAGGATCAGTTATATCGTGACGGTC
This sequence comes from Gigantidas platifrons, assembly GCA_002080005.1. NCBI lineage: Eukaryota > Metazoa > Mollusca > Bivalvia > Mytilida > Modiolidae > Gigantidas > Gigantidas platifrons. The sequence continues at coordinate 748,516 of MJUT01032202.1, forward strand.
AGTTTTTATGGAGGATCATTTATATCATGATGGTCAGTTTTTATGGAGGATCATTTATATCATGATGGTCAGTTTTTATGGAGGATCAGTTATATCGTGACGGTTAGTTTTTATGGAGGATCAGTTATATCGTGATGGTAAGTTTTTATGGAGGATCAGTTATATCGTGACGGCCAGTTTTTATGGAGGATCATTTATATCATGATGGTCAGTTTTTATGGAGGATCATTTATTTATATCATGATGGTCAGTTTTTATGGAGGATCAGTTATATCATGATGGTCAGTTTTTATGGAGGATCAGTTATATCGTGACGGTCAGTTTTTATGGAGGATCATTTATATCGTGATGGTCAGTTTTTATGGAGGATCAGTTATATCGTGACGGTCAGTTTTTATGGAGGATCAGTTATATCGTGATGGTCAGTTTTTATGGAGGATCATTTATATCATGATGGTCAGTTTTTATGGAGGATCATTTATATCATGACGGTCAGTTTTTATGGAGGATCAGTTATATCGTGATGGTAAGTTTTTATGGAGGATCATTAATATCATGACGGTCAGTTTTTATGGAGGATCAGTTATATCGTGACGGTCAGTTTTTATGGAGGATCAGTTATATCGTGATGGTAAGTTTTTATGGAGGATCAGTTATATCGTGATGGTAAGTTTTTATGGAGGATCAGTTATATCATGATGGTCAGTTTTTATGGAGGATCATTTATATCATGATGATAAGTTTTTATGGAGGATTAGTTATATCGTGATGATAAGTTTTTATGGAGGATTAGTTATATCATGATGATAAGTTTTTATGGAGGATCATTTATATCATGATGATAAGTTTTTATGGAGGATTAGTTATATCGTGATGGTAAGTTTTATGGAGGATAATACGTACTGGAGTACCCGGATATTGGAATTGTTACAACTGTGTGGTATTTTTTTGTATTTTCGTTTTATTCATGCAAATACTGCATTATGATGATTTTTGTTTTTAAATTTTTTTCTTCTATTTTTGGAGGGTTTTTGTTTGTTTTTTGCTTTGTTTTGTTATTTGTCTTGTTTTGTTTTGCTTTATGCTTTGTTTTTGTTTGTTTTGCAAACTGACTATATTTAATACAGTATTAATTTGTGATACATATTCGACCTCCAACTTTCTGTTATAACCTTATTTGTCATATATCTTATAAAACGATAAAGAGTACACATTTATAGTACTTGAATTTACATAATCTCTTTATTGTTTAGTTTACCGTTTATAACATTTTATTTTTTTTCCTGGTATAAGTAAACAGAACATACATTTTGTTCTATAATTAACTTCGTTTGACTCGGACTTATATGTATGTTTAACGCCATGACGATCAGTTTTATGGGTTCAGTTTATTTAGAAACCACTCAGATACATATAAACGACATAAACGTATAACATGAGGTCAAATAAACAAAATAATGCGTTATTTAACACTGCAACCACAAAGTACCATACATACGAAGGACGAGAACAATGTCAACAATATACAAAAATATACAGAAAACATGGGGTGATTGGTCAGTCGTGGAAAGACGGTACACAAATCAGTGTCTAATTCCATGCCATTCTCTATCCAGAGTTGTTCCCGCTACGCTACAACATGTTAGAGCGCAGCAGGAACGACAACTCTGGATAGAGAATGATTCCATGCAATCACAAGAAGACCGGAAGTACAACATATCCATATGAGCAGTTGTTGTGGTGAAAGAGTTCGTTGTCCGTTTCGATAAAAACTCTTGATCACTAAGTACATTTTTGATCATATTATTTTGTGGTCTATTGTGAATTATTGATGTTTATTTGCTGTCGTCTTTTCTCTTTAACCTTAGTTTTTATTGTATACCGGTGGTATTTGTATTGTATTGTGTTGTGTTGTGTTGTATGCCTGCAACGGCGTTGGAAAAAAAGGGGGGGGGTAAATTGTACATATTCAATAAAGTTAAAGTTAACAAGAAGCTAAGAGGTAGACAATACCATTAATTTACTGAACAACCATGGTGAACGGATAACATATACAGTCGAAAATACAGACAAACGGATGGACGGACATGGTGGGAGGTATTAAAATACATGATTAAATAAGATATGGCGATAAACTGGGTGGACATATTTTACTTGGACAGATATCCGGACAGTATCTGCCATCGACATTTTAGTTCATGCAGAAAATGAACGCATTAAATTGGAAATTTCAGGATAAGAAATTGATTTGAAATCAGAGTTAACAAATTGCTAGTCACGTTTTATATTACATTATCAATTTGTATGCATTAGTTGTAAAGATATAAATAATCCCTTTCTGTCATCTGGCATATAATTGAATTTTCTTCTAATTCCGTAAAATTGATGTTTTTCGTTGAAATAATTAATTCGATATAAACCTTGTGTATTGATTATAAATTCCAAAATAAACATCGTGGATTTACAAGCAACTCGTCTAACAATTCTAATATTTTACACAGGAAACTTCAAAGCCATCACGGGCTGAATAGATACAGTAGAATAGCGTTGTGTCGAAGTCGTACGGAGCGATAATTTCACTCCGAAATTTCAGTATTCGAGTTATCCGGATACGTTAAAGTAAAATCTACTACAAACAATTCAAATGTGTTTTTCTTTATGGTATCCAAGGAAACGACTTATCCGAGATTCGACCGAAACACTGACTGTAAGTGATAGTGTTAAAAAAGTAGATATCACATTTGATGCGCACGACGCGTTAATGATAAATACTATACAATTATTGTTTTTGTATCAGGTCGATACGTGATTATATCGACCAAACAGAAGTATATCGACTGAGGACGTAGTCCGAGGTCGATATACTTCTGTTGGTCGATATAAACTACGTATCGGCCTCATACAAAAGCTACAATTGCTATATTATTAATCCACATTAGTATACAATTATTGCTTTTGTATCAGGTCGATACGTAGTTATATCGACCAAACAGAAGTATATCGACTGAGGACGTAGTCCGAGGTCGATATACTTCTGTTGGTCGATATAAACCACGTATCAGCCTCATACAAAAGCTACAATTGCTATATTATTAATCCACATTAATATACAATTATTGCTTTTGTATGAGATCGATACGTGGTTATATCGACCAAACAGAAGTATATCGACTGATGACGTAGTCCGAGGTCGATATACTTCTGTTGGTCGCTATAAACCACGTATCGACCTCATACAAAAGCTACAATTGCTATATTATTAATCCACATTATTATACAATTATAGCTTTTGTATGAGGTCGATACGTGGTTATATCGACAAAACAGAAGTATATCTACTGAGGACGTAGTCCGAGGTCGATATAAACCACGTATCGACCTCATACAAAAGCTACAATTGTTATATTATTAATCCACATTATTTACAAATATAAGGAAAATTTAGCAGGAATTAAAAATATTTGTTCAATGCTGCATTTTTTTATGGAATTTGGGAAAATTTATGTCTATTTTTAGTAACGTGCTGTATGACCGTGCAATCTGTTATTTTCTATATTACAAAAATTTTGGGGAAATTTACGTTTATTTTTAGTAACGTGCTGTATGGCTGTGCACTCTGCTATTTTTATATGACAGTGCAACCTTTGTTTATACAGTATATCATGTGATTTGATATCTACCAATCAAATTTTAAGAATGATATCAGATTAATAATATAAATGTATATAAAATAAACCATGTCAGTGACGATACACTGACTATAGGGCTGATGATACCCCCGGGGACTAATAGTCCATCAGCAGAGGTATCGACCCAGCGATAGTAATAAAACTAATAAACCATGT